>CANSZD010002996.1:6090000-6530518 GCA_947648045.1 Beta corolliflora
CATCGCGTGCATATAAGACTACTAGGGGTGTAAGTGGATTGGACTTTGTCAAATCCAAATCCAGTCCAAAGTTTTTTGGACTCGAGAAATTGAGTCCAAATCCAATCCAAACTTTTTTTGAATCCAGTCCAGTCCAGTCCGAATTTTTTTTCTTGAGTCCGGATCCAGTCCAGTCCGGTCCGATTATCATATAATATATTAATTTTTTTGCTGATTTAGATTCACAATGTTTTCCCATGATTGAATCATTAAAATTTGAAAAAATAGACTCATTACATCCATTCCATAAAGTAAGTTATATACATCTTTAAAGTCTAAGAAAATGCAAATTGCAGAATACAAAGGGTGCCACAAGAATAACTTTTGCCTTTTTCAATTTTCACTTCTCACTTTGGAATTTTGGAGGATAAGTGCAAATTCCGACACAAGTAAAAAATTAAGAACGGGAATCTTAAAAAGTCCAAAATTTCAAAAGAAAAATGTCAAAAATATTTTTGAGTCCAATATTTTGGACTGAATATATATATATATATATGTATATATATATATATATATGTATATATATATGTATATATATATGTATATATATATGTATATATATATGTATATATATATATATATATATATATATATATATATATATATATATATATATATAGGGTTGGGTTCCGGCACTTTTTTATGTGAGAATGAATCTCATCCGTAGGTTTAGGCTTAATCAAGTGGCTCACGATTTTTCAAACAATAGAAACTAAAATAATTTTCTCTCTCCTCCAAAACAGTCGGCTCAAGCAACTTTTTTTCTCTCTCTCTCTCACGCGTTCATCTCTCTCTCACTCACGTTCATTTCTCTCCTCCTAGAAACCTGATTCAAGAACTAACGAAGAAGATCCAACTTCCATATCTGAAAGAAAACAAAATACCAATTAAACTAATAATTATTAACCTAAAATTGAAGAAGATTACCAAGAGAATCAAGAAAACGACATTGAGCAACTAAGCCTGCAAAACTATGAGAAAATATCATAGTGACCATGTGTTATATCATAATAACCCATCTATCACATGTTTAAAGAAAGTAGTCAAGAAAAAATAATATTTACTATTTCCATATCATGGTGACCCTCTGATATATCATAGTGACCCTCTGCTGTATCATAGTAACCAACACAACCATCTGCTATGTCATAGTGACCCTCTGCTGTATCATAGTAACCAACACACTTTCTGGAAAAAATAGTGTGGAATCCGCAAATAATCGAACTAAAACTTTCAAGAACTAAAACTCCATGAACGACGATACAGAGGAGAGAGAAAGAGAAGATGTGCAAAACTTTAGAGAGAGAAAAAAGTAGCGTGAAAGGGGTGGGGAAGAAAGGGGTAAGGGTTATCCTAAATTACGAAAATGCCATTACTTATAAGTGTATTTAGAATGGTTAGATTAGATTAGATCCAAAGGTCCAGATTTGTTCTCACATAAAAAAGTGTTCTCACATAGAGGAGGTGTTCTCACAAGAGCCCTCCTCTATATATATATATATATATATATTAAGTGAAAATTCATTCATTAATATAAAGTCATACGACATCTACAATAGAAGTCGAAAACTGAAAAATACACATCAAATTGAAAGAAACCTTATTTCTTATATGGCAAAACCACGATCGTTGAGCAGAAATAACCCTTCTAAATACCCTCTTTTGTACGTCCGATCTAACGATCCGATGTAGTTTTGCGTGAAGCCTAGAGTTGATTCAACCGGTTATCAGAAATCGAAGACTTGACCTGATTGGTATGGACTTTTCGCAGTACACTTACACCCCTAAAGACTACTAAAATATTTTTCAGCTTCCTCGTGTCAAAGTTATTGGGTAAAGCCTTCAGCTTGGATTTGATGTAGGTCAATTAATTTGTGTTATTTCTGAGTCACTTTTTCATTTGGGTTACTTTGGTTCTGGTCAAATCAGTTTAATTTGGAAATTGGAAAGGGAGGGAACGTTGAAGGAATCTGACATTGAGAACCGTTTGCTTGTAACTTCTCTCTTATCTCTTACGCCATGAGATCACCACTGTTCAAAATTCTTTCAAACAACACATTTTATTCTCACACATCCTCAACATCACCATTCACATTTGGCCCATTCAATTTCTCAATTCAAAGAAGATGGAAAAAACCCGCTGACACTGCACAGACCCGTTTAGAGTTTCGAACCCGGGACCTGAAACTTGACTTCTTAACATCCCAATTAAGGAAACTTAACATTGCACTCCGACTGTTCGACTTAATGTCTCAAAGAAGACGCCCTTATGTTTCAGTGCAAATTATGTCTCGTTGGACAAATTTAGTTGGCCTTAACGTTAGCATGGGTGATTTCATTGGAGTATACCCACATGTTTTCGAGGTTTTCAAGCACTCAGTTAGGAAGAATGTTTGTTGTAGTATTACAAGAAAGATGATGGCTTTGTTGGAGGAGGAAAAAGTTGTGATGGAGGAATGTGAATTGGACAATGTTAGGCGGGTTAAGAAGCTTTTGATGATATCCAAAGAGGGTATGCTTCATTTACATGCTCTGCGATTGGTGAGGCGAGAGTTGGGGTTGCCAATTGGTTTTAGGGAGTCGATATTGAGAAAGTATAGTGATGATTTTAAGTTGGTTGATCTTGAGGTAGTGGCTTTAGTGCAGAGGGATGATTGTTTGGCGGTTGCGAATGTAGAGCAATGGAGGGAAAAGGAATACAGTGAGAAATGGTATAGTGAATTTGAGACTAAGTATGCTTTCCCTATGTATTTTCCTACAGGTTTTAAGATAGAGATAGGATTTAGAGACAAGCTAAAAAATTGGCAAAGATCGTCTTATGTGAAGCCTTATGATAGAGAGGTTAAGCGTAGTCGTACCAAAGCTGGGATTGAGCGTTTTGAGAAACGAGTTGTGGGAATATTACATGAGTTTCTAAGCTTGACGATTGAGAAAATGATGAATGTTGAAAGATTGGTGCACTTTCGGAAGGATTTGGGTATTGAGGTTAATTTTCGTGAACTCTTATTAAAGCACCCTGGGATATTTTATATCTCAACTAAAGGTGATAATCAGACAGTTTATCTTAGAGAGGCATACAGCAAAGGTGCTTTAATTGACCCCAATTCTCTCTATAATGTCCGAAGAAAAATGCTGGACCTCATGTTGCTTGGTAGGCGTAATACCAAAGAGTTGAAGGTTGACAAAGTGAGCAATGAGGAGAGAAGAAGCGCAGCAATAGATAAGAGTTTGGAAAGTACAACAGATGGAGACTGGGTCATTCCACTTTTGGAGAGATCGGACGATTAAAGTTGCTATGTATTTTGGTGAGAATCTGAGTGCCTCTAGTGCAACCATATCATCTTATTGCTTACAATTTCAGTTTGAGATAAATTAACTCAATGGTTCTTAGCAAAACCTTTCTACTATCGTTTTATGTAGCACTACTGCAGTGTTGATGTAATAAATAACACAGCTTTGTGGGTGGATTTAACATATGTGTCAGTAAAATGCTGCTAGAAATCAAGGCTAGAGGCGTTACTGCTTAAGATAAAGATCCCATTGATGTTTCTTGGTCAATTGTGGTGACTTTTATAGACTTCAATACTTCATGTGAAAGTTCGAGGTAGGCAGTTATTTTTTTGGTTGTTTCTGGATGCTGGTCATCCTTTCGTTGTTTTCTTTGTCATTTTAGAATAGGACTTGGAACCTGAAGCCATAATGTATCAGCTAGTGTATGACACTATCACTAATCTTGTGCAGACAGAATCTATCAGCTAAGGATATATAAAATCCGGATACTTTGACTCTCTCCAATTTTTTTTTTGCTCTCTTTTAGTACATAATATATCAATGTAATTGGGTACTTTCCGAGGGCTGATTGCAGGAGGTCAAGCTGAATTTGGCCTTACCTCCAATTATGCAACGTAAAAGATATATGAACTATGTTATTACTAGTTCTTTCTCATGGAAGTATGGCTCTACATACATCTTGGCAAAAACTTTTGAATATTTTATTGTAAGGAATACATTATCTTACTTCCTTGTGTTCCTATAAGTGCTATAGGGGAAACTGTGGTCTAAATGGGGCAACTGTTGATGTAAGCACAGAAACATTTTGGATCTTTATGTAAGAAAAAAGAATTATTGATGTGTAGTTGCTAAATGCCAAATTCTTTCTTGACCTGAATGTTGCTGTGTACTCTCCTTTTCTCGTTCTTTTAATTTTTATTTTTTTTAGTCGTGCTGGAAGGAAGATGCAAAGGCTCCTACAGAAGGATTTCAAATTCTGGTATTGGTAGAACCCCTGAAGACTTTAGCAGCTGTGCTAGTAGTCGCTAGGTAAGCTAACTAATAAATCAACTTCCACATGAAGAAGCTTATATAATTCTAGTTGTTTGGTGACATGAGTGCCATGTGGCTGCTTATATACCACATTTTCCTGCCATATAACATCTTACAATCTTCAAATGACTAAATAGCCTTTCCTACAAACTCTTAAAAATTTATTTTATTTTCAAATATATATCGTGGTAGACTAATAAAATCTTCAGCATTGAACTTTTGGACCTTTATGATGGACAAAATCCTATATTCCAGAATAGAATATCTTTCAAGAAAAAAAAACATGCAAAAAATAGATGCTAAAAAATTAAGGATCATGATTACAGAAGTACCCAATGAATTTCAAACTATCTCTGCTCTTAGTTGTCCTTTGTAGGAGACGGTAAATGATGATAATAGAAAAGAGTTTATGTTTAGTTTTTATATGCCGAAGTTTGTGGGAATGCAATTCGATCCTACAAGTGGCCAAGTATGTGCTTTTGAAGAAAATCTTATTACTATTCAATACAACTGCAAATTGCAATGAAGTATGAACATGGTCGAATGGGGGAGGAGTAGTGTAGGTATTGCATTATTAGTTTGTTAGGAGTAGATTGAAGAAGAAGAAAGAGGGTTAGTTAGAGGAGAGGGGGGGGATCAGATTTTTATGAAAAGAGGAGAGTAGGGAGAGAGGATCATGAAGAACATTGCTGAGTGCTATCTGCAGTTTGTTAGTTTTGGGAATGAGTTAAGCCACTCGAAATTGATACTATATCTCTGACTACTCTAATTCCCAGTTTGTTGAAAAAATCATCATTTTCTTCCCTTAATTCCCACTGCCCAGATTTCAGTTTATAGCAACCACCACTAGAGTGGTAATGGAAATTGAAGATATTCACATATTTGGGCGTGGAGTTGCATCACCAGTTGCCAAAGACATTGTGAAAGTACACAACCGTGATGTAAAGAACTGAAGCATTAGTACTACTTATAATTTATTGTATTGTATTTTGGCTAACACTGTGTACTTAGAACGCGGGGGGGGGGGGTATTGATTATCCATTTGTGTGTTTAGATGGTATGTCAGGGTCTACAAACTGAAGCTGTATGTTTTTATGCTATTAGTTATCTATGATGAAGATTATCTTATCTTATGGAAATGTTATTATGAACCTTTTTCTATGGAGTATGGAACTTGGTAGTATAGGATCATACTGCCAAAAGTGTCTTTCTATGCGTCTTTGATTCACTCGTTTTAGCTCTTTATTGGTCCTCTCTAGGCTCCCTGCTTCTTTACAAAGCATCCATCTTGCAATGTTATGTTTTCTTTTTCTTTTTTTTTTTGGGGGGGAGGGTGGTGGGGCGTGGCGCGTGGGTAGGGGATTTTACAAGTGGTCAAGGGAGGCCGATGTTGACTTGGATGGAGGGCGCTATAAACAATATGATGAAATTAGGTTTATAGGAGCATGTAGCACTTGATAGAAGAATAGAAGATAATGGAGGCAGAGGATCCAAGTCGACGACTTTCGAAGATAAATTTTTGACTCATGTAGCCGACCCCATTTTTATGGGATTTAGGCTCTGACATAACAGTTGTTAATAGGGAGGAAGGGCCCGAAAAAGAATGGTTAGAAAATATAAGGTGTACAATTTCTGCTGGCAGATTTATGAAGATAAAGTAGTGTTCCTTATTTCCTAAGTAGTGGTTGAAGTACCTTTTGGTGCTTACAGTATATTTACTTTCTGAGGTATAAAATATGTATGCTTGACCCAAAGTTTGGAGACATTTCTCATTTCTAATTGCTTTACAGACTATTGACAAGAACATCGCTGTGGTTTCACTAGGCAATGCCTCTCGACCATGGTAAGTTGAGAAATATGTTCAATTTATGAAAATGAGTAGAAAGCAGGACGCTTGTTTGGGGGGGAGAGGGGGGGTCAGAAAAAGAATGGGAAGAAAATAAAAGTTGTACAGATTCTGCTGGCAGAAATATGAAGATAAAACGATTTTCCTTATTTTCCAAGTAGCAGTCAAAGTATAACCTTCTCATGCGTACGGTAAAATTACTTTCTGAAGTATAAAACATGAATGCTTGATCCCAAAGTTGAGAAACATTTCTTTTAAGGAATTGCTTTACAGATTATTCACAAGAACATTGTTGTTCTTTTATTCACTAGTCAATGCCTTTTGACTATGGTTAGTTGAGAAATAGGTCCAACGCATTAAAAAGAGTGAAAGCAGGAGGAGAGGAATGACGAGCAGTCTCGAGGTGACTGTGTTGGACGGGGAAATCCCAAACTTTTTTGTACGTGGAGTTAAGCCCCGAACCACCTGAAAGTCATAAATTTCATTGCATTATGTCAAGCAAAGAAACGCAAGAAACATAATTGCAAAGTCATTGACTGCTATGTCCCAGTTTACCTCTGTATCCGAGTTGGCTGACGCCTGGTGCTGGAGAAGAGAGATTGAGTTAGATCATGGTAATATTTATGGAAAATAGAGGAAAAGTAGGACATTAAATCCTGTTGACGTGTTGCTTTGCATGATTCATATATGATGCATTAATTGCCTTATTATGGCTCTGATTAATAGTTCTTTCTAGATTTCCTTCACAATTTTACAGTTCGAGTATTGGCCAGTTCTCATGTTCTGATGTTTCCAATATGGAAAAACTTCTAGTAGACTTTTATTAGTAGCTAAGATTAAAAGGAATAAAAGAGAGAAAAATATAGTTGTTCGTGAAAGCTGATATATCTTAGGTAAGTTGATCAGATAATTACTTTCTTTCTGAAGCTAGGCTTCGCATCATGGAATAGCCAAGTTTTATTGCATGAAGAAAAGACTAAATATAAAGAGAATAACAGCATGCCTTTTTTGGGGCTGCGGTCTTACTATTGTCTTTGGTACTGGCTTTGGAACTTCAAAGCTAGGGATAGGCACAGTTTTGACCTGCAACAGGTTTATATTAGAGCTATAAGCCTCTAAAATCATCTTTCTGTGAGCTGATATGATCAATTCTTGATAGAAACGAAACATACCAGGTTCCTGTATTCGAGATTGTAGAACATGTTGACGTATCTTTGCTTTGCTTGCTTTTCAGCTTTGTTTAGCATTTTCCAGAAAGAATACATGCTGGCCATATTCAACAGTTTGTTCGCATAGATCTTCCATGTGTAGCTGCACAAGAGGACAAGGAAGAAAAAAAACTATAAAACTCTGTCTAGTTAAGGAGTATGATTATTCAGCAATACATAATTTGCTTTACTGACAGCATTGCTGTTAGATTAATATAGAATCTAGCTATATGGATTGCTATTACCATTCATATATTCGTTGCAAACTAGCTGCTGAGACAATATTCCACAGTTCATCATCATCTTTGCACTTCTGGAAGAAGTCGGCAATTTTGTTACTTGATTCATCTCCATTGAGGGGATCGATATGAAAGCCAGAGACTCCATCAACAATAATCTCTGCTGGTCCCCCTTGATTGGTAGCAAAAGTGGGTAATCCACAATTCATTGCTTCAATGACTGTAAGACCAAACGCTTCATATAAAGCAGGTTGCACAAAAGCACCTCGTGTATCAGCAATGCAGCGGTACAGCTCCCCATTTCTATATTTGTCAGTCTGGGCAGCAATCCATCTAAACTGACCCTTTAATCTGTACTTTTCCATCAATGTGTGCATCTTTCTTATTTCAGCCATTTCTTCTCTATCTTTTGATTTAGAGGGATCAAAGAAGCCTGCCACAACAACAAGGTTCACAAAACTCCTGAGTCTGTCATTCTTGCCATACCACTCAACCAATCCACTAATATTTTTCACGGTATCCAGCCTTGCCATGGAGAAAATGATGGGTTTCTTCTTGTCTTCTAGAAATCCTCTGTTGGAATTTTAAAAAACCATAGATACTGAGTATTGGATACAGGTTAGCTTAGTTATATGATGCATATACTGGAGTCTTTTGTACTTACACATGCTCATCATTATCCTTATCATTATACAGTAACTCTTGAATAGCTGGATGAAAGTGCGTGAACCGTCTCTGTGCTTCTGTAAATGGAAAGTAGACAGATTGGTCGGCCCCAGGTGCAGTAATATTAAATTTTGGATCAAAAACATTGATGCCTGAAACCACCCTATATAGTCCTGGAAGAGTGTATGCTGCATGGCTTTCATACTGGCCAGGTCTATCTTTGCTGCATAATGACAAACTCCATATTGGTTTTTGATAAACTTGCTTTACGTTTTTAGAATGCTGATCAAATTCTTACATTAGAAATTTCAATACTAAATGGAGAATGATCTATGTCTGACCTTCCTGCAATTTCTTGATATGTGCTCGTGATGATGAAATCTGCCGAGTTCATTGCGATGATATCTGCTGTGAACTGACATGAAAAATGGTACTTCGGATCTTTCTGTCTCCAGCTGACATCTGAATCATCATACTTTGTCTTTTCTAAGGCATGTGCTATTGTGGCCTATCAAGACAAAAGGTTAACTTCAGAATAGAGATATACTTTATTCTTACGATGGTTGTTAATTTCTGAAATTATGTTACCAGTGTTACTCCAAGCTTGTTTGCCATGAGTGATGCAACTAGATTTCCGTCTGTATAATTCCCAATTATAATGTCCGGCTTTCCTTCCAAAAGCTCAAGGATTTTGGCTGTGGCGTCCTGGTATCATATAAAAAAGAATTACGATGAACTAGAGTAAATATAATGATCCTAAAACCTAGCAAGTCTATTGGTAACTCAATCGATACATGCCTGGGTAAACCTCTCAAGGTATGGATATATATCAAATCGAGAGACCCACTGGCGGAGGATCCCATTTTCTGTCTTAAATGGAACACGTAGAATGTTAGAGTACTTGGTGCCCTCAATTGATTCCAGTTCTTGATTGCACTTGGTTCCTTGAGAATCTGGAATTAGCCTGGTAACCTATATACACAACACCAATCAGCTGTAGTTTAATGGCTTTATAAATTGAAATGAACTGATGATATCAATCCTTTGAGTACCCACCACTAGAATTTGGGGCTTTACATTAAGCCCTTGATTCTTGTATCTGATGAGTAATTCCTCTTCCAGTGCTCTGACTTGATCCAGAATATAAACAACCTGCAACAGCATAATAATTTGATCACATTCATGTACTTTGTCTTCTTTTGCAGGCTGTTATAACTAGTCACTATCAAACACATACCTGGCCCCCAGTATCTGGCAAGCCAAGAACATTTGCTTGGCCAAAGTAACCGTGTACAGAGAATATCACAACATTGAAGATTGTTGGAAGCCTGCCAAAGAATTTCTCCACGCTCACTGGGTCTGGTGCCTGGAGCACCTCAGAGAGAGAACGCATAAACTCTTTAACTCTTGCTGCGGTATCGCCCCATCCTTTCTCATAACCCCACTCCTTGAATCTGTTAATGTATTAGTATTAGAAAAAAATTATTTGAAATTTCTGGCTATGCTCATGAGGAAGTCAAAAAGATGTACCTCAACTCGAAGTTCTGAAATGGTGTGTCGGGTGAAAGTGATGAAAGAAACACGTCAGCCACAACCAGTGCTGCCTGGAGCTTTTCTGGCGTGTTCAGTGTCTCGTTGATCATTAGTTTCTGATGAGTTAAAATTGGAAATTTGAGCAACAATGTTGAAATACATATATGCAATATGATATATATAGAGTCTGCTTTCTTACGTCATCGTGGTGTTTTAATAAGAGCAGGTGTTCCACAAGAGGTTTTGTAGCTTCCTTATCTGCCCATAGTTTTGAACTCAAGAACTTCGATATGAAATTCACTCCATTTCCTATGGAAGAAGACAGGGTAAGGCGTGGGGTAGAGTGTTCAAGTGCCCCAAAGTCCACCTCTAGTGCATTTTCATCTTTAGCCCTGTCATGTTCACACAGCAGACAGCACACACTTTGTTCAAGACAATAGTTTCAGAAATACTTCATTGAATTAGTAGTTGACAAGATAGATTATACCAGTTCTCATCGTATATAGTCTCTTTGAATTTCAGGTACTCCGTTGCATTAATGCCTTCAACTGTGAGATCGTGAGCATTTACTTTAACGTATTCCCAATAGCCGGGACTGGGTCTTACTGCGAAGGCAACATGAGGAGGAACAACAGCCGCTTCCTGTGGATTTTAGACGGCCTTTAAGTATTAAGTATTACCTTACAAACCCTTCCAGAAAATGGATGGTAAGAAAAAGGAAAATTAGGAATGTTTTATACTTCCTCCAAACTTTTTAACTACAACACTTTGACTTCTATGTTTATTAACACACTATTTTGTCCATTTATGTCTTTACTTATCTACTAGTAAAATCATAATATTGATATTTTGAGAACATACATTGAGAAAAATTTAACGTCTTACATACTAATATTTATCTTTCTATATTTGTAAAAGAAGTATAGTCAAGGTTAGTGCATAAATACTGCAAAAGTTGAAGTATTGTAATTGAAAAGAAATGGAGGAAGTATTTGTTTAGTCTAACTAAACAATGAGGAGTATATATGATACCTGGGTAGAGCACAGAATGTAGCCAAGTGTGCCTTCTAAGACTTGAGTTCTATCGACATGATCATCTATGGATTTCTCAAGCTCGTCCATAAGATGATGGAGCTTCATCAACCGTTTTCCCTGCTGCAGATACCTTGCAAAACACTTCTTCATTAGGTACCTTCTCTCCCTTAATGCTTCTGGCATGTTATCTGCTATTGAGTCGGATTTCATCAATGCTGGTGAAGTCGCCATTAGGTGTAACTCCTCGGCTTCTTTATTTTAGGGGATGTGGGAGTTGAGTTTTCTTTTCTTTGTATAGGGAAATATGTAAGGTTGGTTTGTGAACTAGAAACCTTATGCCCAGGTATATATAGTTTTAGAGAATGATATAAAGTAATAGTAAAAGGCAAGAACATTCCTTATGACTTCATGAGGTTTTAGGAAAGAATGCATTGGAGAAGAGAGATACCTTGTTTATACTAAATAAAGAGAACTATATTTGCTTTACTCTTTGTGCGTTCTTTTCTTCTTATAGTTGTATTCCTTGCCTACTCAAGTCATGCAAGAAATTATATACTTCTAATGAGAGTAATTATTTTACGATACATACATAATACATTTCAGTACTAGGAGTACTACTATTAAAGGTGAAGAACGTAAAGCTACGGGTGTCTTTTACATGACGAAAGCTGGAAAGCTTCCTTGGATTCTGCTTTTTACCCTACTAGCCTTAAGGTGTATAAAAAAGGCAACTCTATCTATTACATTGTGACCTTGGACTATCAGCTTAATGACAAAGTTTACTACTACGGGTATTAGTTTGGATACTTGGATCGTTTCTAGGTCGACACTTACCCAGTTGGTACTTATCGGATTAGATTGAGTCGGGTCAATTTGGCCTGTTAGGTCCGATTGAAACGAGTCAATTTGGCCCACTGGGTTCGGTCAGGTCTTTATCGAGTCAGATCATGTTTGGTTCGGATCAATCTGATATAGGTTGTAAACAGGTTAGTTCGATTTGGGTTGACTTTATCTTCGGTTGAATAATTTCAATTTCAGTTGGTTTTCGAGTTAGGCCCTCTTGGATTTAAGCTATTTAGATCATATCATATTCTAAACCAGGTCATTATTGGGCTTGGGTTGTCTTCGAGTCAGATCATATATGAATCGGGTTATTTGGATTCAGTTGAATTTTGGATCGGGTTGTATCGAGCCCAGGTTATAGTCACATCATGTCAATCTCGAAATCGGGTCAGTATTGAGTTCGGGATGGCTTTAGATTGGATCATATTTGGTATCTGATTATTGTACGTCAGGTCATTTAAGATTGTAGTTGAATTTCGGATGGAGCCTTATCAGGTTGGGGTTATATTTAGATACTATCATTCTTGAAACCGTGTCTTTATCGGGTTATGTTCCATTTGTAACTTAGTCGGGTTATTTTTGGTATCAAGTTATCTTTAGTCAAGCCATTTTTGGTTTCAGTTGAATTTTGGATCGGGCCTTATCGATTCGAGTTATGTTCGGTTGTTCATTCCCGAAATTATATCGAGTTATGTTCCAATTTGAGGCTTTTGGTTATATTCATCTTGGTCTATCTCATGAACTCAGTCATTATCATCTTACCATAATTCTTTATATCGAGTTATTATCAGCTACTCCCTCTGTTTTTTTTATCTTTCCTACTTTCATTGTGCACGTTTGCCAATGCACTTCTTTGCTCTTAAATATCTTTCAGTACATATTAGTAAAAATTATAACGATTGAATATCAATAAAGTACTCATTAAGACGAATCAAACAAGACCCCACATGACTATATTTTTTTCCTTATATATTGTAAATTTTTTTGAAGACCAATAGGAAGCTGAGTGTTGTTGCGATATTGCTTGCGAAACTCTTCTTTGATGTACTCCTAGTCGTTCAGCTTAGTTTTGTTCACTGATCTGAACCACTTGGATGGATGTACATCTAAGGTTAAGGGAAAGACGTAAGAAACCAGGTCCAAGCTCATCCCTTTGGTTAATTAGAACTCACGAATACCAATAGGAAGCTGAGTGTTGTTGCGATATTACTTGCGGAACTCTTCTTTGATGTACTCCTAGTCGTTCAGCTTGGTTTTGTTCACTGATCTGAACCACTTGGATGGATGTGCATCTAAGGTTAAGGGAAAGAGATAAGCAAACAGTTCCAAGCTCATGCCTTTGATAGCGATAGAATTGGAGAAGGCTCTCAAATGATCGTCCGGGTCTTTGACCCCCTTGAATTTTGGAAAATCACCCAACACTACCTTTTTAGGGAGCTTTTCCCTTATTTCAGGATCAATGATGTCATGGCCATGAACATGACTCTCGAGTGCAGGAATTGACTGGATCAATTGCTCGAGTTTTTTGAAACTCAAGTGAGTCTTGGACTTGACAGGAGATGGTGGTGGTGGATTCTCTCCCTGTTCCTCTTCCTCATCAATTGTCAGTTTTCCCCTTAGCATTTTTTCTCTTTGTCTTTATGTGTTTATCGCATTCATCACCTTTCATATGTTTATTTTTACTAATCAAATAAATGTTCCAACATTAAATTCAGATAATTTGGACAATTGAATTAGGAACATAGTAATTTGATTACCTAAAAAACATATCAGAAAAATTAGTATTTTGCTTGTTTAATAAACCAACATAGATTAATTTTTAGAATGCATGCACATATAGCTTGGTTGTTTGTTTACATAAAATGAGAACGTGAATCGTATTAAGTTGAGGCCAACAATGACAAATTTGATTCCCGATCATATTAAATCTTTGTAACAACCCGCACTTCCGAGCCGCTAGCAAATCACACTTAACAATCATAAACTTCAATTATCATTCATTAACCTTGATTACACAATCACTGCGCGGAATATAATTCAAAATACGCTTCCAGCTTCTTTTATCGTCCACAATACATCGCCCCACAATAGTATATACAACTTCAAAAACTAAACCAATTAAATCTCCGAATAGATACAATCATACATTATAAGAATATTTCTCAAAAACGTATAATCTCCATCTCGGGTTGAACTGGACACCTCTCATATCATAACTAACGATCATCAATCTTGCCCGCACAATTTCTAACAATGAACTCGCCCCCACCGGGACGGGTTCCAAGAACAAAATCGATAAATAAGCGAGTACACCTTGTCCAACCGAGGAAAATCTTTTGGTGGCTTAAAACGTATTCTGATTTAAGTTTATCTTACGAGACATTTGAAATCAATGTACAGAAAACTCATAATGAAAGAATTATATAACACATACTTGAGCACAATAATGTTACTTCTTGTTTCAAAATAATAATACGAATATCTCACAACAAAACTAGTATATACTTTAATTGGCGGAACTATGAGAATTCTATAGAATTAATACGATCCTCTAAAATCATATCTAACTCTAACATACTTAAGTCATAAGAATATCTCCCAATTCTGTGTTTCAGATATAAAAATCTTCAATCCAATATGTATATCGTAGCTAACTCCTTTCATCAATTCCGAACGAGTTTCTTGGTAAATCATTCCCATATTCGGCAGATAAATTCCATAACTTGGGTGAGTAAAACATCACTTCGGAAATAGAGTTTGAAACAACTTTCCATGAAACCATTTACACATTCAAATACATATTATATTTTCTTTCAGAAATCATACTATACTGGGGAAGAGAACACGAATAGAGTTGCCTTCCAGGCGAATTCTCTAAACTTTTACAAGGGACGTCTCCCTCTTCCGTTATGTACTGCTTGCAAGACTTTTCAGGACATGTCCCCAGAATACAGAATACAGAATTACAGAATATAGAATGTTGTTCATCACTACTCTAGCAGCTTCTTCCCCTTTACGAAAACGAAATCAAAATATATCATTCAAACAGAATACATAATTCATAATCCAATATTATCTGGAGCTCTTATCCATAGTTCTTGAATCAAATGTATCACATTTTCATAACATAATCGCGTTTGGGTAATTCATATACAAACTCAAATAGTTTGACAAACACAATATACATGAGTTTCCAATAACTTAGTATAATTCAATCCTTTATAAAATACATTTGCTATAAATTTCTTTATTCACAAAAACAGAATAAGAAAGCTTAATTTATAACTTCACCAATTTACACTCCATCTAGTATCCCAAATGATTTATGACTAACCCCAGTAATTATCATATATCCAAACATATGGCTAAATCTTCAATAAGTCATAATTTGTACTATATTTCACATCTCCAAACAATAGTTTACTTTTGAAATCTCCATCTTCAAACTTTCCATGATCCAGATAATCCCAAGAACACAAAACTCAAAATAAGACATATATATCCTGAAATTTTGTATCATAATCAGACTTTCCAAACTCATATCTCCTAATATCTTAGTATCATGAACGTATTTCGGAATTTTTATAACGACCTTGAATCAGGAATTACTTGACCATTACAATATACTCGGTCACTCCATAACATTCTTAAAAGACACACTTGGTGCATTTATACACCATATAACTATATATAGACGAATTTTAGCGAACACCTAATTAGGTTTCATAAGCTTATCATCCCATTGACTTAAACGTATTCCTTATTGCAAAGCATACGAAAATCCCCCTGATTATCTTAAAAGTAAAGACATTGCAAATTATATCAACAATTCTTACTTAAATATTCATAATCGAATATCCATAACTTTATATAATATCTTAAAATGTGGGCCATCGATTAAATTATACCACTATATCTCAAAAATCAGAATATCCTTAAATACGGAACAAGATTGACTTAGTGTAACAGAATTTGGTATCCTTGGATAACCCTTACTTTAAATTTTCGAATAAAACTATCTTTCACAACCAAAACATACAAAGATATATCCCAATTCAAAATTAGGAAATCAATGTTAAACACTATATACTTAAACATTTGGCGTTAAATCATATGTTACGAAAATCAGACAAACTTAGTTCTTAAGAATCACACTTCTAAACAAGTTGAACTTATAATTATAAAGCCATAACAAATCCAAGTCAGAACTCAAATTTCCTTTTGGGGAAGTCATGAAATTCATACAACTTGCCATAGCGCAAATTCGATTTTAGTTATAAAGTGGAGAGACAATGTGTTCCTTGTGCCCATCTAAAAATATCGCTTAATTCCTCATTCCATCACTAAGAATCCATAATGTTGCTTCTCCAATAGGACTTGAGTTCCACCAATACTCACCTCATAATAATAGCATAATTAACAACCATTCTCAAACTAATCTCATTCAACTACTATTCTTAAGACATTTACTAGTTAGCTTGAACCTCATAAACTAACACCAAGTTCCTCAATCATACAACAATTCTCCGCAACAAAAGAAGCTTCTTTCTAATTAAACCTCTTTACAGATTTTACAAAACTGATTTGGTAATACAAATAAAACTTTTCAATCTCTAAAGTAATCCACCCAATAACCTTTTACTATCAAATTGATCTGCCAAGACATCTAACTCAAAGTCAAAATCTTTGGCTTGAAAATACAATAGCAAAATAGATTTACAAACTGATATGTCAAACTTTAAAGTAAACCTTTGGGCATTTAATAGACAATATTAAACAATTGAGCAAGAATTAGAAGTGAAGCTAAGTTCATCTAAATTTGTACTCTTACTTTAACATAAAAGAATAACCAGCTTAAAGATACCATAGTATGCAACTCAAAAATTTATCGAGAGATAAAGAAAACAGGGAAGCAGCACCAACACAGATGCAGCGGCAGACTTCCAGTCAACAACGTCGACCGATGAACGGGGTAGGACAGCAGCACCGAAAAAACAGAGGGGAAAGAAACGCGAGGATGCCGGATTCCGACGATAACCCGCCTTCACCAAACAACCACCAACAGCAGTAGAAGAACGGGACAACGGCGGCAACGCACCATCAGAGAAATGAACCGGAGGAGGAAGGAAACAGAGGAGCGATTGTGCTCTGTGTGACGGTGGTAGCCCGACCAACTGCAGCACCGAGAAGAGCCAGCACCGTAGTCGCCGACAACAACAACCTCGTGGGAGAAATTGGAGTGAGAGAGGATGCGAAAATGAAGATTGGGGTTCTTAGCTTTGCCCAAAATCAGAAAATTAAGGAGATTACATCTCAATTATGGAGATTAGATGAAATTGACAACTTAAATTGGAGGCTTTGTGCTCCATTTGACACGATGGAAATGGTTGATGTGTTGGCTTTGAGAACAATTGACACGAGGGAAGGAGGTGAAATGAGAAATGAATTTAGACTCTTCTTTTTTTCTTTTTAAAGAAAAACAAATACCACTCACTTTATATCTTAGAAATAGAAAGAATATTTAAGTAACCAAAATTATTTCTGAAAATGCAAACTCACATTCTCAAAATAATACCATATCAAAATCATCATTTAATCAAAGGTAATAAAATATAACTAACTTTTAATTAAGCTGCTTAAACACTGGGCTATTACACACTACCACCCTTAAAAGAAGTTCCATCCTCGAAACTTGAAAACAGAAAACTTTAGCTCAGTTGAAAACGAGTACATCACAGAAAACATTTTCATAAAAATCAAACCCAAAGAACTCATAGTTGAAATCTAATATCCCAAAAGATTGATTACTTACCAAACCAATCACCAAACTCCGATTCAAATTTTCCACAATCCCCATTCAATAAACTCATCCCTCAATTCACCATTCATACTACAAGCCAAAATCTCGAAAAAAACTTTTCACCTTTCCAAATTTCAATCTCAATACTCGACCTTCAATTTTCTTAATTTATATTCATCGACCTTAACTACTATAACCCAAATCAATTTCAAACTATCCCAAGAATCTTTTTTCCCATGCTAGGTGGCTAACTCGACACACGGTAGCAGGGTTGCTCTGATACCACCTGTAATAGCCCGCACTTCCGAGCTGCTAGCTAATCACACTTAACAATCATAAACTTCAATTATCATTCATTAACCTTGATTACACAATCACGTGCAGCGGAATATAATTCAAAATACGCTTCTAGTTCTTTTATCGTCCACAATACATCAACCCACAATAGTATATACAACTTCAAAAACTAAACCAATTAAATCTTCGAATAGATACAATCATACATTATAAGAATATTTCTCAAAAACGTATAATCTCTATCTCGGGTTGAACAGGACACCTCTCATATCATAACTAATGATCATCAATCTTGCCTGCACAATTTCTAACAATGAACTCTGCCCCCACCAGGACAGGTTCCAAGAACAAAATCAGATAAACTGAGTACACACTGTCCAACCAGAAAATCTTTTGGTGGCTTAAAACGTATTTACAGATTTAAGTTTATCTTACGAGACATTTAAAATCAATGTACAGAAAAGTCATAATGAAAGAATTATATAGCTCATACTTGAGCACAATAATGTTACTTCTTGTTTCAAAATAATAATACGAATATCTCACAACAAAACTAGTATATACTTTAATTGGCGGAATTATGAGAATTCTATAGAATTAATACGATCCTCTAAAATCAATTCTAACTCTAACATACTTAAGTCATAAGAATATCTCCCAATTCTGTGTTTCAGATATAAAAATCTCCAATCCAATATGTATATCGTAGCTAACTCCTTTCATCAATTCCGAACGAGTTTCTTGGTAAATCATTCCCATATTCGGCAGATAAATTCCATAACTTGGGTGAGTAAAACATCACTTCAGAAATAGAGTTTGAAACAACTTTCCATAAAACCATTTACACATTCAAATACATATTATATTTTCTTTCAGAAATCATACTATACTGGGGAAGAGAACACGAATAGAGTTGCCTTCCAGGCGAATTCTCTAAACTTTTACAAGGGACGTCTCCCTCTTCCGTTATGTACTGCTTGCAAGACTTTTCAGGACATGTCCCCAGAATACAGAATACAGAAAATACAGAATACATAATGTTGTTCATCATTGCTCTAGCAGCTTCTTCCCCTTTACGAAAACGAAATCAAAATATATCATTCAAACAGAATACATAATTCATAATCCAATATTATCTGGAGCTCTTATCCATAGTTCTTGAATCAAATGTATCACATTTTCATAACATAATCGCGCTTGGGTAATTCATATACAAACTCAAATATTTTGACAAACACAATATACACGAGTTCCCAATAACTTAGTATAATTCAATCCTTTATAAAATACATTTGCTATAAATTTCTTTCTTCACAAAAACAGAATAAGAAAGCTTAATTTATAACTTGACCAATTTACATTCCATCTAGTATCCCAAAGGATTTATGACTAACCCCAGTAATTATCATATATCCAAACATATGGCTAAATCTTCCATAAGTCATAATTTGTACTATATTTAACATCTCCAAACAATAGTTTACTTTTGAAATCTCCATCCTCGAACTTTCCATGATCCAGATAATCCCAAGAACACAGAACTCAAAATAAGACATATATATCCTGAAATTTTGTATCATAATCAGACTTTCCAAACTCATATCTCCCAATATCTGAGTATCATGAACGTATTTCGGAATTTTTATAACGAGCTTGAATCAGGAATTACTTGACCATTACAATATACTCGGTCACTCCATAGCATTCTTAAAAGACACTCTTGGTGCATTTATACACCATATAACTATATATAGACGAATTTTAGCAAACACCTAATTAGGTTTCATAAGCTTATCATCCCATTGACTTAAACGTATTCCTTATTGCAAAGCATACGAAAATCCCCCTGATTATCATAAAAGTAAAGACATTGCAAATTATATCAACAATTCTTACTTAAATATTCATAATCGAATATCCATAACTTTATATAATATCTTAAAATGTGGGTCATCGATTTACTTATACCACTATATCTCAGAAACCAGAATATCCTTCAATACGGAACAAGATTGACTTAGTGTAACAGAATTTGGTATCCTTGGATAACCTTTACTTCAAATTTTCGAATAAAACTATCTTCCACAGCCAAAACATACAAAGATATATCCCAATTCAAAATTAGGAAATCAATGTTAAACACTATATACTCAAACATTTGGCGTTAAATCATATGTTCCGAAAATCAGACAAACTTAGTTCTTAAGAATCACACTTCTAAACAAGTTGAACTTATAATTATAAAGCCATAACAAATCCAAGTCAGAACTCAAATTTCCTTTTTGGAAAGTCATGAAATTCATACAACTTGCCATAGCACAAATACGATTTTAGTTATAAAGTGGAGGGACAATGTGTACCTTATGCCCATCTTGAAATATCGCTTAATTCCGCATTCCATCACTAAGAATCCATAATGTCGCTCCTCCAATGGGACTTGAGTTCCACCAATATTCACCTCATAATAATAGCATAATTAACAACCATTCTCAAACTAATCTCATTCAACTACTATTCTTAAGACATTTACTAGTTAGCTTGAACCTCATAAACTAACACCAAGTTCCTCAATCATACAACAATTTTCCGCAACAAAAGAAGCTTCTTTCTAATTAAACCTCTTTACAGATTTTACAAAACTGATTTTGTAATACAAATAAAACTTTTCAATCTTTAAAGTAATCCACCCAATCAATGTTGTTAAAATCCCGATCCGACTCTTACGATCCTACGATTCTACGATCCGGAAGAACCTCACCGATCCCGATCCTACGTAGGATCTTAATTTTGTAGGATCTTTCGATCCTACCCAACCACAAAAAATCACATGGTAGGATCTTAATACGATTATACGATCCTACGACTCTACGATCCGATCCTATCGTAAAAAAATCATAAAGTATTTTCACATATTATATTTCTTCTATTATATTTTGGTTGCATTTTACTTCAAATCTTATAGCATTGAAAAATTATCACCATTTGCTAATCAAATAAGTCATTATTAATATGTGTAAATTTTTAACATCAGAGTCTCACCATTTTCAAGCATAATTATCTCTATTTTACCGAATTGTAGGATCTTACGATTCTACGATCCGATCCCACCGATTCGATCCTACCAACCCCTACGATCCAAAGTAGGATCCCGATCCTGATAACATTGCACCCAATAACTTTTTACTATCAAATTGATCTGCCGAGACATCTAACTCAAAGTCAAAATCTTTGGCTTGAAAATACAATAGCAAAATAGATTTACAAACTGATATGTCAAACTTTAAAGTAAACCTTTGGGCATTTAATAGACAATATTAGCTAATTGAGCAAGAATTAGAAGTGAAGCTAAGTTCATCTAAATTTGTACTCTTACTTTAACATAAAACAATAACCAGCTTAAAGCTCATAAATTGTCTCAATAACTTCTTAGAAATCTGATTTAAATAGTTTAGAAGCCAAAAGAATACAGCAAGGAAGGAGTACCATACCATAGTATGCAACTCAAGAATTTATCGAGAGATAAAGAAAACAGGGAAGCAGCACCAACACAGGTGCAGCGGCAGACTTCCAGTCAACAACGTCGACCGATGAACGGGGTAGGACAGCAGCACCGAAAAAACTGAGGGGAAAGAAACGCGAGGATGCCGGATTCCGACGATAACCCGCCTTCACCAAACAACCACCAACAGTAGTAGAAGAACGGGACAACGGCGGCAACACACCATCAGAGAAATGAACCGGAGGAGGAAGGAAACAGAGGAGCGATTGTGCTCTGCGTGACGGTGGTAGCCCGACCAACAGCAGCACCGAGAAGAGCCGGCACCGTAGTCGCCGACAACAACAACCTCGTGGGAGAAATTGGAGTGAGAGAGAGGATGCGAAAATGAAGATTGGAGTTCTTAGCTTTGCCCAAAATCAGAATATTAAGGAGATTACATCTAAATTATGGAGATTAGATGAAATTGACAACTCAAATTGGAGGCTTTGTGCTCCATTTGACACGATGGAAATGGTTGATGTGTTGGCTTTGAGAACAATTGACACGAGGGAAGGAGGTGAAATGAGAAATGAATTTAGACTCTTCTTTTTTTCTTTTAAGAGAAAAACAAATACCACTCACTTTATATCTTAGAAATAGAAAGAATATTTAAGTAACCAAAATTATTTATGAAAAAGCAAACTCACATTCTCAAAATAATACCATATCAAAATCATCATTTAATCAAAGGTAATAAAATATAACTAACTTTTAATTAAACTGCTTAAACACTGGGCTATTACACGTACCCTCACCCCTGAACTCAATCTTTGGCTCATTGACCAATCATAAAGTTATAACGGGAAAATCTACATTGGATAAGTCCCTAAGATGTCTCTATGGTTTCCCAATATCCAATTAGGTTTATGAGTCTTCCTTTACAAACTTGTTGGCGACTTCTTTTTCAAAATGAATTTCAAAACTAAAACCTTTACAATGAGCTAGTCAAATCTGTACTCACACCGTGTAGGCAAACATAACATGCCTACAGTAGTACAATATAGAAAATGTTGTAAATGAAGTTAGATTGTAATTAATCTTACTTGGTACTTTCAGTTGCACACTTCTCTATTCAGTGAATAATTTATATTTTTTAGTTAAGTTTGAATATTTATATTATAGTAGTTAAGTTGTAAAGTTTTTATTATAGTAGTAGTTACTAATTAAGTTGTAAATAATTTATATTTTATAAACACTCAAGTGAATCAAATATTCAAGTTTATAAGACTTTTAGTTAATAACTTAATATTCACTCCTCTCTTTAACGATCCCATAGTTAAAGTTCATTGCAATGTTTTGTTATGTTATTCTATTTCCCTATTCACTATTTAGTTAATGATTTTTTAGCAATTATTCAAAAGATTAAGAATTTCTCAATGTAATCCGGGTTAGCAAATCCAAAGTCATAAATGATACTATATAAAAATCGCATTGTGACTATAACATTTAAATTTTAATCTTCTAACATACATTGTCCATAAAATATGTTAATATTTAGGGTTAATTCATTATAATACATTTCGTCTTTCCAAAAAGTATGTTATAGTAATGGCTAATGACCCAACGTGACTGAATAGTTGAAAAATGTTATACTTTTGGGATAATATTTCGTCGTCACTAAAAACTATATTATAAAAACCAAAACTCTTTCATAAAAAATTTAGCAAACCAAAACTAATTGCTAACTTAAAAAATAAAAACCACACTAAAAACTGTTTCCTAAAAATATTTATACAATTTCCAAAAAAAATCACATAATGACACAATATTATTAATTATTTAATATTCATCATGAAATATCATCGTTGGGTCGGGTAGCCTTGGGTCGGCATGGTTTTGAGTCGGGTAGCCTTGGGTCGAAAGAGTTTTAGGTCGGGTTAGGATTGAATCGGGTTGAATGGTTGATATTGGGTAAGTCACCACTGGGTTGGGTCTACACAACTCGGACCTAGCTGGGTCATTCTCAAGTATAGCTGGGTGCAAGTTGACTTTGGGTCGGAATCAGGTTGGGTGTGGGTGATATTCACGGGTCCAACTGGACTTAGGTTCAACTTGGGTCGGTCCATATCAGTTTGGGTTTCGATTTTTGGCGGGTCCAACTGGGGGCGGGTAGACTTGGGTCGAAATGGGTCGACTTTTTAACCTTCCACTTTCGCCTCGGAAATCATTAATGATCTGGGTCGGATGCGGGTTCACCCGTGGGTTAGCTCTTTTTTTGACACCTCTATATATGATTAGTAATTTCAAATAGCTTTCATAAGCTATAAAGATTCTTACATACGAGGATTATCTCTAGTTAATAGAATTATTATGTATGGTTAGCGATATCAAACAATTTCCATATATGCTATATCACCTATATGTAGTTTCCTAATAAAAAGTAGGAACATTTGGCATTTGATGAAGGCACCAAGTGTTTGGTAAGAGTATTTATTTAATTGGCTACACACACATACACATAATACACTAGTTTTCACACTGGTGCAATGCATAATATAAAATTTAAAATAATTAAGGATTCTAAAAGGTTACAATATTAGGTATTCTAAAACGATATGATATTACTCATACCAAACACTTCTCAATTCAGTTGACAAAAAATATCCCATCATAATTATATTAATTCTAATTTTTTAAAGGTAATTAGAGAAATTTTTGGCTTTATCTTACAAACTTTCAAGTATAAATTTATTCTATCTCGCACCAAATTGCGTTGAAGATATAAAATTTACTAGTTTAATTCTACACGTCATCTTCTCTTCTATTAACTACTATATACGATCTATAGTGCTTCCTCAACCCTTTAGCAATGAAGGATCGATTAGTGATCTATGAAAGTCGAATTAGTTGAGTAGAAATTGGATTCATGTGCAATGTATACTTTGTATTATATTAAAGTATCTTATGCATAACCTTTTAAATATATTAAAAATGAATCTTGTTTTAATGTATTTTCGAATTATTTTCAATGTTATAAAAATTATAAATTTTCAAAGTAGAGTTATAATCAACTTACCATACTTTAGTATTGTATTTACAGATTTTCAAATATATTAAAAATGGATCTTGTTTTAAAGTATTTTAAACATCTTTTCAATGGCACAAAAATCAATTTTTTTTGAAATTTATGTTAAAAGTTATAGTCGATTTACTATACTTAGGTATTTGTATTTCATTGTAAACTAAACTCTATTTCTTATTATTGTAAACTCTTAAAATGTAGTTTCATCTCTCTAAAACTCAATTAATATTTTAGAAGAATGAGATGACACTTAGGTAGCGCAACAAATGCGTCTAACAAGAATGACAAATGTCGCGACCTCGTGTACTGACATTTGATTTCTAGTTTATATCTTAGCTATATTATATGATAATTAGATAGTTGAAGGTTACTTTAGAAAGTGAAAAAATAAAAATTTCCACCATGTTGAATTTGTTACACCATGAGTGGTCAGTGGTCACCATGTAAAAAGAAAAAAGCCACAACACAACTAAAGTTGCAAAAGAAGGTAAGAAAACCACATCATTTGTAATAATATTCCAAATTATTATGCCACTTATAAAAGAAGTACAATAATCATATATCATATATATATACTATGGCTTATCCCAAGTTCCAAGTCGAGTATACCTCTTTTTCTTATTATTATACAGATAAAGTCCATCTTCAGCTGATTTCCAAGTACAATGACGACCCCCACAATATTTATCCACGAAACTATAGTCATCTTCAAATGCCTCATAACTTATATGACCATGGTTAGGCCATGTCAAGTTACATGTATAGGCAACCCTTTTCCATATTTCACTTTTAAATGTCCAATTGAAATTACCATTTGGGGATATATGATGAAGCCCTAGATCTTCAATCTTTTTACCACCTCCGCTGCAGTGTACATCAATGATATCCTTGCTTAATCCGTTTTCTACTTTCACCCAATAATCTACTGGCCACAAACTCCAAGATGTCACACATGGATTGTGTGTGACTCCTAAAGTTAATGTTATAGCTAGTAGAAGTTTTAGCATTGTAGTAGTATTTTTTCTTTTCTGTTGTTGGGGTTAAATGAGAAGTTTTTGTGTGTGTTGAGACTCTTGAGAGTATATCAAAAGTTGCGAGTAGAATAATATATCTATTTCATACCTTTTGTTTTTTCTCAGAAGGATGAAAATTTGCTTTATTTATAGTGGTCCAAGGTGTTTAATCTGTGATAAGGATTTGAAATTTCCCATAAGAATCGAGGATGTATGACGTGTTTCATTAATTTCGATTCTTGTATGGAAGCAAGAATTTAATGTAGTGGATCCTTGCTGATATATTTCCTTATTTTAGATAATATATTTGGAAAGAAAATCAATACATTGATACCTTGCACTTTTTGTCATATATCTTAAAACCTTTTCTATATTTATGCCTAATATTTACAATTGAGTGCGTCTGTGTGTAACATGTTACATCATAACTTATTGTGTAACAACATCTCACACATGTGAACTTATATGAGTATTTCATATTATTATAACTCATTTTCATGTCATTGTTATCGTACTTCATATCATTTTGGAGCTGTCTCATGTCATTTTTAATAAATTTATTTCATGTCATTATTACTGATTTATATGACATTTTTCAGCAAATTTATATCATGTTAGAGTTGTTTCATGTCATTTTCATGTATTTCATTATTATTTGTCAACTCCTTATGTATCATATCATTATTACTCATTTCTGTGTCAATTTTACACATTTTTATACCATTTTTCAACAAACTTGTATCATTTCCCCCTATTTAATTATTATTTGTCAACTTTTATATACAATATCATTATTATTCACTTTTATGTCATTTTCTAGCAACCTTGTATGATTTTCCTCTATTTCAATATCATTTTACAATTCTTTATATACCTTATTATTATTACACAAACTGATATCATTTATAAGAAAAATAATATCATTATTACCCATTTTCCAGCAAACTTATATCATTTTTTTTCATTATCATTACTCTTTATATACATTGTCATTATTACACAAATTGATATCATTTATACGAAAAATAATATCATTATTACTCACTCATGTGTCATTTTTCAGTAAACTTGTATCATTTTTACTATTTTCATTATTATTTTTCAGCTGTTTATATATACCTTATCATTATTACAAATTGATATCATTTATAAGAAAAATAATATCATTACTTGTCACTCTTAACGACGCACCACCACCAGCAGCGCCACACCACTGCTCACAATGCACCACCAGTAGCACCGCCACACCATCATACAACCACAACACCACACCACTGCTTACGACGCACCAATAGCACTGCCATACCAGCACACAACCGCTCACGAAGCACCAGCACACCACAACCACCACTGAATTTTCTTTCCATCACCACCACACCACCAAAGATCTCTCTCCTTTACGCTCCCAAACCCTAATTCCTGTCGTTGACATCTTCCTCCCCTATTTCTTCGAGTTTTTCAGTTTTGTTTCAAGTTCTAATTTGTTCGAACATTCGCAATTGGAGCACTTCGTCTATTTCTTCGCAATCTGGTTCAATTTCAAGAACAAATCGCAAAAATCAGGTTCGGTTTCTTCGTTGGTTTCTTTGCAATCTAGTTTGAACAAATCGCAATTCGAGCATTTCGTTGAGTTTGGTTTCATGGAGAGAGAAATTGGGGGTGGAAGACGAGAAAGAAAATCAAGTTGGGGAAGATGAAAATAAGAAGAGTGATGAATGTGCTTGTCAAATTGGTGGTGAATACATTCACAAGTGTGAATATTTCGTTACACAATAATTATTGTGTAACAGCACATCTAATACTTTGTCTTTAAATTTCGATTCCTCTTTCTTCAAAAAAAAAAAAAGATTCCTTTAAAGTCTAAATGTCATATGTACGTCATCTCCTATAAAATCTTCTTAATTTCTTTTTTATCAGAAAAGATACACATGTAACCTTTAGTTACATTTTTTACACCTTCTAACTAATTAAATTTAATAAATACTTGCTACAATCTCTTTCCTTTTATCTAATTACCATTATTCAAGATTTTTCAATTTTTTTCCTCCTTATATTTAAGTTCATTTTTTTTTCTAAAAGAGAAATTTCATTAGTTGAAGGCCAAACGGCATATACAATAAGTATTAAAGAAAAACAAGATACAATCAGACAAGATCAAATCAAATTCGTCTTCAAATACTACTACAAAAAAGGGCAAAGATAACTGTTAAATAAGGCTTTATATAACACTATTGAGGCGTTTTCTAAGTCAACATAATGTAAAGTAAACATAATACTTGAGAAAGTAGTTTATTTATTTATACTGCCTCTATAACAGAAAGATCTGAACATTTATTGGGACACATAGGTTAAGGAGATAAGTAATGGTGTGGTTATCAAAAAAAAATTTAAAAAGTAAATATGAAAGGAGTTGTTTGTGAGATATATTGAAAAGTAAATGTGATAGCAGTTAGTGGGCCAAAAAGGGTGTTAAAAACCAATATAATAGTAATGAGACTATGCTAAAAATGAAAGTGTATGTTCAAACTAATTTGGGACAAACAAAAAAGGACAGTGTTAGGAATATAATGGGATAGAGGGAGTATATTTACAATTTGATATTTTCATTAATAATTTTCGAGCCATTAAAAAAAATTAAAATAAGTTGAGTCACTCAATTTTGCACAAGTAGAAAGCTCTAACTTTGCCTCTATTCAAGCACTCATAGCCACTCATCAACTCCCTCCATTTCTTTTTAATATACACACTTTTGTTTTTGGTTCTTTTTTTTAATCTACACAATGTTGGTTTTTCTATTTCTAGTAATATGTCCCATCTATTTTCTCCTTTCCATTTCTCGATCCTACCAACCCCTACGATCCAAAGTAGGATCCCGATCCTGATAACATTGGTTATAAGTAATGGCTCATAGATTTAGGATATATTGTCCCGGCACTATTGCTAAGGAAGGACGTTATGGAGAAAGACTTTGCGTAAAGCTATGCCATTAAATTTATATAGCAGATGTTTTCCTTATCTACACTTTTACACACTATTTTTTTTATAATTTGAGATTAGTATTAATCCATTAAAAGGGAAGTACTAAAACTCGTTTTGCCTATCGGAGGCAGCACTTCTCTATTGTGCGCTTGGGACTCGATAATTAAGCGCTTGAACAAGAAACTCGCAACTTGGAAATGGAAGATGCTCTCAATTGGGGGTCGCTCGACACTTATCAAATCTTCCCTTTCTAGCTTACTCATATACTACATGTCCTTGTTCTCTATCCCAAAGGGCATCATTGAGTAAATAATATCCAAAGGCAATTCTTCTCGTGTGGTGATCATGAAAGAAAAGGTCTTCCTTTAGTCTCGTGGAATTTAATTGAGCTTCCCAAATGTTTTGGGGGTTTTGGTGTAGGGAACCTTCTACATCGTAATATTATATTGCTTATCTATTTAAGTGGTTATTCTGATATCTAAACGAACCTAATGCTCCATGGCGTCGGATGTATAGTGCAAGAAAAATAGAGTTACTCTTTATCCTTCACTTTGGCAGATCTTACAATACCATCCGATGGTGGCCATGGAAAGGAATTTGCTCCACTACCCTTATCCATCACACTACCAAGGCCTTTGCCCTATCAAAAATCAGAAAATGGGTTGGTGATGGTTCTCTCACCTTGTTTTGGCATGATATTTGGGTTGGGATTCCCACTTAATTTTTTTTTTCCTCGTCTCTCTTCTCAATCTCCATTAGCCCCAACGCTAAAATATCATCACTCAGATTTTGGGATGGCTATGATTAGTAGTGGAGCCTCCCACGGAGACGTAACTTTCGTCCTCGACACACTCTTGATTACGAGCATCTTCTACAATTATTTGACCAAGTCAACCTTGATTGTGATTGTATGGACCGGTTTGTATGGGCTCCGATTAAGTCCAGATCATTCTTCATACAGTCATACACTAAAGGGCTCGCCAAAGGCTTGGAGTGGTACAATCCCACATCGCGTTGAGATCTTTGCTTAGCTCTATTAGGAAAGCTTAACACAAGATCAAAGTTGTCTAGGTTGGGCATCATTCCAACTTCCGAAGCCATTTGTATCTTTTGCCATTCTCACTTAGAGTCTTGTGATCATCTCTTCCTCCATATTGATTTTGCTTGGAAATTATGGTGTTGACGGCTCTGTATTTGGTGCCTTAGTTGGTCAATGCTTATGCATCTAAAGGATGCCTTTCATCAATGGGAGTTCCGAACCAAAGGAGTTTTTTCAAGAAGATACGGATGTCAAGTTTTTTTTATCATTATATGGAATATTGGAAGGAGCGAAATTCTCGCATTTTAATTAACTCCTCATGTTCTCTCAATCAATTGCAAGACTTGGTACTCTTGAGAATGAGTTCGTGGATAAAAGGTTGGGGTGACCCATTCCCTTATTCATTAGATGATATAATCTGAAATCCTTGCTGCCTCCAATAGACATCAAACCGAAGCCTCACTCTTCCACAATCAAGTCTGCCGAAAATTAGCTTTTGGAGCCCTTCACAATTGCTCACTTAAATGGAATGTCGACGCATCCTTTGATCCCATCAGTGTAGTGCCATTGTTGGTGTACTTCGGAATGCATCCTGGGAATTCATGTGCCTCTTCTCGAGCCACATTCCACCCATGGAAATCAACTCAGAGCAAGTCTTTGCCATCTTTAGAGCTATAAAATCTCACTTGCAATTGAGGTTGTATGTGCCCAACTGATCATCATCGAGTCGGACTCTGCTAATGCGGTTAAATGGTGAAACGAGAATATAGGTGGACCTTGGAATTTGAACTTCATGCTGAACTACATTTGAAGCTCATCAAAAAATGATTTAAATGTATCAATCATTCACAAAATAAGGGTTCTAATGAGGTGGCAGATTCTTTAGCCAAGTAAGGTCTTAGACGAGATGCTGATTTCCTCGCTTGGTTATAGTCTAGTTTTGTATCTTTCTTTCAACTTCCGTCACTTTTACACACTATTTACCGTAAAGCATATCCCATCTCATTAGAAATTTCGAACTCTTAATATATGCACAAATACTTTTCTTGCATTAGTTCACTTTTTTTTGGTGTTAGAGAGCGACTAAGCGTAGTAAGGTAGACGAGATTCACAATTTCACATTAGCCCATCTCATTACTATATGGTGTAACTTATTTGAACAAAATTTCCCCCTAATATACATGCAAAATTTATAGCATGAGTTTTTTAAAATGGAGGAAGTAGTTAATTGTTGGACCCATTTTATATAAAAGGAGTATCAACATGGGATTTGTTTTACACATTAATTTTTACCTTCATTTCTCATACTTGACTTTAAATATCATCCACAAATCAAATGCTTTTAGACTAGTATAGATAGACTGAAAGTGGTGATAAAGCCAATAAAAAAAAAGTTTAAGGAGATTAACATAAACCAGGAGATCTTATATATACTACTCACTTCTTACTAATTCTTGTACAAAAAAAAGAGAATTAAGCACAAACACCAAAATATGTTGAAACCTTTTCTGGCCACGATATGTATTTCAAGTGTTGCAAACCTATCATTTGTGAAGTATTTTTTTTTCAAAAAATAGAGACGGGATATTTCATTAATTAAATTAAAAGCCCATGGACACTTACAATCATCTCCTTAAAGAACTAAAATATCAACACAAGTATTAAACATCCATGTACTAATGGCATCACTTATGATCTGATCCCGCATAAATTTAGATGTATTTGCATAATTCAGACGGAGTTCTATTAATATATATCAATTAGTTAAGGTGATAAGAGTTGACTGGTCCTTCAAAGATATTGAAGTACCTTCACAATCTGATCCTGTGATATAATTGTTCCCCATTGACGGATTGCTGAAAAAATCTAAACCGTGATGGATCCTGACCATCTCCCAACGTATTGACACCACGAAAAGAAGAAAAATCATACAAAGATGAGAAGCAATCCACCAAGAAGGGGGAGAAAGACTCTCACAGATGGAGAGTGTAAAACAAAAGAAAGCAATTAAGAAGATAATAACCCTAAAAACAAAGGAAAAAGGTCGAAAATAGCCTAATTTCTGAAGAAATTAGACTAATTTCAGCCAAGGAGGCCAAGAAAATTTAAAATCCTAAAAAGAGAATTGGAGAAGGAGAGAGGAGAGGAGCAGACTATGGTTTATTCACTCCTTCTTTAATGAATATGATATATTACAACTACAACTATTTATAGAAGAACTTGAAAAAGGTTATTACAACTGACACTTGATGCGTCTATTTTATATAGAGTTTTTAACCCCAATTCCCTTAGCATTGAGTACAATTTTGAGCTCATACTTGTGTGATTTGATATGTTTGGACTTGGTTTTGTTCCTCTATGTTCTATTGTGCAGATTATGCATTTTATGCCTTAATCTAGCCATGAAAGGAAAATTCGATGATCACACATAGCCCATAGCAGCTCCGGGAGCAAGTCAAGTAGTTTGGTACAAGAATCCGCATAAGAAGCTAAGGAAGAGCCCTCGCCCAGTCGACGGGCGGATTCGCCCTACTGGGTGAGATGAGGATGTCATTGTGTAGTTGGCCCGGCCAACCGGGCGAAAAAGAGGCCAAAATCGTTTGCACGCCCGACCGGGCGGCCTTGCCCGGTCGACCGGGCAAAAATTTAAGCTGAGCTCGTTGGAGCAGATCACCGTCGCCCGACCTGGCGGTTTCTCGGGTTGACTATTTTTCGTTTGTTTTGTAGCCGGTTTTGCAAAAACTATAAATAGGGTTTTAGTAATTTCGATTAGTTCATCTTATTTTCTTCGTTTTTAGGTTTAAACACTTAGTTTTCTCTCTAGTTTTGTATTAACACTTGGCTTTGAAGATTATAAAGATAGTTGATTTTGCTTCAATTGTTCTTCAATCATTCGGTATTTTTTTCTACTTAATCTATTTAGATGAATTCTTCTATTTTCATTATGTTTATTGTGTTCTTCAATATCATGAGTGAGTAGTCTTTTTCTAGGGCTTAGTGAGGAAAGCCATGTTTATACCTATTTGATTATGGTTTAAAGTTCTTTGATAATTGGATTGAATTAGAGTAATTCCTATTGATTTGTTGTAATTGTTTAATTCATGTAATTGTGCAATATCGTGGGTTATACTTAGCTAATAGGAGTTAGAATTGAAAGATCGTACTCATTAGAGGCTTGTTACAATTGGTAGATCTGATTATGTTGAGCAACCATACTAGCATATGTTGATCTGAGAGTGTTAAGACCCGACCGTAGGATTAACAAAATACTCTAATTACTCGAACCACAATCCAAGTATTGTTGCATTGTATTGTAGTGATTGAATTGGTATAAGCATGGTGGACCGATCGAATGCCCTAGGTTTTTAATTTTTTGATATAACTTCTATCCATTTGTAATCTATTTTATTTTAGTTTAGTTATTAATCATTCAATAATTTTTCTCTTGAAGTAGTTAGATAATTGATCAATCTATAGAAATCCTCTCCTTATGGATCGACCCGTATTTTCTAAGTCTCTACTAACAACAGATACCGTGCACTTGCGGTATATATTTTAAAACCCATCAAATTTTTGGCGCCATTGCCGGGGAAACAGCTAGTTTCTATAGCTTTTTGATTAATTTTTTGAACTATTTCTGTTGTCTCATTAGAACTTCAAGTTCCAATTGAGGCAATCTCACTGCGCATTTTTCTTTGTTTCTTTTATGCCCGAGTCCAAAAGAACAGTACTCTCCAGTCCAACCGATCCCAATCTAGAGAAAACCATTCGGCAACTGAAAAAGAACCATAATAAGATAAATCAGTCTAGTAATAAGGGAAAATCCACGGAAGGTCCTTCAAAACAAATCATGCCTCCTAAGTCACTGAAATCTTATGGGGTACCTTCCCCTGGTGGCATTTCCACAGGTCCTACTATGCCCACCATAGAAGCGTCAAACTTTGAGATCAAACCTGCCATCATCAACATGATCCAGAAGAACCAATTTGGAGGGCATCCATCTGAAGACCCTGCCAATCATCTACAACGGTTTCAACAACTCTGTCGTACCGTTAAGCACCAAGAGGTCATTCCTGATCAGTTGAAAGTCTTGGTCTTCGAATTCTCATTAACGATGTTACGGAAACTGAGTGGAGTGCTATATCTGAAGCAATCCTGAAAGAGTACTACCCTCCTACCAAAACTGCAGAAATCAGACATAAACTTGCTACCTTCGTACAAGAACCTGATGAGACATTGAAGGAAGCATGAAATAGGTTCAAAGACCTACAGAGAGAGTGCCCATACCACAACCTTGATAAGTGGTTCATTACCCAAGCATTCTACAATGGTCTACAACCCAATATCAAGAGTACAATTGATTCATCTGCAGGGGATGTTTTCTTAGATAAGGAGGTAGATGAAGGATATGATTTTCTAGCCAACTTAGCAGCTAATGATCATAGTTCATCCAGGACTACTACAAAGAAAAAGTTGGATGTTGATGCATATGCCCTTCTATCAACCCAGGTTGCACAGTTGAGCATTAAGATGGATCTAGTATTCCTCCTATGAGTATTAATGCGATGTCTGCTATGGCACCTATTACCTCTTCCTAATGTGAGGTGTGTGGTATTAAAGGCCACTTTGGTCATGATTGTTCCTACAATCAACCTGACCCGAGTCAGATAGAGCATGCAAATGCTTTTCAGCAAAGACCTCCACACAACCCATACTCCAATACATTCAACCCAGGTTGGAGGGATCATCCCAACTTTTCATACAAAAACAACAATGTTTTCAACCCTCAACCTATGCCACTAGCCTCCTACCAACCACCTCATTAAAACCCTGCTAGACCACAATACTGCCAAGGGGCTCCTCAGAATCCTCCTCCTGGTTTCAATAGGCCCTCTCACCAAGGCTATCAGCAGCAACCTCCTCAGAATGTCGGCTCTCAAGAGCCTACTCTGTCTGATCTGATGAAAATGATGGTGTTAATGACGTAGAGTCATTATGAGAGCATTAAGGAGTTGAAAAACACTACAAAACATTTTGGAAACTCAACTTGCTCAGGTAGCTGGAAATAATGCACAGAGGCAACTAGGTTAGCTACCGGGGCAACCAATTCCCAAAGAGATTGCTAACGTCGTTACTCTTAGAAGCGGTACACAGTATGATGCTCCACGATGCCCGCAGATGATTTGCCACCTCCAGACATGGGCGATGTAGTGACTGAAAAGGAAGGTGAAGATAGCTCAAAAGCTGAAATTGAGCATGGAAAAGGAGATGAAGTAGAGAAGAAAAAGGAGAAGGTTACTGATTCTCCTGCACCACAACTACCTTTTCCCCACAGGATGCAAAAATCTAAGGTTGATCAACAACTTGATAAGTTCATGTCTTTGGTCAAGAACCTTGAGGTAACAGTTCCTTTCAATGATTTAATTTCTCAAGTACCTGTATATGCCAAGTTTTTGAAAGATATGATCACTAAGAATTTTTTTTTGGTGGTATAGATAGAGTTGCTCTAATTGAAGAGTGCAATGCTGTTCTGCAAAATAAAATCCCACCAAAGCTCAAGGATCCTGGTAGTTTTTCCATCCCTTGTCATGTAGGTGCATTGTTTATAGATAAGGCTTTATGTGAGCTAGGAGCTAGTGTATCTGTTATGCCTTTATCTATCTGTAATAAACTGAACTTGGGTGTTTTAAAGTGGACACAGATTACTTTACAGATGGCAGATCGTTCTGTGAAATATCCTCTGGGTATTTTAGAGGATGTACCTGTCAGTGTTGGAAAATTTTACATACATGTGGATTTTGTAGTACTAGATATGGAGGAAGATAGTCAGATTCCCATTATTTTGGGTAGACCTTTCTTATGTACTGCATGTGCTGTTATTGATGTTAAATCTCGCTCTCTGACTTTAAGTGTTGGTGATGATACTGTTACTTTTAAGCTAACCAATGCTATTAAGTCTCCTATCCTTGAGCACACATGTTGCAGGATTGATGTACTAGAAGAGATTTCTGGAGGTGCTTTTCAACAATTTATGTCACACGATCCATTGGAAACAGCTCTTTATCTAGATGGCCTTCACACTGATGAGGTAGCAGATTGTGAGGTAATGAAGACTATTTCCTCTACTTCCGAACCACAGGTGAAGAAGTTAGAACTTAAATCTTTGCCTTCTCACCTTAAATATGCATTTCTTGATGACAATGAGGAATGCCCTGTGATTGTCGGTACTAAACTCACATATAGCCAGCTTCTTACAGTGCTTCGCATGCACAAAAAGGCTATTGGGTATAGTATTGATGATCTCAAGGGTATTAGCCCTGATTTTTGCATGCATAGAATAAATTTAGAAGAGAATCACCGCCCTTGCATACAACCCCAGAGACGATTGAATCCTAATATGCAAGAGGTAGTGAAGAAGGAAATAATGAAACTACTTGACGCGGGCATCATCTAACCCATCTCAAATTCCAAGTGGGTGAGCCCAGTTCAAGTTGTTCCTAAAGGGGGGGGGGACTACTGTTGTTAAAAATGATAGCGATGAACTAATTCCTACTCGTACTGTTACAAGTTGGCATATGTGTATTGTCTATCGCAGATTGAATACAACCACCTTGAAAGATCACTTCCCCCTCCCTTTTATTGATTAGATGCTAGAAAGATTAGCAAAACATAGGTTTTTATTGTTATTTGGATGGATATTCAGGTTTCTTTCAGATTCCCATTCACCCAGAAGATCAGGAGAGGACGATGTTCACATGTCCCTACGGCACTTTTGCATACCGCATAATGCCATTTGGTTTGTGTAACGCCCCTGCTACATTTCAGATATGCATGATGGCCATTTTCTCTGATTTCATCGAGAATATCATGGAGGCATATATGGATGATTTTAGTGTTTATGGTTCTGACTGTGATTTATGTTTGCATAATCTTTCTAAAATTCTGAAACGTTGTTCAGAATTGAATTTGGTTCTAAATTGGGAAAAGTGCCACTTTATGGTGAATGAAGGAGTGGTACTTGGACACCTCATATCTGAACGTGGCATCCAGGTGAACAGAGCAAAAATTGAGGTGATTGAGAAACTTCCTCTTCCCGTGAATGTCAAGGGAGTGAGGAATTTTCTGGGTCATGCGGGTTTCTATTGCAGATTTATAAAAGATTTTCCAAAAATTGCGAAACCCCTTACTCAATTATTGCTCAAGGATGCCACCTTTGATTTTACTGATGCTTGTATGGAGTCTTTTGACAGGATTAAGGAAGCATTGATCACCGCCCCTATCATACAACCTCCGGATTAGAGTCTTCCATTCGAGATTTCCTGTGCTAGTGATTATGCAGTTGGTGCTGTGCTTGGCCAACGGAAGAACAAAGTACTCCATGCTATTTACTATGCCAGCAAGACATTGGATAAAGCTCAAGTCAACTATGCTACTATAGAGAAGGAATTATTGGCCATTGTCTATGCTCTTGATAAGTTCGGACCTACCTCATAGGTTTGAAAGTGATTGTCCACACTGACCATGTTGCACTAAAGTATCTATTGGCTAAGAAGGAAGCTAAGCCACGACTTATTCGATGGATACTATTATTACAAGAGTTTGATTTAGAGATCCGCGACAATAAGGGTGCTGAGAATGTAGTTGCGAGATCATCTCTCCAGTTGAGATTTGAGTCAAGTGCCGATGGTCTCATAGATGACTCTTTTCCCGATGATCATCTCTTTGTTGTGTCAGCTCAATCCCCATGGTATGTAGATTTTGCTAACTATTGTGTTGGTGGTGCTCATCCTCGTTATTTGACTTACCAACAGCACAAGGAGTTTTATCATGATGCTAACCACTACTATTGGGAAGACTCTCTCTGTAACACTCCGTCCTTTGATAAGACAAAATAGAGAAAATATTGATATTTTATTAATGAAAAGACGATAGCGGAATCATCATCAAGACGGATATGTCACTCTACGGTTCATAATAAACTAATAAAACTTGAAATTTAACTCCCAAATAAATTTAAACCAAATATCCAAAAGGAGGCAAAACAACCTCATAAACCCAATCTAACAAAAATAAGAAATAAAATCTGATGTCTTAAAAGCCTAATAAGTCTTTCCCTCACAGCCCACAACCCAAAAGTGCTACTCTTCATTTTTACCTGCAAAAAATAACAACAACATCCACAATCAGTGGGGAGTAACTAACAGCTCTCCCATCCCAAATAGAATCCATATAAGAATTATAAAAGTCTTAATAAATAACTCATAAAAACAACAATTCGAGAATAACCTCAAATAGTAAAACAAAACACTTAAAAAATGCACAATATAACATAGTTAACAAAGAATAACATGGAAGTAACAAAATGTAAATGTATATAAACATATATGTAAATATTAATTTAGGAACAACAACAAAAAAAAAGATCAAATAAATCAATAAGTTTAAAATATAATAAATAGTTTGAGAGAGAGTTGAACGCTAGTGGACAATCCACTTCCTATGGTAATGTCAGATCGCAACCTCCAGACAGCCTATGGGTTACATTCCCTACTGCCTGTGTCTAAGAATGGCCATACTCCCGATGTGGTGTAGGATTACGTCCCCACCGACCTCTCGGACGACAATAAAACCAAGGTATACCTAGGATTACGTCCTATATGATTTTCATGTTCTTCACCTTGGGATTACGTCCCTTCGGATAATCTTGCTCTCAAACAATAATAATAAGTTCTCAAAAATTCTTTATGAACACATAAGGACGCCCTTAAGGCCTTACACCTAAACTGCGAAATTTTAGAGTCACCACTCAAGGCTTCCATGGCCCAAACAACCCTTCAAATAAAATACCCAATACTCAAAATAATATTTTCTTCTTCATCTCAAAATAAAGATAAATATATAAAAAAAGATATTAAAGTCTTCGAAATATTCTTCAAAAAAAATTAAATAATAATAAATCAAATAACTCATCTATAATATTAAAACAAAGATACATAAATATCATTAAGATGCTACAAGCTATACTTTAATATATAGCAGCAACAACACACGCATCATCATACCATTATGTCAATATCACATACTAACAACGTCATACAACCATACTTCACACATACTAAAATGTCACAGCAGCAGGTATAGCAAGGCATGATACAACAGTAGTGAAGCAACAATAGTACTAGCATGATACAACAATATTAGCGACTAAGAGCATGATGGTGCAGCAATAGTAACGCAACAACAAAAACACAACAAGCACGAAGGCGGCATGCAAGACGTAGCCACACACCCATATGAATATGCTTACCGAATAACATTCATGCTCTAAATAATGAAGTGAGAGAAAGGATAATAACATGATTTCCAAAAAAAACGTAAACAATACCATCACCAGTACCTAAACAATCATATGATCATAAAATTTCAAGAAGACAAACGCGCTAACATGGAATTTCCTACCCAAATTTGTAGCATGATACTAAACTACACTTAACTATTAAAACTAAATAATCCCTATACAAATTCTAATCGTTCTAGGAACCGCTAGTTACCTGGGCCAATTGGAGGAGTGTAGAGCGGTAGTCTAGATTTGTCCTTCTCGTGCAACATCGACCTCCACGAACTTTCCTCCTAGCAACCCAAAAAACGTTCTTAAAACAATGGAGAAAAAATGAGGAAATAAAAGTGAAAATGGTGGGAGAAAAGGGATTTTAGGTAGAACAAATAGTGAAGTTTCCTCTCTTCCTCTCACTTATAGTGGCCGGACAAAATGGGCATATGGTCTGAATTTTCTGACCAGAAATCAGCAGCAAGAGGGGAATAAAAACGGGGTTACAAAAGTCTAAATGATAGGAGTTTAATGGGTAATTAAGGGTAAATAAAAAAAATAATCAAAGTGGGAGTTACAAGGGGGTTATAAAACTCTTCAACTATTCTGAAAATAACCCTTCATTACTTAGCATTTTTGGGCAGCATACTTGTGTAGAAAGTTGAACCTTGCTCGGGACATCAATGGTCCAAAACGCTACAACGTCGCTAAAATATAAAACGAAGCTTAAACGCGTAGTTTAGCTACTATAAAATATATAATTACTAATCAAATAATTTATAAAAATATAATATATTATAAAGTTGACAAAATATATATTTATACGATATAAAAGTTTTTAAAAAATAAAACATTCTAATTTTAACAGAAAATAATAATAAAGGGAAAAGTAACACGAAAAAATTGGGAGTGAAATTTCACGGTGTTACATCTCCTATACAAGAAGTGTTCAGATGGTTTGTTCCGAAGATGTGTTGCTGATTGGGAGATAGGTGGGGTCCTACAACATTGTCATAGTATGCCTTCTAGTGGACATCTTGGTTCACATGCCACAGCTTATAGAGTTCTTCAGAGTGGCTTCTGCTGGCCAACTATTTTCAAAGATGCACGTGCATTTTGCCTTTCCTGCAATGAGTGTAAAAGAACGGGAAATATTTCAAAGAGACAGGAAATACCACAGATGGGAATTTTGGAGATTGAGCCCTTTGATGTGTGGGGCATTGATTTCATGGGACCTTTCCCTTCTTCTTGTGGAAACAAGTATATCTTGGTAGCTGTGGATTATGTGACAGTATGGATTGCAGTTGTGGCTTCACCTACTAATGATTCCAAGGTGTAATGAGACTCTTTAAGAAGATCATCTTTCCTCGTTTCGGAGTCCCGAGAGTACTGATCAGTGATGGGAGTCTCACTTTCATCAGAGAACCTTCAAAGCTCTGCTGAAGAAATATGGGGTCACTTATAAGGTTGGCTTGGCTTATCATCCTCGGACTAGTGGCCAAGTTGAAGTGTCCAATCGTCAGATCAAGCGCATCTTAGAGAAGGTGGTTAATAGGTCTAGCAAAGATTGGTCACAAAAGTTGGATGACACTTTGTGGGCACTGTGAACTTGCTTATAAGACACCTCTAGGAATCACTCCATATCGGTTGGTCGTCTATGGCAAAGCTTGTCATTTACCAGTTAAAATGGAATATCTCTCAGCTTGGGCAGTTAAAGAAATCAACATGAATTTAGAGGCTGCTGGTGAGGCAAGACTTCTTCAATTAAATGAGCTAGATGAGCATCGACTGAAAGCATATGAGAACCATAAGCTTTACAAGGAGCAGACGAAGAGGTTTCATGACAAGATGATTGAAAAGCGCGAATTTCATGTTGGTGATAAGGTTCTATTATACAATTCTAGACTAAGGCTTTTTCCTGGAAAGCTTAAGTCAAGGTGGTCTGGGCCTTTTGTTGTCACTGGTGTAAAAGCACATGGAGCCATTGAAGTGGCTAATGCAGAGGGGACAAAGTTTAAAGTGAATGGTCGGCGTCTAAAGATGTACCATGAGGGTGCTTTCATAGGTCAAGTGGAGGTTATCTAGTTCCACGCTCCCCCACTTTGAAATGTAAGGTACTACGTATGGTCGTGCGGGACCTTTCTAAACCAGCGCTTTGTGGGAGGCAACCCGCCTTTTCTTTCATTTTTCTTTACTAGTTTAGACTACTTTTCTTATTTTAATTTTTTAGAGAGCCGAGAGAGTGTGTACTGATTTTTGGACGAATTAGTGTGTGGAGGGGGTCAATATCTCTACTTGGGAAAAATTTGACGCAGAAAAAGCTGAAAACAAAGTAGCCCGGTTGACCGGGCGGATTCGCCCCACTAGGCCTCTGAACTTGGATGAGTAGTTTTTGGTGCAGCTGAAAAAACTTGGCAACGTAAATTTCGCTCGGTTTACCGGGCAGATTCGCCCTACCGGGCGTCTAAACCTTTTTAACCCAGCTCACTTATGCGGAACTGCGGGAGAAAAAAGTGAGAAAAGCCATTCGCCCGACCGGGAGTCTAAACTTCCTTCCACAAAATTCGCCCGGTCGACCGAGCGGTTACTGTTTTTCGCCCAAAAAACTGTGCGCCTTGTTATAATCGCACCTCCTCTTATTACTTTTTCTTGCTCATCTTCTCCTCTAACCCCTTTCAAACCATCTCTCTCGCCTCCAACCTCCATAGCCATACTCCTTCCTACTCTTCATCACCTCTTCCCAAAATTCTTCTTCCCACTCAATTTTCTCCATCTCCCATCACTCTTCTTCATCTTTTCACACACAAAACTCACAAAAACTCCATCTTTTCTTCTTCCCACCTCACTTCACTTCTCCACAAAAATCTCCATCTTTGCACCATGTCAAGACCTAACAAGAGGAAGCAACGAGAAAGAGGCGAATCAAGCAACCAAATTTCGTCAGATCCGCACTTCCCACAGGTTTAAAACTTTGGAACAAAAAGAACGATTCCAAAAACTGAAATATAAAGCTTTTAGGTTCTTTAACATGTCGACTAAGGCAGATGAATTCATGACTATTGTGCAAGATAGCTGGCAAGAAAGAGTGACTGGTGTGCCTATGTTTCAGATTGTGACAAAATGGAAGAAATTAAAAAGAGGTTTGAGAGAGCTGAATAAAAAGAAGTTTGCTAATGTTGAGAATGTGGCTGATGAAGCTATGCTTCAACTCTTGCATATTCAAACTCAGATACATGATGATCCTCACAATGTGAGCTTGCATAATCAGGAAATTATAGCAAGAAAGAAGTACCAGGAGCTGAATGATGCCAGAATGAGCTATTTGAGACAAAAAGTAAAGCAAGACTGGATCAAATGTGGAGATATGAACACTAAGTACATTCATGCCTGCTTAAAGAATCAAGGATATGAATGGGGTGTGGAAAGAGGAGAAGAGTGAAATTGAGGAGGCTTTTATTGATTACTATAAACAATTACTGGGTACCACTAGAGGAAAAGAGGGCCAAGGGTTGCAGTCAAAAGTGGCTTAAGGGTTACGTTTGTTTACCGCAGCCCTTGGCGAAGCAGCCCTTGACAATTTTGAAGGGCTGCGGTTATTGACCGCGGCCCTTACTAATGAAGGGTTGCGGTTTTGATCAAAACCGCAGCCCTTTATCTATAAAGGGTTGCGTTTTGAGAGAAAAACACAGCCCTTAATAGATAAAGGGCTGCAGTTTTGATCAAAACCGCAGCCCTTGTGACCCAAAAAAAAAATTCCATTTTTCAGTCCTAAATTATTCCCAAACTATTATACATATATAAAAGTATCATTTTTAATTGCAAATTATGTTTTAATACAAATATAGAGAAAGTTACAAAATTATGTATATTTTAGTACTCTTGCTGAGCAGCAGCTCGTGGGCAGCAGCAGCTAGGTGTAAACAATTTCTCTGCTTCATACTGTAGATGCATTGTAGCCCAGGTTTGTCAAAGCCTCCCTAAATATCGGGCAAGTAATCCTCATAAGGTGTAATAATAGCAACACTAATATTTCATTAACCAAAGATACTTAAACATTACATGGCAAGGGAAGGGAGCACAAATGATTACTTAAACATTACAACTCCCAACTACTTACATGGGCATTCAAACAAGAATAACTCAGACAAGAAAATTCTCAAACTAGATAGTGAATTTTCTGAAAACTCGGGGGTACTTGGTGAAAAAACCGTAAAATTACTAAAAGAAATAAACAACAAGATACTTATATATAGGCACGCCTCAACCCTTATATACAATGTTAAGTTTTCACTTTAGAATCCGAAATCCACGAGCAAAAAATCATTTGACCGAATATTAAAACCACAAAATCACAAATACCATCATAATAGCAACAAACTATGCATAATCATAATAGTAACTTCATTGATGATCAAGATAAAACATCATCGAACATATAAAAAATTATTATACGACCGTTGTATTATAATGACATATGAGAAAGTTAGCTACTTCAAACAGTACCAGAAGCTAATTAACATGTTATTATAAAAAAGATTAAACAAAACAACCTGCCGTAACAGCGAATAATGTCTGCAATGAGTTGAAGCCTTGCAGAAGCAAAACTTGGTGTGATAATGTGCCTAACGTTGGTGCATGCTAGCCTTCAGTTTCTGGTCACACACGAGATCTACAGTTTTCTTCGCAGATTTGAGAAACCTAGCTAGTAGAAATATAGACAAGACGACAGGATTTGATCAGAATACTTGATAATATCTATCAACGGAATATGATACCAAAGGCAGAGCATGACTTCCATGCAAGACATTACTCCACAATCATAAAATTAACTTTAATTGATGATTCCTATTCCGAATTTCCGCCACAAACGCAAATCGTTCAATATCATAGAATAAATCAATAAACTAAGGAAGATTCTTACCTCCTCAACCCAATTTGGCAAGGTGGCACTAAAGAGAAGTGTGAACTTTGGTAACTGATAAGTGCCTATTTGTACATATTTTTACCCTCTAATATACTATATTTAGTGTCCTCCGTAATGTTAATTGAGTCAAATATTATAATTTTATGATATTTCGGTTCGGATCACTTGATAATTATTTTTAGACTAATAAGTCTAATTTGTGTCTGTTTTAATTATTAAGTGATAACTCATTTAAATAGAGTTGGAAAATAATTATTATATATTATAACCTTCTTATTCCCTCTTAGTAGCTATTTAATTATAAACTATGAGTTGTGGGTTTTAATAATTTTCATAGGCTACCCAATAATTGGATTTATATGATTATTTATTAGTTTGACCTATGTCATATTTTATACTATTAATTATATATCTAATGTTCACAGGTGCATAATAATTTTGGAGTTTTAGAAATGGAAATTAGCCTTCAATAATTTATGGGTCAAGCCCATTTAATTCAATTCCATGCAACAAGGAGTAAAAGGGAATTTGGATTTCCTTCTTATCTTGAACTCACAAGAATTAGAGAATTGGGCTAAAGTTGAATTGTGCCAAGTAACACACACAGCAAAGAAGTGAAAAGAAAAGTGAATCAAAGACTTTTTGTTTTATTGGGCCTTGGTTGTCACACGCAAACCCTCAGTACAGTAACAATAAAAGGAAGATGATTAGGACGAAGAGACAGAGACAACAGACACAACAGACTGAAGAAGACGAGCAGACGGAAGGAATACGGAGAAGCGGGCAGCAGTAGGAAGACGAATATTCAGTCCGAAATTCGTCCCCATGAGTTTTCTCTACTCTTTTCTATCTCTTTTCTTTGTTTTTATGTCTAATTTAGAGTAGTTTTACACTAATAGGAACATGTAATTGACTATTTCATATATGGGTTTATGAGATTATGTTTTTGTTTGTGTTGTAACCGATTAGTTTCTTTTGGGTATTTATACAAGGTTTATTATCTGGCTTTTGATTCATGTTTATTGATTTAGTCTGATCACCTAAATTGTTTCATGTTTCTATTGTAAGATTGATAGTAATTTAATTAGGTTGCAGCTTTCTGGTCTAATTATAATTGCTAGAATCTTGTGTAACAACTGAATTCTATTAGTTGCAGCTTACTGGTTAATTTGGGTTCAGTTGATTGGTGTTTCTAATGCTGTTGAGTTTGATAATTTGATACATGCTTTCATGATTGGATTAATTTAGCTTGATTAGGATTAAATTTGCGTGCTTTCACGGAATTTAACGAGTAAGAAAGATAAAACTAGTAATCTACTTGCTTTCAATGGGTTATATAGTTAACCAATCTATCCTAGGCTAGTCGAATGAGTCAATGATTATACCCATTATCTATAGAAAGTTACAGGTGTCCTATTAGCTTCTTTATTATATTATAAAACCAAATTTATTTCCTGCAATTTATATTTATAATTTTAGTTTAATAGTTTTAGGTATAGTTTTGATATTCGAAACCCCCCATATTATATAGTAATAGTTATATATATAATTAAATAATTAGTTTAAGATAATAACGCAGTCTCTGTGGGTTCGACCCTTACTTTTCCTATCTATCTGTTAGAGTTAGTGAGTGATTTATAAATTTAATTTTGTTGCCGAAACGACACTCATCAAATTTTGGCGCTGTTGTCGGGGATTGTATAATTTATTATTTTAGACTATTGTTTAAGTATTATTATTTATCTAGTTATTTGTTTAATTCTATGCTTGATCCAATATTTGCATTTATATTTTCTTTGTGACTATTAGCTCGAGAAATGACAATAGACGGTGAAAAGAGCTTGAAAGAATATATGTTCAATGCATATGAGACACACATGAACGTTATTTTTCCCACACTAGAGAAACCATTCAAACTTGATCCAGGTTTTATCGAAATTCTCCCTAAATTTTATGGTCATGATAAGGAAGATGCTCATAGACATTTACAAGAATTTACTCTTGCTTGCTCTACTTTATTGTTAAATGGTAAAGATGATGATGGTATTAAAATTCGTGTTTTCCTTTTTACTTTACATGATCTAGCTAGAGATTGGTTACTTTATCTTCCCATTGGATCTATTACTTCTTGTGATGGCCTTCGGAGAGCTTTTCTTGAAAAATACCAACCTGTTAACGTAACTAGATTAATAAGGAAACAAATATGTAGTATTGAGCAAGATAAAGATGAACAATTGCATGAGTATTGGAAAAGATTTAATAAACTTTACATTTCATGCCCACAACATCAACTGACTGAGCAATTCCTAATTGAATGTTTTTATGATGGTTTGTTAGATGATAAAAAATGTTTAATAGATATCGCTAGTGGTGGAACTTTGGTGAATAAAACTCCTGGTGAAGCAAGAGAGTTAATAACTACTATGGCCCTTAACAGTGAACAATATGGGACGAAAAATGATTCTGAAGTGAAAATTCAAAGGCAGCTGAAGGAGCAAACTAAACAAATTGCTGAATTTAAAGTTGTAGTTGCTAATATTAGTAACCAAGTTTCCAGTTTTAGTACTCAACATGAGTCTTTGGAAAATTTAGTAAAACAACTAGCTCTCCAAATAGGAAAAGTTCACTCTCATGAATTTAACAATCAGCAACAAACTGAAAATCACCTTCACCATCTAGATAACCAAATAAAACAAATATTCACTACTCTTAGCAACATAGAAAGTAAATTGGATGGACAAGTTTTTGAAAAGCCTATACCTCACTTGATAGATGAAACTAAAGCCATAACTTTGAGAAGTGGTAAAGAACTTGAAAATCGAGGTAAAGTGGAAAAAGAAGTCGAGGTGAGTCATGAAACCATAGAAAAAGATAGTGAAAAATTACCAGATGACAAAATTGGGCAGATTAGTGATAGTAGTGATGAGATTGAAGTCCAAAATGTGGAAAACGAAGTAGTGAAGGCGAGAAAAGAAAAAGAAAAACCTATCATGAATCCTTCTTCAAATAAACCTGATCCTAGGGAGATAGTGCCATTTCCCTCACGTTTTGCTAACTCTAGGAAAGAAGATTTAGACAATGAGATCTTAGGGACATTTAGGAAGGTTGAAATAAACATACCTCTCTTAGATGCAATCAAGCAAATGCCTAAATACGCTAAATTCTTAAAAGACTTATGCACTAACAAAAGGAAAATTCAGAGTTGTGAAAAAGTATGTGTGGGGGAGAACGTCTCTGCCGTTATTCAAAAGAAAATACCTCCTAAATGTAAGGATCCTAGGATGTTTTCTATACCTTGCAAGATAGGAAACCATGAGCTTAATAGGTGTATGCTTGACTTAGGAGCATCCATTAGCGTAATGCCTAGATCTATCTATAAATCTTTGAACTTGGGCCCCCTCTCTAAAACGAACGTAGTGATTCAATTAGCCGATAGATCACAAGCATATCCCTTAGGAGTCTTAGAGGACGTTTTAGTTCAAGTAAATGAGTTAGTGTTTCCTGTTGACTTCTATATTCTTGATATGGGTGATACGCTTGAATCTATTGATGTGCCATTGTTGTTAGGGAGGCCCTTTCTCAAAACTACTAAAGCAAAAATTGGCGTGTCGGAGGGTAGTCTTTCTTTTGAATTTGATGGTGAAATGATTAAACTTAACATTTTTGATGCGATGAACTACCCTTCTAACATGCAGGATGTGAACTCTATGGATTGTATAGATGAGATTGATTGCATTACACAAGTAAAATTTAACAGAGTTTATGAATCGTGTGGTGACAGTTTTGATAAAAATTTAATAGAATTGAACATGGATGCTTATCTTCTTGATGCTACTGTTAATAACTCATTCCATGTTGAATATGTTGTTGAATCTCCTCTCACTACACATTCAGAAAATCCTGCTGCTGCGCATATTGATTTTGCATCTGGAAGTGTTAATTATGAGTCGGCAAATACATGTGCTAATAATATGCAAACTGTTTCAAGTTGTGAATTGCCTGTCAATACCCCTAAGTTAATCCCATCTATTCAATCACCCCCTAAACTTGAATTAAAACCCCTGCCTAGTAACCTTAAGTATGCTTTTTTGGGTGAAAATGACACTTTGCCAGTCATCATTTCTAGTTCACTTTCTGAGTCACAAGAGGAAAAATTGTTAAATGTTCTTAAGAAATACAAAGAGGCAATAGGATGGACCATCGCTGACATTAAAGGAATTAGTCCTACTTTATGTATGCATAAAATATTTTTAGAAAATGACGCCAAACCTGTTAGAGAAGCCCAAAGGAGACTTAATCCTTCAATGATGGATGTAGTAAAAAAAGAAATTCTTAAGTGGCGAGATGCAGGTGTCATTTTTCCGATTTCAGATTCAAAGTGGGTAAGTCCTATTCATGTCGTGCCTAAGAAAACGGGAATAACGGTTGTTGAGAATAATAAAGGAGAACTTGTTCCTACTAGAGTGTCCAATGGGTGGAGAGTGTGTATAGATTATAGGAAGCTTAATCAAGCCACTAGAAAAGACCACTTCCCCTTGTCATATATTGACCAAATGTTAGAAAAGCTTGCAGGACATTCTTTTTTTTGTTTTCTCGATGGATATTCAGGATACATTCAAGTTCCCATCGCCCTTGAGGACCAAGAAAAGACTACCTTTACTTGCCCTTTTGGCACATTTGCATTTAGAAAAATGCCTTTTGTACTTTGTAATGCACCAGGTACATTTCAACGTTCTATGATGAGCATATTTTCTGATTTGCTTGATAATTCTATGGAAGTCTTTATGGATGATTTTACGGTTTTTGGTGATGATTTTGACTTGTGCCTTCATAATTTATCTCTTGCTTTGAAAAGATGTGTCGAGACTAATCTTGTGTTAAATTTTGAAAAATGCCATTTTATGGTGGAAAAAGGAGTAGTCTTAGGTCATATTGTTAGTTCTAAAGGACTCGAAGTCGATAAAGCTAAAATTAATGTCATAAGTTCACTTCCTTACCCCACTTGTGTGCGTGAAATTAGATCATTTTTAGGGCATGCTGGCTTTTATAGGCGTTTCATTCGGAACTTTTCCGCTATTGCATCTCCATTATGTGCTTTACTTGCTAAAGATGCACCTTTTGTTTTTACTAATAAGTGCAAAATTGCTTTTGATACTTTGAAAGAGAAGCTCACTTGTGCTCCTATTATTAGACCACCTAATTGGTCTTTACCTTTCGAGATAATGTGTGATGCTAGTGATAAGGTGGTAGGTGCAGTACTCGGACAAAAGGTGGATAAGAAACCATATGTCATTTATTATGCTTCTAAATCTCTTGATCCTGCCCAATGTAATTACACCGTTACTGAAAAAGAAATGTATGCAGTTATTTTTGCTCTTGAAATGTTTAGACCCTATTTGTTGGGAACTCATGTGATTATGTATACCGATCATTCGCTTTGAAATATCTTCTAACAAAGAAAGAGTCTAAACCTAGATTCTTGAGATGGATGCTTTTACTACAAGAATTTGACCTAGAAATTAGGGATAAAAAAGGGGCGGGAAAACCTTGTTGCGACCATTTAAGTAGAATCACCCATTATAAGGAAGTAGTAATTTCTTCATCTCGATTTATTCCCGACGAGTGTTTATATGCATTACATGGTACAATACCTTGGTATGCGATATTGTTAATTATTTAGTGTCAAAGGAGTTGCCTAATGATTTGTGTAGAGCCTAGAAAGATAAAATTAAACATAATTCAAGATTCTATATTTGGGATGAGCCTTATTTATATAAAGTATGTTCTGACGATATCGTTCGAAAATGTGTGCCTGATCATGAAATTAAATCTATTCTTGAATTTTGTCATACATTCGAATGTGGTGGTCATTTTGGTCCCAAAAGAACTGCTTATAAAGTTTCAGAATGTGGATTCTTTTGGCCTTCTTTACATAAAGATGCTTATTTATTTGTGAAATCTTGTGATCGATGTCAAAGAACTGGAAATATTTCTAAGAAAGACCAAACGCCTCTTAAATTTGTTTTTGTGTTTGATATCTTTGAAGTGTGGGGCATTGATTTTATGGGACCATTTCCCGCTTCTTCTGGTAATCTTTATATTCTTTTAGCAGTTGATTATGTTTCTAAATGGGTAGAGGCAAAAGCTACCAAAACTAATGATTCGAAAGTGGTGGCTGAATTTGTTAGAGATCTGATTTTTAATAGATTCGGCGTCCCAAGGGCTATTATTAGTGATAGAGGGACTCACTTTTGTAATCGTATAGTTGAGGCTTTGCTTAAGAAATACCATGTTACTCATAAGATTTCAACTGCTTACCATCCCCAAACTAATGGACAAGCTGAAGTTTCTAATAGGGAAATAAAATCTATTTTAGAGAAAGTTGTGAATCCTAATAGAAAAGATTGGAGTAATCGCTTAGGTGACGCTTTATGGGCTTATAGAACTGCTTACAAAACTCCAATAGGAATGTCTCCTTATCGCTTAGTGTATGGAAATACTTGTCATTTACCCGTAGAGTTGGAACATAGAGCATTTTGGGCTATTAAAAAGTGTTATTTGGACTATGACAAGGCGACTGCCCATAGAAAATTGGAAATTCAAGAGTTAGAAGAAATAAGAAACGATGCTTATGAAAATTCTCGAATATATAAGGAGAAAACAAAGAAATATCATGATAAAATGTTATCTAGGAAAACTTTTTGTGTTGGTGATAAAGTTTTGCTTTACAACTCAAGGTTAAGACTTTTTCCTAGTAAATTGAAGTCCAAATGGACCGGACCTTTTGAGGTTATTAAGGTTTTTCAGTATGGCACAGTTGAAATTAAGAGTTATGATTTTGGACAGATATTTAAAGTGAATGGACATCGACTCAAAGCTTTCTATGAAGGGTTTGACGCCAATTGGCTAGAAGTTATTCATTTGCAAGATCCCGTCTACTATGACTAAAGCTCAAGAGCAATGTCGAGCCAACGACGAGAAACAAAGGCGCTCCTTGGGAGGCAACCCAAGGATTTATTGTTTTCTATTTTTTTTCTATTTTTTTTATTTTTCTTTAGTACAATAAATTACTCTAACTACTGTGTGCTGCTGATCGAGGATGTTGTTCTGCCTTCTGCCCATCTGCTGATGTTGCTGAATTTGTTAACTACTACACACTGTTGCTGCAAACCGCTGCTCATCTCTTGCAATTTTCAGGACACCAACTACTATATGGAGAACATTTCTGCAGTATACATACACCAGGTTGCCTCCTTCCTTGTTTCCCCTGTTTTTCTTTTTCTTCTCCCCACTTCTATTTTTAGTTTGATTTTATAAACATTGAGGACAATGTTGATTTTAAGTGTGGGAGGAATTTTGGAGTTATTTTGAGCTGAATTATGAAATTGAGTTCGTTTGCTGGATATTTGCTGGAGAAATATGTTGAATATAGGTGCCTTGATTGAAAAAAAAATGGATTGTCATATTTATAAGGGAGGTGCTGCCGAAATTTGCGCAGAAATTTATAAGTTTTATGTCTGATTTGAAGGCAAATTCCGTTAGTTTAATTTGACTAAAAAAAATCAGTTTTAAAAATTGAATTTAAAAAAAAAGTTTTTCTAGTTTTGTTGCAAGTTAATGGGTTTTTATGTTGACTGATTTAGAGAATTGCATAGCATCATTGTACAAGTGTTTGGCAAGTGGTAAGAATGGTTATTTATGATTTGATTTGTGATTGACTTGGTGAACATATATAACCATTGTGAGACTTTTGAGCCTTTTAATAGACTAAAACATCTATGTTAGTCTCTAGTTTTTTTTCATGAGAGTGTGTGTTAGTTCCTGGTGAAGTATAGACTCTTGAATTTGCATTGGTTTCTTCGAGACTCCATTGAAACATGAGCATACATAAAAATGATAAAGGCATTTTTTTTCTTGAACCATTAGCCTAAGCCACCTACATTATTGTACTCTTTTTAAAAAAAAAAAAAGCCCTCTGAGCCTTAAGCCTATTTCTTTTGTTTAAACCACATTACAAGCTTATAATCCTAAACACGTGTCCTAACCAAAGCTTTGAGCTAGTGGATTATAATTTGGTGTTTGGAGTATTATTTGTGAAGGGTATAAAAAATTATTATTATGGAGGTGGTGTTCTCTATTTTATATCAATGGTTATTACGAGATTGTGAAGCAGAAAAAACAAATTTCAAGAAGAATGCTGAAAAAAATATGTTAGGTGATACGAGAAAAACAAGATTATGAAAAAATGTAATAATAAGTGAAATGTTATCATTCAAAGCAAAATGGTGCACAAAGAGATATATGGGTTGTAAATTATTGGAATTGGATTATTTAGTAACATTTTATTAGAGTTGGAGTTTATTTGTTGGCTTCTCTTCTATTTGGCCAATGGGGTTATTGTTCTTCTACTCCACTAGCTCTTAAGTTTTTGACCACCAAATCCTAAATATTCCCTACCCTTACCTTAGCCTTACATTACAACCTTATTAAGGCCTTTTGATTTTTGTATGTTCTATGTCTTACTAAGTAGTGGAGGATTGAACGATATGCAAGTTTAAAGACGATATATTTCATTTCAAGTCGACTTCCTAGGTTTTGCGTGATAATTATTATGCCATAAACACATGAGTGATTATAATTTATTTTTATTTGCACAACTAAAGTGAGGGTTCACCAAGTTGATTGCTCAATTACTCAATTCTTGAATGTGGTTGTGGTAAGATTCAATGGAAACACTAACACATGAAGTACTATGTTTTTGAAGAGTTGGTTGGTCTTTGGCTCATTGCTTGTGATTTCTAAATAATGTTTTTGAGCTAAAATTGTTTCTACAAATCTTATTTTTGGTCTTTGTGAAAACTTTCAGTTGAGTTATGACTGCTTATACTAGAATTTGCCTGAAAAATCAGTCAGTTGGGAAGTTAAAATTTATAATGACAAATAGATGCTAGTATTATATAGTTCTAGTTTGATCGAGGACGACCAAAAGCTATGTATGGGGGAATTTGATAAGTGCCTATTTCTACATAATTTTACCCTCTAATATACTATATTTAGTGTCCTCCGGAATGTTAATTGAGTCAAATATTATACTTTTATGATATTTCGGTTCTGATCACTTGATAATTATTTTTAGAGTAATAAGTCTAATTTGTGTCTGTTTTAATTATTAAGTGATAACTCATTTAAATAGAGTTGGAAAATAATTATTATATATTATAACCTTCTTATTCCCTCTTAGTAGCTATTCAATTATAAACTATGAGTTGTGGGTTTTAATAATTTTCATAGGCTACCCAATAATTAGATTTATATGATAATTTATTGGTTTGACCTATGTCATATTTTATACTATTAATTATATATCTAATGTTCAAAGGTGCATAATAATTTTGGAGTTTTAGAAATGGAAATTAGCCTTCAATAATTTATGGGTCAAGCCAATTTAATTCAATTCCATGCAACAAGGAGTAAAAGAGAATTTGGGTTTCCTTCCTATCTGGAACTCACAAGAATTAGAGAATTGGGCTAAAGTTGAATTGTGCCAAGTAACACGCAACAAAGAAGTGAAAAGAAAAGTGAATCAAAGACTTTTTGTTTTATTGGGCCTTGGTTGTCACACGCAAACCCTCAGTACAGTAACAATAAAAGGAAGATGATTAGGACGAAGAGACAGAGACAACAGACACAACACACTGAAGAAGACGAGCAGACGGAAGGAATACGGAGAAGCGGGCAGCAGTAGGAAGACGAAGATTCAGTCCGAAATTCGTCCCCCATGAGTTTTCTCTACTCTTTTCTATCTCTTTTCTTTGTTTTTATGTCTAATTTAGAGTAGTTTTACCTTAATAGGAAAATGTAATTGACTATTTGATATATGGGTTTATGAGATTATGTTTTTGTTTGTGTTGTAAACGATTAGTTTTTTTTGGGTATTTATACAAGGTTTATTATCTGGCTTTTGATTCATGTTTATTGATTTAGTTTGATCACCTAAATTGTTTCATGTTTCTATTGTTAGATTGATAGTAATTTAATTAGGTTGCAGCTTTCTGGTCTAATTATAATTGCTAGAATCTTGTGTAACAACTGAATTCTATTAGTTGGAGCTTACTGGTTAATTTGGGTTCAGTTGATTGGTGTTTCTAATGCTGTTGAGTTTGATAATTTGATACATGCTTTCATGATTGGATTAATTTAGCTTGATTAGGATTAAATTTGCGTGCTTTCACGGAATTTAACGAGTAAGAAAGATAAAACTAGTAATCTACTTGCTTTCAATGGGTTATATAGTTAACCAATCAATCCTAGGCTAGTCGAATGAATCAATGATTATACCCATTATCTATAGAAAGTTACGTCTCCTATTAGCTTCTTTATTATATTACAAAACCAAATTTATTTCCTGCAATTTATTTTTATAATTTTAGTTTAATAGTTTTAGGTATAGTTTTGATATTCGAAACCCCCCCATATTATATAGTAATAGTCATATATATAATCAAATAATTAGTTTAAGATAATAACGCAGTCTCTGTGGGTTCGACCCTTACTTTCCCTATCTATCTGTTAGAGTTAGTGAGTGATTTATAAATTTAATTTTGTTGCGGAAACGACATGCATCAGTAACATCATCTACTTTCCCTACAAGAATAGTAAAAATAAGTTATTGAATATGAATAGGGAAAAACAGTTACTTATCATGTAATAAGGGAAGGAAGGGGGGAATTTGGCTAATTAAATTCGCATAAGCTGATTAAGTACCTTAAACACAGATCCTTTCACAGATGAATCATTGGTAACTGGGGATAGCAACAGAGACCTAAAAGCAAAACAAAAAAATATAATACAACAGAGCTCAACAGAAGTTAATCATATCATAATCAAGCTACTAATGAGGATTCTACTAATTACATGCACAAGTGGAAATGTATTTTCAAAGTTTCATCTCTACAAAATCAATATTGACAATAAAAGTATATTAAAACACGGTACCATGTCGGAAGCATTAAGAAGTAAGAACCACGAATAGGAACAATAATAGCGCACCTTTATTTTCCATACAAGTCATTCCATATATATGATTAAAGCTTAATATTTTAACTTTGAGCCAAGTAAGATCAATCAATCATTGAGCTTCGGTACTAACCAATCACCCACCTGCACACACACCACATATATCCACCCTTCCCAGCCCCCTGCCACCCCTTCTCATCCCCCCTTCACATCCCCCTGCCAGCTACCCTACATACACAACCCCCCTCTACAGCCCACCTTCCCACATGAACACTTGCACCATCTAAAACTTGTCAACTTTCACCAACCTTTTCATAACTTTTCACTTTGCACCATAAAAAACAATAAACCATATAATACATATTAAATACACCTCACAAATAATAGAATTTACTTCAAACTTACTATTAATCAAAAGAACAACATATACATTACCCAATTCCAATAGAAAATGACTACAAATAACTAAGAAACGGCTTTGCCCTACAAAACACAATAGCGAAACCAAAAAAAAGCTCAGACATTACAATTACATAGCAAAGTTTCAAATTCACTCAAAAAGATTTAAAAAAGGGAGAGGGTTTATGTCAGCACCTTGAGAATCACCATTTTCCTTGGTCTTCTTCTCCACATTTCAAATTATATTCTAAGATGAAGGAAAAATTGAAGGACAAAGAAATGTAGAGCATTTTTAGATTCGATATGTAAAAATTGAAAATTATATGAAGTAGAAATTAGGATTCAAAGTACCTTCAAAATTAGTGGTAGATCATAGATTTTTGCGCTGACAAATTCGAAGCTCCTTCAAATGTGGCCGATTTCTGAATTGAATTGGAAAGAACTCGATAAAAAAATTGGCTAGCAGTTTAGACAAACTAGTGAGAACGTTTTACGTCAGGAGAAAAATAAGCCCGCCTAGGCGCCTAGCTTAGTTTTTGAATTCATTTCTTACTTAGACGGAGCGCGAACAGAGGAGGGAGCAAACAGGTGCAAGACAAAGTTGGATTCGAAAACAAAAAAATGGAAATAAGAACGAAAAGAAGAAATAAGAACTAAATAGAAGAAACACGGAAGTAATTACCAAAAAAATCGAACATTTGACCTCGTTTGAATGTCGAACAACCAGACCCTCTTCTTCCTCTTGATTTAACTTGATGAACCCTAAAAATTGGAGCGATTATGATGATGAGTGAAGAAGACGAAGATGAACATCAATGTCAGTTTGAAGCTTAGGCCATTAGGGCTGAGTTGAGCGGTTTTTTGTGAGATTTTGTGAGAAGAAGAAGAGGAGAGAGAGAGGGGGAGAGAAACGGGCTAGGGTTAGAGACAGCGAGGGAAGTTCAAGAGTGAATGGGCTAAATGCGCGCAAAGATTAAAAAAAAGGAAGGGTTGCGGTTAGCCCAAAAACCGCAGCCCTTTATCAAAAAGGGTTGCGGTTTTCAGATAACCGCAACCCTTTATCAAAAAGGGTTGCGGTTTTTGGGCTAACCGCAGCCCTTAATTCCCAAGGGCTGCGTTTTTCAGATAACCACTGCCCTTGCATAGCAGCCCTTGACTTTTTTTCCACTAGTGTACTGTTGTTGCTCCAGGTGCTCATGTGAGTAAAACTATTTTGAAAGAAGGTAATTTTGTTACTGAAGCACAGCAGCAGATGTTATGTGCAAGCTTTACAGTAGCAGAGGTGAAAGAAGCCCTTTGGGACATTGATGACAATAAATCAACTGGTCCAGATGGATAAAGCAGCCTGTTCTTTAAGAAATCCTGGCATTACATAGGAGATGATGTAAGTCATGTTGTTTTAAACTTCTTTCATTCTGGAAAGCTTTTAAAACAACTTAATGCAACTACTCTATGTCTTATTCCTAAAGTAGATCAACCTAATGATGTTTCACAATTTCGACCTATAGCCGGTTGTAATGTTCTGTATAAGATTATCTCAAAGATGATATGTAATAGGCTAAAACTTGTATTACCTAGTATTGTTGATGAGGTGCAGAGTGCCTTTGTGGAGAATAGGAAAATTATGCATAATATTCTCATTTGTCATGATATATTGAAGCACTATAGAAGGAAGTCTCAACCAGCCAGGTGTACTTTAAAAGTTGACTTGAGAATAGCCTATGACTCTGTCAGCTGGGGTTTTATTAAAGAACTACTTGAAGGCATGCATTTTCCTAGCAAGTTTATAGGATGGATCATGGAATGCATTGCTAGTCCTAGCTTATCTTTGAGCATAAATGGTGATTTATGTGGCTTCTTTCAAGGGAAAAGAGGGCTGAGGCAGGGAGACCGCATCTCCCCATTGATATTTATTATTGCTATGGATTATTTTTCAAGACTAATGAAGAGAATGTATAAAAAAGAGCAGTTCCAGTTTCACTATCAATGTAAGCAACTAAGATTGACTCATTTAATCTTTGCGGATGACTTAATGTTATTTAGCAAAGGGGATGTACAATCTGTTGTTTTGCTAGTTAGGACCCTAAAAGCATTTGCTCAAGCCTCTGGGCTTAATGCTAGTCATGAGAAATCTGCCATCTACTACGGGAATGTCTCAGAAGAAGTACAATAAAGGATTACTCAGATCACTAAGATTACCAAAGGGATATTCCCTTTTAGGTATCTTGGTGTACCAATCACTTCAAAGAGGATTGGTAAAGCTGATTGTGACATCTTAATTGATAAAATTTTAAAGAGGGTGCTGTGCTAGAGTTCTAGGCACCTTTCATATGTAGCAAGATCATTCCTCATCAATGCAGTGCTCATGAGTATACATACTTATTGGGCACAGGTGTTCATTTTACCAAAGAGTGTGTTAAAGAGAATTGTTCAGATTTGCAGGGCTTTCCTTTGGGATGGCAAAGTAGTACTGAGTAGAGTTCCCCCTGTGTCTTGGGACCTGATCTAAAGGCCTAAGTCACATGGTGGGCTTGGAGTGAAAGATTGTATTATTTGGAACACATCAGCAATTGGGAAATATGTCTTTCAAGTTGCACAGAATAAAGATATACTGTGGATAAATTGGATTCACTGTGTGTACATTAAAGATGAGAACTGGTGGGAATATGAGGCTCCTCAAAATGCTAGTTGGGTGTGGAAGGCTATTTGTAAAGTGAAGAGCATTTTCAAGGCTGCTTATCAAGGGATTTAATGGTTAGATGGCACACAACACTATACCATGAAGGAAGGTTATAAATGGTTACAAGGGCAACAATCTAAAGTTGCTTGGAATCACTGGGTCTGGAACAAGTTCAATCTCCCAAAACACTCTTTCATTTCCTGGATGATTATGCTTGGTCAACTGAAAACCAAAGATAGATTATTTGTTGCTGGTGTTAGTCAGGATGTTGACTGCAATTTGTGTGGTAATGATGTTGAATATTGCTTTCATCAATTCTTCAGATGCCCCGTTAGCAAAAGAATACGCCAGGGGGGTAATGCAATGGATAGGTATAAAAATGGCTGATCAAGAGAACCTATATACATTATGGAAAAAATGGGGAAGGGAGTTCAGAAAAAAGAAAAGACAACAGGTGTGTTATGGTATACTGGTTGTGCTGGTTTATCACATTTGGAGGAGTAGGAACCATGCTCATTGGCATGGAGCTGTGAAGAGACCTGAGCTTATAGTGAAAGACATCCAGATAGATGTAGCAAGTAGAATGATTAGTTGTATTGATGTTAAATGGTATGTTGAAGATAGGAATTGGCTTCATCATTTGCTGTTGTAATCTTGTATCTGGTGTTTTGTTGTTAGAGCTATATGGGTAACTAGTGTGATGTACTAGCTTACCTTAGGATGTATTATTTTTGTTGGCTCTGCTCACGTTTTTGGTAATACTACGCTTACATTTTTACCAAAAAAAAAAACTAAAATATAGAACTATTTCCCCCACCCGCTTTGTTGATTCGAACTGCTTGCATGCATTGGGTATTTATGCTGAAACTAAAACATTGCTTGAAAAATTGGGGTTAGGCTCAATGTTTGGCATGTTCCATTGGACCTATCGGGATCTCACACTAGAATTTTTGAGTTCTCTGGAAGTAGGAAAGAAAAACTAGCTTATCCAATTCCGCCTTATAGATGAGGATCGGGAGCTTACCTTAGGCCAATTAGCTGCTATATTTGGCCTACTTGTTACAGGTGAGACTCGACCCCCTCCGACTGTCCGCATTACTGCTTTATGGGAGGCATTTACAGGGGATTCTGAGTGTAATACACTAGTAGAAAAGGCAAATTTGCGTCAGTCTATGTGCGTCGCACGCTAGAACCAGTGACGCAAATAGCCTATTTGCGTCGCACATTAGAGGACGTGCGACGCACAAAATGACGGCAGATGGGTGGTAGGGTCATTTGCGTCGAACGGGGTTGAGAACGCGACACAGATGACGCACATGGCTGGATCCCATGATTTACGTCGCATGCTTGGTGCATGCGACGCAAATCGTTTTCGTCTTAAATCCGACTTAAACAAAAAAAAATGAACAAAAAAAAAATAAACAAAAAAATGAAAATTGCGTCGCTTGGACTATGTGTGCGACGGAGATAATCTCACCATATAAAATCCCACTTTGATTCCCAATATGCCTTTCAGCCGTTTTCCATCTCAAACCTAATCTCTCTCATTTCTCTCAACTCAACTCTCATCTCTCATCTCTTTCAACTCTCATCAACAGCCGAAGATTTTTACATCTCAGTTCCTCTCTCTTTCTCCAATTCCGGTTTCATCCTCTTATTTTAATCCAGCGATTTTTACATCTTTTAAATTTTGGGGTAATTTGATTGAAAATAATGGGGAAAGAAAATGATGCAGCTTCTTCGATGGACATCGACATTGAAAAGTCGACTGTTAATGGTAATTTTTTAATTTTTTTTTTTTTTTGGTTTTTTTTCTAGAATAATTATTGATCTTGAAGATGTTCCTCACTTGTCTGATTTTTTTGTGAAATCGAGGGTAAGGCCAACATCTGGAGGCAAGATCAGAAATTTAGGCTTCGTCTTTGCTTATTGCGTGGAAAAACAAGTCCAACTTGGTAATATAGATGATATGCAGCAGTTCTTTAAAAAATGTCATAATTCAAGCTGGTTGTTTTGGAGCTCTTTCCAGAGGAAGTTTATGGTTGGGAACTGCGAGACGAGTTTTGCATGACAATTGTATCCCTTCATATCTCTGGAATTGTGAGTTAAGAAGGTTCAGGGCAAGTGTAAAAATGATGGTTGATATGGGTGCCAATCGGGCGGGGTTCCATAGTGTCCCTCTTGCTAGAGAAAGAGGGGCATGGTGGCTATGCTACTGGAGGATGCATAAGGTTTTTTTTAAATATATTTAGTGCAATTTCATTTTTGTATGTTAGATCTGATTTTGTTTTTTTTAGGTTTAGTTTTTTAATTTCGTTTTTTGTAGGTTAGATTTGAATATTTAATTTTTGATAGTTGTTCAGATTTTTTCCTTTGTTAATTTCATTATTTCACTTGTCTCTTTTTTAATTCCTTTTTAGATCTTTAATACTTGTTCAGATTTCGGATAATTCCTCTGTTAGTTTGTAACTGAATAATTTCATTATTTCAGTTGGTGTAAATTATTGGCAGATTTGTTTTTCCTCGAATGCAGTACTAAAGCATTCATGCTTTGACACTTTTTTTTTTTGCTTTTCACATTTCATCATTTGCGTCGCATGTTGGCAATGTGCGACGGAAATGTCTCTTCATCTACGTCGCACTTTGCCAAGCATCCGACGCAGATGCTTACCGGCATCTGACGCAGATGCTTACCGTATTGCGCATGCTGGGTGCTGTTTGCAGGATCATGTGCGTCGGACGTTGCTTAGTGTCCGACGCAAATAGACTATAATCTGCGTCGTGTCCTAATCCGACGCAGATCATGTCTCTCTCATTTGCGTCGAGACCTGTGCCGTCGGACCGATGTCCGACGCAAATGGTGGTCCCAGGTCCGACGCAAATCGTTAATTCTGTACTAGTGATACTCAGCAAATGACAGCTGACCATCTTCATTTTCCCAGTCTTTGCTACTTGCAGCGATTTTTGGGCTTTACTCTTTTTGGGCGTGTTGAGCCCCACTCCTGTCAAAAACAGGAGATTTTTCAGATGGGCAGTTACCTGGTTCCCGACTTGGATTGTTCTTTGTGCATCCCTTCCCTTTTTGTGTCTCAGCTTAAGCAGACTGCCGCTTCATTTCCAGCACTCTTTGATGATGGTAGCACTAGGGGGAAACCTATTATTTTAGATGGCCTCATTACTGCTAATGTTGTTCGCTATGGGTTTGTTCCCAATATAAACAATGCAGTGGCTGGTCCTGCTGAGATTAGCATAGATTATCTGACCAATGCCAAGTGGATCACTGCTCAGTCTGCGAGCAAGTTTAGGTGGTTAATTGCTAAGAAGGAGTCTATCCTTCTCCCTGACCCTTCTCAGACTCGCCTAGAATCTGGTGTTGGGTCTTACCTCCTTCCTATGCGTGGTCAAGAGCTCACTGCTCATCGACCATTACGGACCTACCATAGGCAGCCAATTGGGGAGGCTTCGTCTTCCTCTGCACCCATGGACCCTATGATGGCGGTTCTTAACCGCCTCGAGCAGGGTCAGCATGCCCTTACCTCTCAGATGGGACACCTTGAGCTTGGTCAGGCTACTATCCAGACCCATCTGACCTCGTTGGATACACGGTTGGCCACCGTGGAATCCGACATGCGCTATGCTATGTATCCCATATACCATGATTACTTTCAGCAGGGGCTTGTTGCCCATGATGCCACACATCCTTCATGGTACACACCACAGGTACCCGAGCCCACTGATCCTAGTGGTGCACCTAACTTTGGGGGTACTACTAGCCATGCTCCTTTTCGTGATACAGATAGTAGCAGTGGAGGTTTCGCTGCAGATGCGTCCGATGATGATGAGTGAGTCCTTTCCTTCCCTCTTGCTGCAATGAGGCCATTGCCGAATTCAGCTTGGGGGGAGGATTTCTGTAAGTACACTTCTCTCTATTTACTGCTTTCTAGTTTAGTTAGTGTAGTTTTTTTTTTAAAAAAAAAACATAAAACAAAAACACCAAAAATACGAGTTTAAAATGGATGATGGATCATTGATCATCCGCTTAACCCAGTATTATTAAGCGGGTGAAAACCCGAAATAAACGGATGAAAAGCGGGTGGCTGGTGAAGCGGGTGATGGATGCGGGTCGGATGCGGATGAGATTATTTTCATCTGTCACCCGATCCATCACCCGCTTAACACCCACCCACCATCCATATTATCAATTACACATCTTTATTTATTTACTTTATAAAACTTTTTAGTTGAAAATTTTAATAAATATGTATTTTATCGCATAATTTTTTGTAAAAATTGCTATATATCTCCTCACCCGCTAACCACCCGACCCACCCGTTCACCCGATGGATGACGGATGGATGGATGCGGGTGATGGCTTATGCGGGTGACGGATGGATCTTTGCTTTGGAGCGGATGGATGCGGGTGAAGCTCCACCCTCCCCGAACCCAATTCATTTCCATCCCTATTTATGAGTTGCATGATTGTTTCCCTGTGCCCCAAAATTTTGAATGACTATTTTGACTCTTAATCTATGATAATTGGCATGATTATTTGTTAGTCTTGAGTTGGTTTTCATTCTTCCATGACTCTTGATTGCATGATACTTGTGGCACTTGCATTGATTATAGAGCTAAGGTGGTTAGACTGTGAGATTTCTTGAGCCATGGATGCTTATCTTTCATACAGTCTTCCTTCTTTGTTATGTGATTCGTTCCTCAGTTATGATATTGATCTTTGTTTTGATCATGTACTCTTTGAAATTTGATGTGCATACATTTTGACATGATTGAGGCGTTATTTTCTTACTTTCTAGCTCCAGAGTTGTGATTGATTACATTATTCCATCTCTAGCCCCGCTGAAGCCTTTCTGTCTGTTTATGATAACTAATCTTCATCACAAACCCCTTAGCCTTATTTGATTCTTGTCCCAAGCCTAGCATGGGGGAGCATTAGTTGAGTGATTGGGTTTTCTTGATAGTTATGTATACTTTGATGTGTGCTAGTTGGACTTAGTTTATGAAGAGTTTATGATTGATTCGAGAGTTTATATTGAATAACAAAAGAAAAGAAGTTCATCAACAACAAATCAAGAAAAAGAAAAAAAAAGGAAAGAAAAATAACAAAAAGATTGAAATATTGAATAAAGTGTTCTTTGAAAAGAAAAAACAAGTTCAAAGAAAGTGAAAATGGTGCTTGAGTTAAGAAAATAATTGTGAGTGATATTTTGGAGATGCTAGTAGTTGAAGTTATGAAGGTCTCATTGGCCTAGTTTTGCTAGTCTATGCTCCTCCATGCTTGGTTTATCCACCACATTCCCAAATTATTCCATACCCTTAACCTCAACCCCATTACAACCTTTGAAATTCATCATGATCTTTATGTGTTGCATTATTGGATTGAAAGTGAGTCAAGTGATCAAAGTTAAAGAGTAAGTGTCATTTCTGAGTCGCCTGAACTAGGTTGAGTGTCATATATTACCTTCTAAACACACGAGAGTAGTGAGTTGGGAAGGGACATATGGTGGGAATGGAGAGCGATCGGGCGCATCTTTTGCCTGCCACAAAAATGAGAAGGAGTGCCTCCCTAGGTGAGCACCATCTTAGCATCTACATGATATGCGTAGTGACCTTGCTTGATTGTCTTTCTCGGTGATTGGTTGTTGGATTGATATGATTGATTGATGATGATGCATGCCTTCTTGATTGATTTTGAGTCCACTAATACTTTCGAACTGAATTTTCTATGGGGTGAAACAATTCCATCTTGTAACTCATTTGTGTTGTTTTGCTTAATTAGGGACAAGCAAAAGGTTAGCTTGGGGGATTTTGATGTGTGATGTGACCAAGTTATATGCGATTATAGAGTATTGAGAAGTCCATTTTACTAAGGTTTAAGGTTTAAGAAGGAGAGTTTTACTCATCTATACCTTAGTGTGGAGAAGAGGGAGTTATGATGAATTGGCGATATTAGAGGAAATTTAAGGATATTTTGTGGTTCCATATGCTTTTGATCATTTACAGGTGGATTAAGCTCACAAAGTTCCTTGAAGTCTAGATGTTGATGGTTGTCATCCAAGTTCATCCTATCTGTGGCTCCACGGCATTGTTTGCCCACCATGGGCGTTGAAGAGCCCACCTCGAGCGTTTGTGGAGAAGGTTGGATGGTGGGCAGTAGCGAGTACCCGAGCTGGGCACCACACACGCACGGGCCGCACTATCGAGCAGTGAGAATCATGCGCAGCAGCCAATGCCCGAGCCGCGCACCATCACCGCACGACTCGCGCATATCGAGTGGTAGCACAATCTTGGCAGCGTCGCATGCCCGAGCCGCGCACCATAATCGCACGACTCGCACATATCTAGCTGAAGCACCTGCTGGACAGCATCGAGTGCCCGACCCGCGCGCTAGGCCTGCCCGACTCGCGCACTGCGAGCGAAGGAATGAAGCTTGGCAGCAAGACATGCCCGACTCGCGCGCTAGACCTGCGCGACTCGCGCGCTGCGAGCGAAGGCTGGATGTTTGGGCAGCAGCGGAAGCCCGAGTCGCGCGCCATAGATGCCCGACTCGCGCACTTCGACGCGGCTGCGACTCTTCGGTAATTTTCAGCTTTCCTTAGGTTTTATTAATGAGAAAAACGTTTTGTTTTTGGATATCTTTGAATTTCTGAACTGAATTAGAGAGGAGAAAAAGAAGAACCCTAATCCCTTTTTCTCCCTTTTTGAGTTTCTAATCATGAGTTGGAAGATTTACTTGATGGATGCTATGTCGATTGTAGCCTAAATCTAGTCTTGAGAACGGTTAATCAAGCTTCGGTCTACTATTGTGAGGTTTCTCTTTGTTAACTTGTTCTTAATTATAATTGTGATTTCTTGATTTAAATCTATGATTGTGGTATGTATTGCTAGGAGTACTACTAGTTTATACATTCGATTTATCATTTGCTAGGATTTAGAATTGATGCCGATTCATCTGTTCTTCTTTCATGAGTAGCAATCTAGGGTTTGATTAATGAATCTGATTATTCTTGATTAATCACTAGAGAAATCACAAGTTCCAATTTGAATATGTTGTGCTAGCAATTTGTTAATTGGCTCATTGTTTCCTAGTTCGTTGATGTTCTTTTGATTTGAATTTAATCTCTGGATTAGATTAGATTAATCATTAGTTCAAGTTTTATGATCATCGATTGTGATTGTTTAACGGTACTTTTGAGAGAAAGGAATTTGATTTCCAACTTTGAGTAATTAAGAGTAAAGTTACATGTTTGAGAAACCAATGATCAATAGTATGAATCGAAGTGGCCATTAACCGAACTCAAGATTCTTCTCTTCTTGATTACATCACTTCTTTATTATACTTTAGTTCTTCGTATTTAGTTATTCATTTATTTAATCACAAAACTACGCAAAACCCCCATTTGATCTATTATAAGCACGAGTTAGTCCCCAAGTCTCTGTGGATTCGACCCTACTTGCCACTTACATTTATTTGTATTGGAAAGAAGGAAAATAAACTTTTATCTTTGGTAGCGCGTACGACCGCGTCCCACCAATGTGTCTGTTTTATATAGAGTTTTGAGCCCCAATTCCCTTAGCATTGAGTACTATTTTGAGCTCTTTTGAGCTCATACTTGTGTGATTTGATATGTTTGGACTTGGTTTTGTTCCTCTATGTTTTATTATGCAGATTATGCATTTTATGCCTTAATCTAGCCATGAAAGGAAAGTTCGATGATCACACATAGCCCATAGCAGCTTCGGGGAGCAAGTCAAGTAGCTTGGTACAAGAATTCCCATAATAAGCTAAGGAAGAGCCCTCGCCCGGTCGACCGGGCGGATTCGCCCGACCGGGTGAGATGAGGATGTCATTGTGTAGTTGGCGAAAAAGAGGCCAAAATCATTTGCAAGCCCGATTGACCGGGCGAAATTCAAGCTAAGCTCGTTGGAGCATATCACCGTCGCCCGACCGGGCGGTTTCTCGGGTTGACTATTTTTCGTTTGTTTTGTAGCCGGTTTTGCAAAAACTATAAATAGGGTTTTGGTAATTTCGATTAGTTCATCTTATTTTCTTCGTTTTTTGGTTTAAACACTTAGTTTTCTCTCTAGCTTTGTATTAACACTTGGCTTTGAAGATTATAAAGATCGTCGATTTCACTTCAATTATTCTTCAATCATTCGGTATTTTTTTCTACTTAATCTATTTAGATGAATTCTTCTATTTTCATTATGTTTATTGTGTTCTTCAATATCATGAGTGAGTAGTCTTTTTCTAGGGTTTAGTGAGGGAAGCCATGTTTATACCTATTTGAATATGGTTTAAAGTTCTTCGATATTTGGATTGAATTAGAGTAATTCCTATTGATTTGTTATAATTGTTTAATTCATGTAATTGCACAATATCATGGGTTATGCTTAGCTAATAGGAGTTAGAATTGAAAGATCGTACTCATTAGAGACTTGTTACAATTGGTAGATCTGGTTATGTTGAGCGACCGTACAAGCATATGTTGATCTAAGAGTGTTAAGACCCGACCGTATGATTAACAAAATACTCTAATTACTCGAACCACAAGTATTGTTGAATTGTATTATAGTGATTGAATTGGTATAAGCATGGTGGATCGATCGAATGCCCTAGGTTTTTAATTATTTGATAAACTTTCATCCATTTGTGATCTAGTTTATTTTAGTTTAGTTATTAATCATTCAATAATTTTTCTCTTGAAGTAGTTAGATAATTGAACATCAATCTATAGAAATCCTCTCCCTGTGGATCGACCCGTATTTGCTAAGTCTTTGCTAACAACAGATACCGTGCACTTACGGTATATATTTTAAAACCCATCAACACACTGACAACTTTTAACTAAATATTCTAACAAAACTTCTTACGAACGAACTAAACCTCCTATTACATAATTGAGGCTTACCATTGACAAATTTATCGATGGTAGCCTTAGGTTTAACTATGGGGCTAGGATTTTGCAGAGAGAGGAAAGAAAAAAGAAAAGGAGGGGTGACGCTAATGTCGGTATCATTTGTGAAGTCTTACGGTGTATTGCCTAGGGGTGTAAATGATTCGAGTCGAGTTCGAGTTTGAGCTAGCTCGACTCGACTCGTTAGCATTTCGAGTCGAGCTCGAGTGTAGTCGAGCTCACTCGAGTCGAGTTTGACCGATTTTTGACCGAGCTTTGACCGAGTCGAGCTTTGACCGAGTCGAGTTTTGACCGAGTAGATTTCAAGTAGCTTACAAGTGTCCCATGTTAAAAGCAACCCTAAGGTAGAAAAATGTTGAATTTAGGTATTTTGCTATTGATAATTGGGTTTTCGAGCTTCTCACGAGTTTTCGAGTCGAGTATCGAGTTGCTTTACTCGACTCGCCAACATCTCGAGCCGAGTTCGAGCTCGAGTCGAGTTTTGACCGAGTTTTAACCAAGTCGATCTCAAGTAGCTCGCGAGTTGTCTCATCTCATTTACAATGAATTATGGATACATATACTTGATGGAGAAAGTGTTGGTAAAGTAATAGGTACCAAAGTAAAGTATAAGTTGGTACCAAAGCTCACTCAAATTGGTACCAAAATAGAGTCATTGTGATACCAATACCAAAGTAACTCTTACTTGGTACTAAAGTTACACTTTGGTACCAAACTTACACTTTGGTACCAAGTAAGAGTTACTTTGGTGTCGACTCTATTTTGGTACCAGTTTATACTTTGGTACCTATTACTTTGGTGACCTTTGTGAGATGCCATTTTGGCATCTCACTATGAGACGTCAATCCAAGCTCTACTTGATGTGCATTGCAGAGGAGATACTAAAAAAATTGGGATTTCATCAAATTTCAGTTAATGGTAATTTCAATTGGACATTCAAGACTAGTATGATGTCAAAGGTATTCCACATATGTAACTTAAAATGGCTTGATTATGGTCAATATATGATGCACGAAAACTCTCTTTCAGGTCAACATTTCCATTTTTGACACATTTCCATTTTGAAAACTTTCAGAAGCTTGGAATTTACACTTGTATAGGATTCGTCACTGTACTCTAAAAGCGACTGAGGATGGTATATACTCATATTGTATCAAAAATAAGATGTATAATTTTTTTCAGAATTGGGATAAACTCTGGTATTGGAATGTGTGTGAACTTAATATATGTAAACGACCATAACATGAATGAAATAAAGTTAAGATGGTCGTAGTTTTCTCTTGAACTTTTTTCCCCTTTTACTTTTAATTTAAAATTAGGCGATGGGTGAAGTTAATATTAAGAAGAGAGCGAACCGCCTTTCTTAATATAGTGATCAGTTTAATCCATTCAGCTTTCACAATCTTTAATCCATTTAGTAACTAGTTTAATCCATTCGTTAAGACTGCTAGGTTATCTTTTAAAATTATTTGTTGTAGTTTGAAATTCAAATGGTAACAAAGGAAGGAGAAGAGAAGAGACGTCTATAGAGATTGGTGCGAGATGTCTAGGGATACTGCTGGATTAGAGTGAGATGGAATAGGCTTGTTAGGAGAATGTAGGCTTGGGTTTGTCTAATTTTATGTTAAAATTAGACCGCCTATTCTGATAATTGTTGCTTATATAGATAGGCGAATCATAGTGCAAAACATCTATCAAAATAAATAAATGACACATATAAAAGTATTCTATACCAACAGTATGATAAAGAAATCTGATTCCCAACATATATATGTAAACACCCAAAATGAAATAGTACCCTCAAATTTTCTACATTATATAGTATTTGTTATAATATTGCAAATTTTGTACATTTCTCCTTAGATTTAAGCTTTATAAAGCCAAAGAACACCTTATTGAAGCTCCTTAAGGTCTTCTTCATCCGGTGGATATTTACCCCAGTCAAACTTCTTGAAATATTTTTTTTTCTGAAGATGAAACAAATATATACCTTTTTCGGTAGCTTGCCAAAAACAATGTCTTCCTCCACATTGATGATCCACAAATTCTATGTCATCTTTAAATGTGTCAATAATTTTATAAGAATGACCAGGAAGCATAAGCTCACAATAGAAGGAGATGGTCTTAAATAAATGGGTTCTGAATCCGTGAGTGTAAGTGTTGTGTACCGGAAGGCGAACGAGGCCTAGATCATCATCTTCTGATTTACAATGAACATTCATAATTCCATTTTCCATTGCATTTTCAATGCTAAATTCATAATGCGTAGGACTTACTGCCCATCCATTTACAAATATTGGTTGTTGAGATAAGTTGGTGGTGCATATAAGTAAGATTAATGCTACTAAAGTTTTTGATATTTGAAGTTTTTTTGGTGTTTTTGCCATTTGATCTCTAAATTAGATGTATATTCATTTAGTTTTTAAGGATAAATTAACCATGCATATATGGGAATGGGTGTTAATTGTTCTTTCATTTTTAAGGAAGATAATTATATTAAGGTTTAGCCTTTAACTTATGATCTATCATATGCAGCTTTCCTGTATAGCCATCCTAGAGTTTGGATCTTCTAGAGTTTTTTTTTTTTTTGAAATGATGATCTTCTAGAGTTTTAATAAAACTCTACAAGGTAGAGTTGTATCTGAACCTTACATTTTAAAATCAAGAGCTCATATTGGTGGGAAAGAAAAAATAAGGGGGTGGATTTTAATGAGAAAAAAATAGGGGGGTTTTTGGAAAGTTAATATATGAGCCATTGATTTTTTATTCAATGGTTGATATTGTTCAAACTCTACCTTGTAGAGTTTTTTTTAGAACTCTAGAGGATCCAAACACAACCATCCTATATATATACACCATATATTAGTTATTAGCTGGCTAATTCGTTGTTAGAAAGGAGCCTACTATTTTTTTTCCCATTTGGTAGCTAATAGGAGAGTAAATGAACTTTTGTTTTTATAAGATTCTTCTTTGCTATTGTTCATCCCATTGTTCTCTTTCTCATTTTGACATCTTTAACCAAGAAAATGATTAGATATCCCTGGAAAATACCACTAGTGGAAAAAAACTCAAAGGCTGCAGTGCAAGGGCTGCGGTTTATTGCAAAACGCAGCCCTTAATAATGAAGGGCTGCGGTTAGCCCAAAAACCGCAGTCCTTTATAAATTAAGGGCTGCGGTTTTTGGGTTGACCGCAACCCTTTAATAAAGGGTTGCGGCTTTTGGGCTAACCGCAGCCCCTAATGGGCCTAGTTATGATTTTTGGGCTAATGGCCGCATACACGCACTTAGACGAAATTTTTGGGCTAACTTTTCTCTCTCCCTTCCCAGTCCCCGATTTTCCCTCTCACCTCATCAAACCCCTCCCCCTCTCTCTCTCTCTTTCTCTCTTTGCACCACTCCTCGCCGGAGCTGTCGTTCGCTCGCCGGAGCTTCTCTCTCACTTGTCGTCGCGTGTTTCCATCGATGCTTTTGTTCTCCCACCTCTCAGAAACTCTCTTTTCTCTCACATCTCACTTCTTCTCAGTTCTCCCTTTCTTTCTCCCTTTCTCTCTCATTCTCATACAATCTCAGATCCAGACCTTCACTTCTCTCTCAAAGGCCTCACCGACGGCGGCGCCGCAAACCTAAAGACGAGCGCGACTCGGAGTCTCGGACCTCCTGCTGGTTGCTTCATATCGGTGTTGTGACTCGGACCTCCTGCATAGCTGCCTCGCCTACGTGCAGTCGCAGAACCGTTCGGACCTCGGTGGATGGAAAGACGGTGGACCTCCAAGAGTCGTGACTCGTGAGTAGGTGCATCTTAATCTGCTCAATTTTCTTGATTTCTTGTTTTACTTTACAGATTAGGGTTTCATCAATTTCATGAGAATTGGAAAATAAATTGCAATTTCACTTGTTATGGGTGTTTATATATCAGATTATATAATTTTGAATTGTTATAAATATTGATTTTGTTGTTGTACTTTGATTTGGGGTGTTATTGGTTGATTTGTACAAAGATTGTGAGAAATTAAATATCAATTAGCACCTAGAATTCAATATGAGCAATGTATCTAAACACTTAGAGTTCCAAACTTCATTACCTTATAGTTATAAATTTACAGTGATTTGTTGTCTTTCAGTATTTCTTTCCATACAAAGACGTCAATTTGAGCAAATAAAAGTTGCTCTTCCCATTCTTCTTAACGCTGTGAAAGCTGCGTCTTTCGATTTGGATAATAGAGATATAGGCTTTAAGGATTTGTTTAAAGGAGCTATCAGCATTGGCAAATCTATACTAGGAACTTGCCAAAAGTTGGTCTGTCAGTCTTTGATATATCGTGTTTCATTGTGAAATTAATTTTACCTTCTCTGTCTGATCTTCATTTGGTCATCGTGGGTTACTTGCATTATATGTTTTGCAAATCATGGTACTTACTTATCTCTGAATTTTATTTTGTTGTGCTTCTCGGTCTCTCAATTGCTTAACTTTGTTGTTATGCCTGCTTACTTATTTTTACTATAGCAGGCTTTACCATGTTATGCCCTTGCTATATGTTATTCACTTGTCCTGCAGACTATTGTTTCAGTCAGCAAGGGAGAGAAAGTTTCATCGTGTCTTTCTTTTGTGCACAATTATCAAGCTTCTTTCCATATTGTGGTTTAAAATATGCTGATCTTGTAACTGACCAAGGAGTTGATCCACTGATCAATCTTGTATGTGGTGGTGAGTTGTCAATGTTCTTTGTACTCATCCCAGTCAAATTTTCTTATATCTTAGAATTTGTGAAGATAATTCCTTTTCTCTATACTCTGCAATGTCCAGATGAAACAGACGATTTTATGGATTGTTTTAGTTATGTCAAGCATGGAGCAGTGCTTTCGGGTGAGCATATGACCATGATGATTTCTCATTTTCTCTTACTCATCCAATATACTGGCTGCCCAAGTATTATCCTGTTTTAATGTTACACTTAGTCTTTCTCTCATGCTTTGATTCGGTGATTTGGGGGCATATATCGATGAAGTCACTCAGGCAAACTGGGCGGGATGTAAGTATTCTCATAAATGAACTTAGGCATTCTCATAAATTTATTGTTGTTAATTTATAAATGAAAACGCAACCGAATATCTCAAGTTTTTTTACTACAACCACACCAATACCTGTGTACAAAATTCTCTCCCTTTTCAATCCATTGAACGAAATCCTCCCCCTTCTCAATCCAATGAACAAAATCATGGATTATCCTACGCGTACCCGAACCCGTACCTGTATCCGTCTTGTGCAACCTAGTAGGTAGTGAGTAGTGACCTACCATTCATAAATTCCTGGATCCGCCACTGCTTGTCTGACACTCTGACTCCTTGGTTAATTCATCTATTGCGGTTTCTGCAACATGCTCTTGCTTTTGGTATTTGTTTGGTTACTGTGTAACTCCTAGTTCACCTCAGCTCAGATTTTGGAACCCTTTGAAATATTATGTGTAAATTTGATGTCTTCGTATGTTGTCAAGCTAGTGTATTCAGGAGATCTGCAATTGTAATAAGTCTTACCGTATTGTTTAGCTACCTTAATTTTTTCTTTGAAGATGATGCATTTTGTCGTGTGTATATAAAGAACAGTATAGCTTTGATTCATTGTATATCTATGATTAAGTTAACTGGTATATGACTTAGTGTGTATATCTATGATTAAGTTAACTAGTATATGACTTATAATGTAAACATGAAATTTCGGATTCGAAAACTAAAAATTGACCGTGTGCTTTCTGTAGTGATTGAATATCGGGGTTGGTTACGATGTAGGAGTTGTTCGGCGTTACATATTAACTTGTAATGTATATTTAGAGTATGAGAAAAGGTATGTCTTATTCTCACTCTTTTTTTTCCTGCTTTTTATTGAGTGATGTTTTAGAAATTAGAACCCTATTATCCGAAGTTGATTGTTCGAGGATGAACCTTATTTATCTCCTTTTCCCCCTTAGTTGAAGATGATTGTTCGAGGAATTAGTATGGGCATTGTAGCCCCTTTTGGGATCATGGTGCTGGTTTTGTTCAATTATTTTTGGCCGTTATTGCTTGCTTCATGCTTAAAGTTGGTGAATTTAGTTAGTTATTGATATTTGTGGGATTTCTTGGCCTAATATGCATCTAAGTGATTGTTTTAGGGCTTTAATTGTTTGATCCATGATTAAGTGGTTGTTTTTTAGACTTTAAAAAGATTAGCTGCATATTGATATATTTTTTACACATTACATATCTCCATCATTCTTCAGTAATCGTCATTATTTTTTTCTTCTTTTGCCTATTACTTTATAGGTTGAATTTTTATAAGTTCTATTAGACATACATTGAAATGAATTTGTTGTTTTAGCTACACTTTACTTGTTGAATACCAAAGTATTACAATTATTATCAGATATTGACAAATTGACATCATGACCTTTAGTCTATTCTTTCTCTTCTTTTCTTTTTCTGTGTACTTTTTGTGTATCAAAAGTTTCATGCTACAACACTCACGCTATTCGTTTTAAGCCAAAGTTCTAGCATTTAGTCATCGTTTTAAGCCCTGCCCCCCTTGCTACACCCCCACCCCAGCCCGGCACCCCCCCGTCGCCCCGCGCCCCCGCCCCCGCTTTCAACCCCCCCACCCCCCACCGCCCAAAGAACACCCCCCACCGCCCAAAGAACACCCCCCACCGCCCGGCAGCACCCCCTCGCTCCCCCTGCTACACCCCCACCCCCACCGCCCAAAGAACACCCCCACCCCCCCCCGACACCCCCGCTGCCCCCGCACACCCCCCCCCCATCGCCCAGGCAGCACCCCCTCGCTCCCCCTGCTGCCCCCTTGCTCACATCCTCACCCCCCCCTGCTACACCCCCCCCCCGCCCAACACCCGGCACCCCCTCGCTCCCCCTGTCGCCCCCTTGCTACACCCTCACCCCGCCTCCCCGCTACACCCCGCCCCCCTCGCCCAAGAAGCCCCCGCTCCCCCCTGCCCCCTTGCTACACCCTCACCTTGCCCCCCTGCTACACCCCCACCCCCACCGCCCAAGAAGCACCCCTCGCTCCCCCCGCTACACCCCCCCCCCCACCGCCCAAGAAGACACCCCACTGCCCAAGCCCCCCCTGCGCCCGCTACACCCCCAGCCCCCCCACGCCCAAGCAGCACCCCCTGCTCCCCCTGCCGCCCCCCTTGCTACACCCTCACCCCGCCCCCGCTACACCCCCGGCCCCCCCAAAAATCGCCCCAAAGAAGACCTACACCCCCGGGTTCACCTCCAAATTATACCGATTTTGGTTTTATTTGTCAGGTTCTATCATCTCCAGAGAAGTTGCTTTCGAGGGATCCGGATGCTAGTCTTGGTGGAGTTGTTGTAATGCTAGTTTGTGTTTGTGATCCTGCTCATATATTGCAATTTGAACACTCGAGGGCAACCTCAAACTAATGTAATTCAGTTATTGTTTTCTCTATATTTGTGTAAAAAACATAATTTATGATACTAATATATATATATAACTGTTTGGAAACATTTAGGACAAAAAAAAGAAAAAAAAAAGAAAAAAAAATTTTTTATTTTTTTTTGGGTCACAAGGACTGCGGTTCTGGCAAAAACCGCAGCCCTTGGTGGGTTAAGGGCTGCGGTTAAGGGCTAAAACCGCAGCCCTTAACTCACCAAGGGCTAAGGGCTGCGGTTTTAGCCCTTAACCGCAGCCCTTAACCCATCAAGGGCTGCGGTTTTTGCCTTGACCGCAGCCCTTAATGCGTTAAGGGCTGCGGTTAACAACCGCAGCCTTTCCTAAATGCCAAGGGCTGCTAGTCCAATGGCTGTGGTCAAAAAACGCAGCCCTTGGGCCCCTTTTGACCGCAGCCCTTGGGCTTTTTTCCTCTAGTTTACATAAATCCTTATGTTGTAAAGAAAGCGAATAAACAACAAAGAAATAAAGAGCAATTGACTCACAGATTTAACGTGGCTCACTAACAATGTGTTACACACAGATTTAACGTGGTTCACTTACAATGTGTCACCTACATCCATAAGCAAGGAAAAAACTAATTTTATTATCTTTAAGGACAGAGTACAAAATATTGAATATGGAGGCAAAAACTAATTAAAAAGTTTATGTAGTACCCTTCTAATTAATCTAAACAGAATAGGCCAAAAATATGGCACAAAACGGAACAGTAAACCCCATATATCGTATCGTAAGTTAATCTAATGAGAAAAATACTAGAAATATCATATAAAAGTATCTAAATAAAAAGCTAAGAAATGACATAATCTTTTCTAGGCAGATAATTTAATCTACAATTTTAATCTTTGAAACCTATATGATTCTAGAAAATTCAATAATCAAAGCAAAAAATTAACTCAAAACTTTCAAATCTATATTTTATTGATTTTATTTAACTCATTTACAAACAAATATTTGTTCTATAACATTATTTCGAGCATGACTTGGGCAAATACTAGTTTAATTACAGCGTTAAAAATGATTGTCTCATACAAATTGTTTATCGTGTTTTGGAAGATTTTTTATCAAATGATATAATTTTACTAGAATATAAAAAGAGGTAAATGTGGAAAGAAAATAGATGCTTAATTCTAATTCAAAAAAAATTCTTGATGCTGTAGTATTAGATCATTAGAAGAAGAAAAAATTAATACTAGGGAGACATAACACCTTAAACAAAGTTATTGGCAAGGGTTTTAAAGTTAGGATTGATTTTCTTCTAATTATTTTAATACAATGAGAACATTATCTAACACATTAAATATTGTATAATGTATTGTGGCTCTGATGAAACTTTAGCACCCTCAGCTCTCAACCTACTTTATATATATATATATATAAGGTAAGATGAAGTCCCATGCAAGTAGGGGGGAAATTGGGGATTCCTCCTTGCATGGGGTGAGACTCGATCCCAGGATGTCTGGGATCGGAGGTGATGCCTACACCACTAGGCTATCACCTGTTGCTCCAACTCTCAACCTACTTAAGTTGGGTTGTTTTGTAAGCTTGAACCACTAAATATGGAATACGGAAAGGTTGAGGCAATAAACTTCAATTAGGCCAAACTTCATGGCGCCAAAGTTGAAATTTTCCTTTTTATTTATTTATTTATTTATTCAAGTTCTTTTAAACTATTTTAGGATTCAAGACTGGATTTGTCCCAAGATTTTGTAGGTTTCTTCATCACTGAGATATTGATTAAGTTTATCTCCCTTTTCTAGTTATGTCACCTCGAACTCCTTTTCTAGTCACAAAAAAGGAGATTAAAGTAATGTTGATTATGGGTTGGGTAATATTTTGCCAGCTCTAACTACTGCTACCTGAGAGGACTTACGAGGGATTGAATGTCTTTAGAGAGAGAAACTCCACTAAAAGTCCCCACCCCTCATTTCCCGGCCCTCACGGCCATAGAGTCCCCAACCGTGCATTCCCCCGCTCCGCAAGCCCAGTTGGTCGTCCAAAATGCGTTGAATCAGCCGTCGTTCCCCCGGACCCACCGCCGGTCAAGAGTTTCGCTGAGGTAGTAAGCGCGTCTTCAAAAGAAATGCACGCTTTGGTGAGTCCTGAAAGGGTTAAATTCCCGTCGGGAAGTCTTCCCTTTGCGACAAATCCTCCCATTGAAGAAGGGGAAGGTAATGGTGAAGTCGTTTTCATTCCCATCATTTCAGAGCAATGCTATGCACAGCTAAGTAAACCATGGTTAACCTCCATTATTTGTAGGTGGTAGGTAAATCTTTCTCTAAGGAATATCTGAAATCTTACCTTGCAAAGATTTGGAAATTTTATATAAAGAATGATTTGATTGCCCTAGGAAAAGGATTTTATGTGTTGCATTGTGAGTCAGCCCAGGAAAGAGCAAGGATTCTGGCCGACGGACCCTGGTTCATCCAAGGGATTCATATATGGGTTCAAGGCTGGGAACCAAATTTTAGGCCCTCAACTGCGAAGTGCAACAAGGGGGTTGTGTGGTTAAACTTACCGGAGCTTCCATTGGAATTTTATAACAAAGATGTCCTCATGAAGATTGGCAATGTTGTGGGTGAGACAATCAGAATCGATGCTAAGGCATTAGAGGGAGGGAGCAAAAAATTCGCCAAAATTTGTTTGTTAGTTGACAAAGACAAAGCCCCCCCCCCACCAAAGGGGGCTTGGTTGGGTCGAAGCTTTCAACCCCTGTCTTTCGCGGAAGGACATTGGTACTGTGGTCATTGTAATTCTTTTGGGCACTCCATTAATGCTTGTGGCGAAGTCTCTGAGTTCAAAACACAATCTCACATTAATGAGGAGGAAGAAGGTTGGGTGAATATCCCTAGGCAAAAAGCAGAGGTGGAACCCCGAGAAAGGCAAGCACGCAAAGTCAATGGGCCCAACACTAAAAATATAATAAAGAGAGGTCATTATTCAAGAGGTAGGTGGACCCCCAAAAAATATCCAGATGAGGGACAAAAGAAGGCGGCGGAAATCACATCAATTCAGACGCCCAAGAGTGTTCCCAGTATTGTGGCAACTAAGAATGCCTTTCTTGCCTTGGAAAACGGAAAAGAAGATTTTTTAGATGATCTGGTCAGACCAATCTCCCCTCAGGGATCGAAATGTGGAAGCCCCCCAGTTTCATCCAACCCATTGTCAGCTATATCTCTGTTACCCACGCAAAATATAAACCCGAAAGACAACGACATCCCTCTTCCCTCAAACACATTACCCTGTAAACACAAGACCGAAAAAACCCTCAGCCATGGTGAACATCCAAGTGGAGATGGAACCCCAATCCCCACCACCAAGATCTCCATCCTTAAGCCCCATCCCAAACCCTCACTCCCCAGACTCCCCTCCGAGAATTTTCAGGACCAAAGCCGAACAACCCTTCGTATTTCGGAGGTCAACCCTACCCCTCAAACAGGAACTCTCCCCAATAAGTGTGGACATGATAATGTCGAAAGACCTAAAGGCCGAAGTGAAGGAATTGCCTCTGAAGATTGTCAAGAAGATGATTCTAGATCCCAAAAACATCGACATGATATTCAAGGAGATGTTGATGTATGTATCGGGGGTAGGTTTCTTTCCCGCTCACCTTCCCCAATTCCAAAATGTGTCACATCTTCCTCAAGTAGTGCAGTTTCTCCTAGAGCGGGTACTAAAGATAGGGGAAGGAGTAGAAGAAGAGGACCGAAACATCCTTCACCTCTTCGGGCCATGGATGGACCCGAATAGCTTGCTTCCTCACAACCGTCAGAAAGCTCAACTCCGAATTCATCCAATTACATTCCTAGCTCAATCCAACACCAATGCGCTTCTCTTAGCGGACATTCTTCCAATGCTCAAGCAGATGAAACTTTGGGTAAGTTGGGACGAGGTCAAAGACGCAAGTGGCCTACGAGAGACCGAAGTCTTTCTCAAGCCTCTAAGAGAGCTTTGGATGCACCCGGAGTCGAGGGAAATGATCCTCCCGTGGAAAGCGGAGGACAGTGAGGCACTAAGGTGCTTGAACAAGAAACTGCACCTACCATTTAATATGTCCATTGTGATGTGGAATGCTCGAGGGATTAGTAGACCCTCTTTCAAGCCTAATGCCCGCCATTTAATCCAAAACCACTCCCCGGATTTTATGATTCTTGTGGAAACGCAAGTGGCCCGTCACCACACCTCTTTGATTACTCATGACTTTGGGTTTGATTCATCGCATTTAGTCGAGCCAACGGGGCGCGCGGGAGGTATCCTCCTCCTATGGAAATCACAAAGGATTTCCATCCACATCTTGGGGGAGAGTACACAAGGGGTGTATGCCCTTGTCGAGGTATTTTCTTCTCATACTTCTTTTACCATAACTACTGTTTATGCAAGCCCAAAATTTAACATTAGAAAAAATTTGTGGCATGAATTAAGTGTTTTCGCGAATGGTCTTAATTTCCCTTGGTTGGTTCTCGGTGATTTTAATGAGGTAACTAGTGAGGTGGAAAAGTTCGGGGGTCAGCCCGTAAATAGAAGACGAGTAGAGTTGTTTGTGGAGACTATGAATATCTGTAACCTAATTGATTTAGGATACCATGGTTCCAAATTCACTTGGACTAACAAAAGACGCTCAAACCCCATTCTTGAAAGGTTAGATAGGTGTTGGGCTAACGAGGGATGGATTTCTCAATACCCGAACTCAAATGTATGGCACTTACCTAGCATTACATCAGACCATTGCCCAATTCACCTTCGTTTAAATAACCCGATTAAGCTGATGGGCCCAAAACCATTTCGGTTTGAGCCCATGTGGCTTAGTGACCCCTCCTTCGACACCACGGTGAGTAGAGCGCGGGAGGATCCGAGTAATGTAGATGTGGTCAGTAGCTTGAACAAAACGAGGGATGTCCTAGTCCGGTGGAATGTTGAGGTCTTTGGGAACGTGTACCATAAAAAGCGTAGAGTCTTGGCTAGGCTTCAGGGAACCCAGAAGGCCCTTCATAAGCATCCTAGGTCTCCCTTCCTTAGTAACTTAGAGTGGCAGCTCCAAAATGAGCTTGTAGACATCCTGAATCAGGAGGAGTGGCTTTGGTTTATGAAGAGTAGAACAAATTGGGTCATGGAAGGCGAGAGAAACACCTCGTTCTTCCATAAGAGTGTGGTGACTAAGCGTAAATCAAACAGAATCTTGTCAATTAGAAATGGGGTTGGGGAGGACATTGTAGACCCGGTGAGGATTAGTGACCATATTACTTCGGCCTTTAGGGACCTTTATACCTCTGATCAAATTGTTTGCCAGGGGCCCTTGTCTCATGCGGTTAATGGTAAGAACATAAGCTACCCTCCTACCTTGAATGAAATTTCGAGGGCCTTGTTTGGAATGAAACCATCCAAGGCTCCGGGGCCCGATGGGTTCCATCCCATCTTTTTCCAAAGAAAGTGGGATTTGGTGGGTGAGCAAGTCGGTAAAAGCATTCAAAATTGGTTTGACAATAAATGTGTTCCCGATAATATTTGCACTGCCCTTATCTGTCTCATCCCCAAGCAAAATTGTCCGGAAACTGTTAAACATTTTCGGCCAATTAGCTTGTGTAATACCATCTACAAGTTGGTCACTAAGGTCATTGTTAATAGACTTAGCCCCCTAATACCTCATTGGATATCTCATAATCAAAATGGGTTTATTAAGGGTCGGGGTACGGATGTCAACCTTGTGGTAGCCTCGGAAATTCTACACTCAATGAATAAAAAGAAAGGGAAATCGGGGTAGTTTGCTTTGAAAATAGATTTGGAGAAAGCCTACGATAGGATGGAATGGAATTTTGTGAGACAATGTTTAATTTTTCATGGTCTTGACAGTGACTCTGTTACTCTAATCATGGATTGCATTTCTAAGGCCTCATCCTCTATTCTCATCAATGGCCAAAAAAGGAACCTTTTAACCACTCTAGGGGTCTTAGACAAGGTGATCCTATGTCTCCCTACATTTTCAATATTTGTCTCGAGTACCTTACTTCTCTAATTAATAAAGCTTGTGATAGTAAACTTTGGACCCCTTTTTGGGTGGGAGATAAGAGAGTCCCAGTATCTCATTTACTTTTCGCGGATGATTTATTATTGTTTGGGAAAGTTGATGAGAATACCGCTTTTAAGGTAAGAGAGGTCCTTGAGAAATTCTGTAAAGTGTCGGGTCAAAACATTAATGAAGACAAGAGTCGGCTTATTTTTTCTCCCAACACTCCTTGTGAGATGCGTGACCTCTTTCAAGAAACAATCCATGTAAAAGAATCCAATAACTTGGGGAGCTACTTGGGTATGCCTATTTCACATAAAAGACCTAAGAAGAGGGAGGTGCAATTTGTGGTTGAAAAAGTGAGGCAACGACTTGCAAATTGGAAGACTATATATCTTTCAAGAGCGGGGCGATTGTTGCTTGTGACTTCCACTCTCAACACCATTCCTAACTATTATATGCAAACCAATTTTTTCCCTATTTCCACCCTAAACGAGCTCGATAAAATTTGTAACAATTTTCTTTGGGGGGAAAGTGAGGGGAGGAATAGGCTCCACCTTGTGTCAAAAGATACGACCTTCCTACCTAAGGCTAGAGGAGGCTTGGGTTTGAGAAGTCATAGGGTTATAAATAAATGTTTAATGGCCAAACTTGGTTGGAAATTGTGTCATGGTCCGGACAATCTTGCCAAACAATGCATAGTGTCGAAATACATTAGGGATAGAGGCATCACGAGTTTTAAAAATGGTTCCCAAGTATGGCAAAGTGTTGGTCGTGGTTGGCCCTTGCTTGAGGCGAGCTGTGTTTGGGTGGTTGGGAATGGTGAATCCGCCTCGCTATGGGAAGATAATTAGATGGGAATTGGGGCGTTGAGGGGGTATGTTATAGGCCCGCTAACGAGAGAGGAGACTAAGATGAAAGTGAGGGATTGTTGGTCAAATGGGGTGTGGCATCTTCCTAGGATGACCTTCGAGATCCCCGTGTACATTAGAGGGAGAGTTGATGGGATAGTCTGGAACCTTTCGAACACAAATGACAGCCCTTGCTCCTCATTCGTTGATAATAATAACTTCTCCTTGCGTCGTGCTTTTGATAAAGAGGTTGAAACATTAGGGAGCTTGGCAACGGAGGGATGTTGGGTATGGAATGACTCGTATCCCCCAAAGATCCAATTTTTTCTGTGGCTCCTATGGCATGGGAGAATCCCAACGCAACAAGTTTTATTCCATAGAAACATTGTCCCTAACCCAATATGCAATTTATGTGATATGGAGGAGGAGGATGTTATCCATGTCTTGAGAGATTGCGAGATGGCGAGTCAAGTCTGGGAAAACGTTAGCATCAAGGCGGATTTGAGGATAGGCGACAGAGAGACCTGGCTTAGAGCTAATATTAAGTGTAAGGATAAATACTCCAATCTCCCCTGGAACTTACTCTTTGCCCTAATATGCTATGAAATATGGCTAGCCCGAAATCGTAAACTCTTTGAGGGCACCCCCCTCCCTCCTGCTGCGACGCTCCTAAAGAGAGCAACTTTCAATGCTTGGGAATTCATCTCGTCTCACCCAATTAGCCTATTGCGCAACCTCCCATGTCCCCCTAATTTAGCTAATGCCCAGACCCAGTTTTATATTGTGACCTCTGATGCTTCGTTCATCAACCCTTTACAGCCTGTAGGAGTGGTGGCTTGTCTTAGGAATAGTGCTGGTGAGTGGATCATGGGATGTCAAAAAATCATTTTTGTTACAGATATTCTAATGGCGGAATTATATGCTTTGATTGAGGGCCTCAAAATAGCCCAGAGGGAGTATGTTAACAAGGTTATCATGGTGTCTGATTGTCAACTTGCAATTAATAGAATCACTCAAGAGGAAATTTTTCATGATATTTATGCTAATGTTATCAAGGAGTGCAGGGAAATCTCAAGGCGTTTTCGGGAAGTGAAGTTTGTATTCGCGAAGCGTGAACACAACGTGGTCGCGGATTTGTTGGCAAAGGAAGCTCGGATTATGGAGGAAAACTCAAATGTTGTTAGGGAGCTTGAATCCCCCCCTAATTATTGTAATAGCTATTTAGCGGATGATTGTATTAAACTCTTTAAGACTTAATGACTAATGGAACGCCGTGTTAACCGAAAAAAAAGTAATGTTGATTATCGTTCAATCAAAAAAGCGGAGAATTCTTGCATAGGTCATAGTAGGGGTGTGCATTATCGGATATCGGATCGGATCCGATCCAAAAATCCGGATATCCAAAATTTCGGATCGCCTAAAAGTCGATCCGAATCCGATCTGAAAAAATTCGGATATCCGGATTTTCGGATCGGATCGGATCCGATATCCGATCCGAATATCCGACGATCCGAAAAGCGATCCAAAACTTCAATTTTAGTTGATCGGAAGCCAATTGCCCACTGCTTATAATCCATATCAATCCACTTTAATTTCAACTACTTGCTAGAGTGTTGGACAGTGGAAAGCCCATGTAATCATGTATGCCATTGTATGGTCTTTTGCTATATAGCCTATATTAAATACATAATGAGAAATTGATAAGTGCTTCTTTCTTTGCATTCCTTTTTTTAATTTGTTTTTTAATAATCTCCTCACCCCTCAGTTGCTTGCTCACCTCTTGCTTGTATTCCAAAAACAGTAGGAGAAGTTGTTGTAGTAGTCGCAAAAAAAGAGGGTTAGAATTTAAATGCAATGCCCAGATTTTGTTGAATCAAATGCCGTGTGATGAGTATTATAGTAGCAGTTTTAATCATCATGATAATAATGGTGTCTTTTCTTCTATTTTTGGATCCAAATTTGGGCACATCAATCGGAGGCAAAGGCGGAGTAATCGAGCTCTACATTCAGGTATATTAATGGGTTTTAATGGGTTTTTTTTATGTTTTGAAAAGTTGTATTTTTGGGGTTTTTTTTGTCGTTGCCTCAGTTCCATCTGAGGGTCTCTTTTGTTGGTTCTCAATTTAGCTTAGGACATCTAGTTGCTATGGTTGGGTAATCAGCTTCCTTTTCTCCTGCTCAGATTCAGTAATCACTTCCTCTTTGTTTCTCCCTCCAGGCCTCCACCCATGGTAATTTCAGTGGTTGATGTTCGAATTTAGCTGCCAACACTCAACTGTGAAGTGTGGACTCTTGTGTGCTTAGCCCATTTGAATTTTGGATATTTGTGTAAAAAAAAATTCGGGTTTTCGGATATCCGAATTGCAAAAAAATCCGATCCGTATCCGATCCGAAAATCCGATTTTTTTTCCGGATATCCGATCCGAAATATCCGAAAACCAAAATCCGGATCGGATATCCGAAATTTCGGATCGGATCACCGGATCACCGGATCGGATCATTCGGGTCGGATCTTTTTGCACACCCCTAGGTCATAGGTCATAGGTGAAGGATTTTCAAATATGTGGTTGAAATTGGGCCAATTGGCCCAATTCATAAACTAGTCACATTTGGGTCGAGCTCAATTTTTGCACATAAAATTGTCTCTTAACTACTCCACTAGAAAACTTCCCTAGTATTGTGAATCTGTGTTCACCAAGAGGGGAAAACATAATCATTCAAGATAATTAGACCCATAACTTTATTTATTCAGGCGAGATACAACGAAATTAGGATAGTTTTCTCTCAAGACTATAAATTCCCCATTTCACGCCATTTACAGTGGAGAGTCTCAATAGCTTGAGAGCAAAACGAAATGCAATAAACTAGCGTTTTCTTGTACCTAAGCCTCCACTGAACTGCCAATTTCCACCTGTCCATAGACCTTTTCACCTTTGAGGACAGAGCCAACACAACATCACTTTCGCCGCAGCAGAAGTCCAAGAATTTGCAATATTCCATGGTAGCTGCATATGTCATATTGATTGGCCTCTCAAAGGACTGAAGTTGTTGAGCCTTGTCAATTGCGCCAAGTAATGATTGGTCATCTTCTATAGTTGAGGGAAGACTATTCAGAAGTGCACGACAATTTGATAACAACCATTTCATCACCTTTTTATCATTTTCTAGAGAGATTTGTGACCCAGAAAGTGCAAGGTAACCAACAGATTTTCGCTGCTTTGGAGGAGCTACCCACAATCTTAATGCAGATAGCAGCGCAAATGAAGGTTTCCCATTGTGTTGAATGTACAGAGAATCTGCAGGCCACGAATGGCAAGCAGATATGTCATGTTGTAAAGGTATAAAAACCTTGTCATTTGGATTCACATCCAGAACAAACCCATAATGTTCAAGAAGTTCCAAGTTTGTGTATATCCCATATCTTAACAGAACCTGCATAAATGAGAATTACTGTAAGTACAGTAGTAACCACATGTGATATCAGCAATGAGCTTCTCAAAAGATTGGTGGGTTATCATACCTGCTCTCCTTTCTTGTAGTTTTTCTTCGCATACAAGCAATATGCAGCTACATCTTCGTCATAGCCACCATCCGTTAACCTGTCTGACCAGGCATCATATTGTTCAGCATCTAAAAGTGGATCCTCTTTGTCATCTCCATTCTGGAAAGATTTAACTTGCAATAAAGAGTCACCAAGCCAACTCTCGCAAACTTCAGCAGCAGCTAGCTCCTCTCCAGGTGCAGCATAATTGAAAAGGTCACCCACAGGACACAAGCCCCCAGCACTATTCCATGGTATATGGAATGTTCGTGATGATATCTACCAGAAAAGAAAGTTGTGGTCAAAATACAATATAAGCCATGAGAAAAGCTTATAAAAGCAAGTTCCTTCATCATTAAGCAAGACCCCAAGTAAAGAAAGTAATATGAATCTGCAGTCTGCAGTCTGCAGTTGGCAAGATCTAGGGAGGCGCAGATGTAGATACTAGATAGCCTTAGATAAACAGTGAGACATGAGACTAGTAGAATGGTTGTTTCAAAACCTAAGCAAAGTAGAAGATGGATAACTGTGTCAGTGATAACCTGATTATGGAACAAGTAAAAGGCCGGGAGATTGCTGTCATTAGTTCCCTTGAGATTCTCTTGAAAGGCTACAATTAATATCAGCAAAACATAAAGCATACTGATGACATGATGAGAAAGGCATTTTTGCTATGCCACTGATAACCTGATTATGGAACAAGTAAAAATCCCGGAGATTGCTGTCATTGGTTCTCTTGAGATTCTCTTGAGAGGCTACAATTACCATCAGCAAAACATAAAGCATGCTGATGACATGATGAGAAAGGCATTTTTGCTATGCCACTGATACTAGTACTTGCTTTGCTATTCTACCAAATGTTCTAAGCTTGGCTGAGGGGAGAGCAGACTATTTTGCGATTCGGGGGAAGAAAAAAAACAATTGAGTGACTTCCCGCTGCATTTAAAAGGCAAATCTGAGCAAAAGACAGCCACTTATCTGAAATGATACAATTCATCTTGCCAAAAATATCTTTACAGGATTGACTCCAACCATAAGTGACATCCTACTTCCGACCAAAGCCACCAAAACAGCAAACAATTAAGAAGTATCAGTAATTAGATTTCGAGATCTATGTTCAAGGACTTGTGACCAGAATCCACACTAAGTCACAGACAAGACAATCAACTTAAGGTCATTCAAGCATATCCATATATACAGACAGTTTGTAGACACATGCCGATGCACTTAAGTGTAAGCATTACAAGTTATCATACTTAGGTGGATGCGTGGTTATATTCTTACCGTTGCAGAAGCCCAAAGCCAAGCCTTGAAATTCACAAGTTGAGGCTTCAATTGGAGTTGTTCAAGCAATGGAATAGCTTCCGTCCAATCTGACTCAGCCTTTGATATGACCTTCTCTGTTACCCAAATAGCATCATCCACCTACAAATAAGATTCACAGTTCAGCAAACAATGTCAAAAAAATGTGGTCAGGAGGAGAATGAATAAATTAAAGATTTGTTACATGCAAATTCAGACAGCAGGGACAATAAATAAGTAGATATTTTAAGTTATCCAGCATTGGTAGCAAACGATAGCAGAACAAAGATGAAATGAATAGCGTAAATTACTAATGTCAGAACCAAACTTGCAATGCTTTTGTCTCAAACGGACCAAAACTTGATAGAGTGTCATAGCTTCTAGGAATATGCACTAGATAAGGATACCAAGCAGACCTTCTTCCTTTGTTCATTTCGGCTAATAGACACACAGAGAGAACCTACAAAATTCAACAACAATTACTTTAGTGAGAAAAGGCACACAACGGGAAAACAGCTAATATAAGAGTCAGAAGAAACAGTCTGGTTCAGATCATACTCTGACACAACTTTTTCTGCATTATTTCTTTTCCTTTTTGAAAGGAAAGGTAAAGACAAATTAGGGGAAGTCTTCTCTCAAGAATATGCCCTAAGCGATCTAAACCAAGATGTTTCAGATCTATTACTGTATAGTATATAACTATAAGGACTCAGGTATCTGTCTAAGCAGATTGAGATTTAACCATATTCGGAAATCTATTTTGACCACGATGATAGAGCACAGAAGTGACAGAACAATGTGAAACAATAGATCAATGCTACAATTATGAATATAAAGGAAAATTAGATGATATGTGACAATTTTAGAGGGAATTAGGTGGTCACGAACAGCAAATACAATAGATGGATCTCAGCCAAGGTAAGAACACTCTTCATTTCCTAGCAAGAAGTCACAGAAAGCTAACATAATAACTAAACGACATCCCATGTAATATAAGAGTCATAGTGCCATAAAGAAAATATGATTTAGCACAAAGAACACAGTAGAGCAGAAAGCAGCGTCTCAGTATGTCCACTGCATATTCCAAATTTTCGTTACAACCATCATCACCCAAAGACAATCACTGTAGAATTAAAAGACAAAATCTAGTTGAATTCTCTCATCGTTTTGGGGACCCTCAACTTCAAGTTACCAAGTAATCAATGTGCAAAATATAACAAAAAAGCTCACCATGGATGCTCATTACCAGTAATAATGACAAAAAAAACAATGGTCCCATCTCATTGCAACATTGTACGGATCATAACAGAGGAAGAAAGATCATGGAAGCTAGTGAGATGGAATTGGCATACATTGAGAAGCGAGACATGATTAGATAATGGAAGCAAAAAAGGCCAAGAAAGAATTTGAGAATAATCAAGTGCAGAGTCAGGAAACTGGATCCCATAACATGAATTTTCTTCACCTCCTCAAAAGCTGCAATAGATGACGCAGTTTCCAAGGAACACTGGTGGAGCAGAAAATCCATCTAGAAAATTTGATAAAGGAAGCATCCAGAAATTATCAGCCTTAGCCAAAGTAGATGGATGATTTAGTCAAAACTCCTAGTCCCAAATGGTTTTGTTCTAAATTTTTGAAAAACAAACAAATACTAAAACCCCATTGGTTATTGTTTCCCCCTTCTCTACTCCCCGGAGTATCTTCTTCATTTATAATGTTCTTCCCTTACTAGTTACAAAATCTGTCTAGGCTCTATACTTCCAAGTGGGGATAGGAGATGCTCCCCATTCCCGACCCCCTCCTGAAATAATAAACAAAACAAAAAGGGGAAAAATTTGCCAAGTTTAGACATTTAGTTGAAGTACAAAAAAAAAAGTTATATACTTGTATCAGTGTGCTCCCAAAATTAAGAAAAGATGCAAAATGAATATAAAACATTTCTCTTAGGTGATATAGTGTTAAAGTTTCATTGTGCATTATGAAGTCTAATTCCATTATATCCTATTTCAAATTTCTTGCATCAGTCGATAGGCAGATGTGGGAAACTATTATTTGGGTTGTAATTTGTAAATTTGTGTCCAGGAAAAAGTGAGTGGAACTTTTAGTCCTAAAATGGAATAGGCACTGGTAATTGTTGTTGTGATGAGCAGCAAAAAATCAGAATCATTACAAAATCTCATATAAGACTGCTTTACTATATTTTATGGTAAGACGAGGGTAACTTGTTATCTTAAAGAGGTTACGGTAGTTGCGACTCCTTTAACTTATATAGTGACTCCTTTAACTTACAAAGTGATTATTTTATGGCACAAAGTGGGGTGGTCTTACCATAAATTTGTTTTAAGGCAGTCTTACACAAGACTTGCTATAGAATCATTGGCACTAGTCATGTAACGGAAACAATCCTACCACGAGCCAACCCCACCCTATCTAAAAGACTAAAACCCACACTGCATCTGCAGATGTATCTTATATAGAAATTAAAACAGTTGAGTCAGCAGAGAGGCTTATTCTCCCTCTTCCCAGCTATAACTCCAACAAGCTTCTATTTCCAGTCAAAATATTAACATAAAAATTGGATTAGAGGAAATGGAGAGAAAGGGAGGGGAACAAGTTCCTTTGTTTGGATAAGAAATTGGGGTAAGGAAGGGGAGGGAGGGATCCATTTTCCATTTTTCCCTCCATCTTTAATAAATATCATCCTTTTAAATTTGGAGATATTTGAAATGAAAATAGAGCTCCATCTAAAATCATCCTACAAAAAACGCCAATACTCTAAATTTTATGATACTTATATAATCCTGTTTTGAGTACGTCCAATTAGAGTGTTCGACAAAAATTCTATTTGGATGCAATAATCCAACTGTAGTGGATATAGTTTAGTGGTAAAAATGTGACTTTGTTCCCTTTCTCTCCCTTTCCTTCCTCCTCCTTCCTTTCCCTTCCTTTCCCTTCTATGTTCAATCTTGCTATCCAAACAAAGTGTAACACTTTGTTTTAATAGTAATCATGACAGGAAGGACGGGAAAGAAAGGAAGGGGAGTGAAGCGTGAGCTTCGATCTTCCTTCTAAATCTTTCCAACTCTCTAAGGATTCAGTTTATTAAGAGGAGAAGAAAATAAAATCCTTCTAATTTCCTTCCCTTCCCGTCTCCTATGTTTTATCCAAACAAGACAAAATGCATCCCTGCCTTCCTTTGCCTCCAAATACCCTATCCAAACACACTCTAAACAAAATTGACAATGAAACATAGAACCTTAACCCATTTCTGTGCAATAGTCAAGTCAAGAAATCTCAAAATGCTCATTATCGTAATGCCCGGCACGATGTTTTAATGGTGCAATTCTTTTTTTTTTTTTTGACGGGAAAATCAGAATTTATTAAGCATTCAAATGCTGCAAATCTTCAAGTACAGCACTACCAATTTCCGGAGGATATTCCTCCAACCATACTAACTCGTCCAAAACATTTTCACTCACCTTTGCTAAATTATGTGCTACTCTATTTCCCTCCCTCTTCACAAAGGAGAATTCAACTTTTTCACAAGAACTAGCTAGCACAAGAATATCATTGACAACTCTACCAAAGGATGAAGATGGAGCATTCCTTTTATAAAGCTGGTGATACAATTGTAAGTTATCGGTTTCAAGAATGAAAACCTTGAACCCCGCTTCCATTGCAATCCTTAGAGCATGGCGCATTCCCATTGCTTCGGCCACCTCAACAGCAAAACTTCCCCTTATCTTGCAGCACGTGGACATCACCACATCACCTACATTATCTCGAACAACTCCACCAACCCCTATACAATTGTCTTTGAAAGTGGCAGCATCGGAGTTTATCTTGACGGTTCCCTCAGGTGGCGGCTTCCACGTACTACAACGCAGCTGCTCCTCAATGCTTCTCCTCTTTCTCTCATTAGCTTCCACATACTCTCCTGCCCTCCCCACCGAGCTATGAATCACCTCCAACACTTCTAATTTCTTCCCCTCAAACACCCATTTGTTTCTTCTATACCATATACTCCACAACACATTCCAAAAAATCTCCCACCACGCCTTCTCGTTATGAGTTTCTTGGAGCTTGCCACACCACTCACCAAAGGACACTCCCTCCATCTCCTCCACATTCAGCCTAAGTGGAGAGTAATACCACACGCTAATCACCTCCGGGTACCTCATAAACAAGTGAGAAATATTTTCCTCGCCCTCCCCACACAGTGGGCACTTGACATCCACATCCAAACCTCGTACGCTAATTGAGTCTTCACTGCTAAGCCCCCATGAATAGCACGCCAAGCCAGGTGCTTGATCTTTGGCATTACCGATGAACTCCACAACCTTTTCCACTCCAAAGGAGCATGCGAGTGGGAAGTAGTAGCTCTCCGGGCTCGATCATCCCAAAGAGACTGATAATAAGCGCTTCGAACACTATATTCCCCATCTTTACAACCTTCCCAAGTCCAGCTATCATGCATAATATACAACGGGATCGGAATTTTCAGAATTTCTTCGACTTCCCATTGAGAAAAATTCAAACTCAGCATATCTTCCTTCCAGTTTTTATTTTCTATCAGTTCACTTACCAGTTTGGGCTGCTCTTCATTAAGTGCTTCACCTGTTGTAACTCGAAAGTTGGGCAGATTTGGCACCCAGGGGTCCTCCCAAATTCGGATTGCGGAGCCATCTCCAACCACTTTCCTTGCTCCTTTGCTCAACACATCTCTTGCGGATAAAATTGATCGCCAAGTATAGCTGGAATTTAGCGGGACCGTAGCTTCCATGAATGACTTGGTGGGGAAATATTTCCCCTTTAGGACTTTTGCCATCAAAGACTCCACATTTGTCATCACTCTCCAAGCTTGCTTAGCTAAGAGGGCTTTATTAAAAACATGCATATTCCGGAACCCCATTCCACCCTCTCTTTTTGATTTATACATCTTCTCCCATGCCACCCATGCTACTTTCTTCTCATCACCTTTTTTGACCCTAAAAGAAGCTCCTATATACCTTCTCAATTTCCTTAAGAATATTGATAGGTATTGTGAAACATTGCATCGCATAAGTGGGAATAGCTTAGGCTATTGATTTTATCATAATCTCTCTACCTACAAATGATAAAAATTTCTCTTTCCACCCCTTCAACTTCTTCCGGACACGATCTTGAATAACTTAAAAAATCCATTTCTTAGAACCACCTATGTATGTAGGTAGCCCAAGATATCTATCATGGTCTTCAACTGCCTTAAATTCTAACTTCATCTGAAGCATATTCCTCTTTGCAAGCTCTAGATTTCGGTTAAATGAGACCTCGGATTTATCCATATTCAATTTCTGTCCCGAAGCAGCTTCATAGGTATAGAGAATATCAAGCACAGTATCCACTTCTTCATCATTGGCTCGAATAAATAGCAGACTATCATCTGCAAAAAACAGATGACTTATCGGCTCCACATGACGACCCACTTTTACTCCATGAATTGCTTTCCGCTTCTCTGCAACTCTGAGTAACGCAGACAGTCCTTCTGCACATATTATGAACAAGAAAGGAGATATAGGGTCTCCTTGCCGAAGGCCCCTAGATGGATGGAATCTCCTCGACGGTTGGCCATTGACTAATACCGCAAACGAAGCTGTCGACACGCATCTCATAATATTTGTCACAAACATCACCGGAAAGCCCATCTTTACCATCATATCCTCCAAAAATTTTCATTCTACTCTGTCATATGCTTTACTCATGTCCAGTTTGAGCCCTAAAAACCCCTTTTTTCCTTTCTTCTTTTTCCGGAGATAGTGAAAACATTCATAGGCCACTAAGATATTGTCTGTAATTAATCTTCCCGGAACAAATCCACTCTGTGACTCATGGATAATATATGGGAGCACCTTCTTTAATCTATTTGCCAGCACTTTCGACACCACTTTGTATAACACATTACAGAGGCTTATGGGTCTATAATCCATCGGGGACTCACATTTTTTCTTTTTTGGGATCAAAACCACATGAGTATTGTTTATCGACTCAAGCTCCTCACCATTGTTCAGAATGGGCAGAACCCTATTAATTACATCACCACCGACAGTTGGCCAGAAAGTTTGATAAAAAATCGCCGACATCCCATCTGGCCCCGGTGCCTTCGTAGGGTGCATCTCATCAAGTGCATCTTTGACCTCCATCCCCGTGAAGGGTGCAGCTAGCATGTGAACATCTTCAATCTTCAATTTCGCTTGAATTTTGTCCACCACTTCACCCGTTTCCACCTGATTTCCAGCCAAAAAAAGGTTCTCAAAATACGCTGCAAACACTTCTTGGATATGCTCCTCTTTTTCGAATTTTTGACCTGTTTCATCATGGATTATTGAAATGTTGTTGCGCTGCACTCGTTGTTTTGCTTTGTTATGGAAGAAAGCTGTATTTTTGTCGCCACATTGCAACCAATCTTGTCTGCTTCTTTGTCTCCAATAAAGCTCCTCCCGTTTCTCTAACTCATCCATTTTGTCATCTATTTCTCTCATTTTTGCAATAGTATCATCAGTTTGTGTTTCCGTCATCAACTTCTCCATCTGAGTAGTACATTCCCTCATCTCCCGAGCAAAGTCTCCAAATTTTGTTTTTCCCCACTTCGTCAAATCACTTGCCGTTCGACTCAATTTTTGTCTCACATCTCCTTCTCCCTCCCATGCTTTTTTAATCACCTCAGCACAAGCTTCATCTCTTAACCACATTTCTTCAAATCGATAAATTCTTTTTTTCCTTCTTCGAGTACCACCATTCACACTCTTTTTTATGTTCGGATAGGCAAGTGATCAGACCTGCGCTTTGTAAGATGTGAAACATACGAGCCTGGGAACATTTCTTTCCATTCATCATTGGCGAAAAAACAATCAAGCCTCTCCTGCAAGTTTTGGTCACCTCCTCTATTGTTGGTCCATGTGAAGTCATGGCCAACAAAGCCCAAGTCTCGCAAACGGCACTTCTCAACTGCTCTCTGGAAGATGTTGGCATGATTAACATCGAACTCCCCACCTCCACTCTTCTCGCAAGAAAGTAACATCAAATTAAAATCTCCCCCACACACCCAAGGTCCCACATTCTCCTCAGCAAGTCGTTCTAACAATTCGCCAGTTTTGTATTTCAGCTCATCTTTTGGATGACCATAAATCCCTGTAAAACGCCACTCTTCATGCTCATCATTACCCACTAAGACATCAATATGATTTATGGACAAAGATTGAACATGAATTTGCATTGTATCCTGCCACAGGAGCACAAGGCCCCCACTTCTTTTCCTGCCATCTCCTACGCAATTCACAGAAATCATGTTAGAAAAATTCAGCTTCCGCTTCACGGCCTCCATCTCATAAATCTTCAGTCGAGTTTCACAAAGAAAAAGTAACTGGGGATGTTCAATAATTGTCAAGCGTCGCAACGCGTTGACCGCAAAGGCTGTCCCCAAGCCTCTGCAATTCCATGAGAGGGTGTGACTCATTGATCACCGAGAGCCCATTGAGTGGGGCCCGCCACCTTCAAGTTATTCACCTCCATTGCTCTTTGCTTCTTCTTACCATGTTGGTCCTCCTCTCTGAACTCACTATGATCCTCTACATACTCACTCTCCCTTCTCTTCGTACCCGCCTTCGGGAGATTATCTTCTTCCATGTACGTATTGTCTCTATATATCCGCAGCCACTTCTTCTTCCCAGTTATTTGGTTCATCGAATTATGCAGCAACAAACCCTCGCCTTCATGGTCATCAAGGGGATCATGTATCACCTCTACCCCTAAGGTCCCTGGGTCAGCAGTTTCATCAGGGATATTAGGTTCCGTCTCCCCACTATCCAGCACGCTTACACCCTCCACAACACACCCTTCTTCTCTTTGAGTGGACCGAGTAATTTCAACATTTTCTTCTATCCCATTGTCCTTCAATTCCACATGTTTTAACTAATTGACCATTTCCAGAACTTGGGCCTTCTCCACTGATGACACCACAATTTTCGGTTTTGTCACAAAAAGTGATTTCGCGCAATGCGGCTGCTTGTACTCCATGCCTCTTGGATCCTCTATCCTCACATGCTTCCATGGTGAAGCTTTGAGACCCATATCAAAATTCAGAATTGGCGGATCCACGTCTTTGTTCTCATCACAATCCTTCACTCCATGGCCTATCATCCCACAAACAAAGCAAAAAAGGGGTGGCTTTTCGTATTTAACATCAAAGTTATCCTCCATGCCTCCCCTCATTTTTAGCTTCACTGACTTCACCAATGGTTTCCTCACATCAATCAGCACCCTCATTCTAATCGATTTATCAATACCCATTAAATTCGAACTATCCATTTTCACAAAGGATCCAATCTTATTCCCAACTTTCTCTATATTTAGGATATTTAGTCTACCCTTGAAAGGTAGATTATACACCCTCACCCACATTGGTAGTTCAACAAGTGGCACATCAGAAGGTTTCATACTATTATCTATGTTTCCCAATAAAAGAGCATGATTATCAAAGTGCCATGGTTGATCTTGAATGATTCTTTGTTTATCTCTCCAATGAAAGAATTGAAAGACAAACATGTTTTTTCCAATGCTCCTAATCTCTACTCCATGTTTAGGTTGCCAAACATTCTTCATAGTTGTTATAAAAGCATTAGAGTTTATATGACGATTAGTCCATATCTTACCAATCAGGCTGAGTTCGACACGTGCATCCTCCTCTTCCTCCCCAGTATCATCCCAATCCACCTCCTCCGAGTCTGCGCGTTAACTGGTATTTCTCAAGCTTTTTGGTATTTCGATCCATCTCGTCAGATTCTTGCGTTGACATACTGTCCCTAGTCTCCTCTTTGTCATCGTTAACTACTTTTATTGAATTCATGGTTGTCTCGTACAAGTCCCAATCAAACAGTTTCGAAAATCCCCCGAAGAGGAAACCCTAGGAGAACCTAGAAAACCCTCCCAAGGAAAACCTAGAGGGAACTTTTTTTGGTGTGTTTCTTTCTTTTAATGGTGCAATTCTGAGTTAGAAAGTTCAGCATACAGTCACAGTCAGCCGTTCAACAAATTTATCACTATAAACATCAATTAAAAGTAGAACAATCACAAATCCCATAATCCCCAATCTTCAACTTCTACATTTAATTCAACTCCTACGTATACTATCACTCACAAAGCTTATAACAACACAGATTCCCCAATCACAAAAGGGATATGTCCACCCAACTCTTAAATTATAAATGCAATTACAGACATACTAACACAAATTATCAACTCTATTTTCACAAACTCCATCTCAAATTCAAGCATTTATGTATACCCATAATTAAGAATGTAATGATTAAAGAAGCAAAAACGCAAACCTGGGTAGAGGAGAGATAATGATGAGATTTAAGACAATGAGCAAGTTTCTGATCTTTTTCAAGAACACTGTCAACTGTCATTAGTACAGATTTTGGAACTCTCAAGATAATTTCCCCTTTTTTAAGATCACGTACAGCCGCCAAACCCCTCCTGCACTTGTAAAATCAAACAATCATACAAAAAAATCAAACACCCACTTCCAAAAAAAAATGTGGGAAAAGGAAAAAAAAAAAGGTAAGAAGTAAGAAAAAGTACCCTCCAGCTTCAGGAAAATCAGAGATGGAGAGTGAATGACCCAAACATGAAGACGAGACCGTAGAAGGAGGATGAGGATGAGGCGCGTCTGAGACGCCAAGCTGCGCTGCCCATTCGAGAAATGTTGTCAAATTTGGTTGTTGCGCTGCCATTTTTCTTTGCCTTCTCGCTGGTTTTGCTCTCTACAATGCTTTTCAATACTTTGGTTTGCCCTCAAAATTGGGCCATCGAATGTTGTAGTTGTGTTGTGCATCATCGGATAATAAAGAATGGTTTGGCGGACGGATCGGGTTGGTTCAAATTAGTAATGGAATATTGATAGTGTTGGGTAAAATGTTCGTTCAGGTCTAATCAAAATCAACACAAAATTGTTTGCAGGTTGGGTGGATTGTGGTCAGTCTTGCTAGGGTAATTTTTTTTAAATAAGCGACTAATCGCGATGATGTAGACGGGATTTCAGGTTTTAGGTATCACCTCCATAAGATTGTGGTAACCAATCTTACGTTCATCTATCACTATGTGTCTTTGAAAATTGAACCAATCTACCCTACGTGTACTATTTCTTGAAAAATTTTACTTCCACCATTTTGTTTTACTTGCAATATTTTGAGTTATGCACTATTCATGTACTTACATTGCCCAAAAATTTGTGAAATACAAATTTTAGCATGTAAAGTGTTGTTGGATTTATCTCAATATATTTTTACAAGATTTCATCATTTTTATAATTTTCACAAATACATAATTAAAGATATCAATGCTCAAAGTTGTATAACAACAAGTGGAAAAATCAAAAGAAAAGGAATTCAGTTTTTTATACTAAAAGAAAAGGGAAATTTGTTAAAAATCACATTTTAAATGCCATTTTGTTGAGAAACCACTTATAATAAAAATTGGCACGAACCCACACTTTATAAACTTTTCTTTGCGAGATGACACTTTTAAAAATAAGCCAGTTATAAGAACGAAGAAGGAGAGCGAGCGAGTCTGACTGGAACTAAGAAGGAGAGTGGTGGTGAAACACTGAAACCTAAGCAACATTACTTTGTAATTAGAATTGAAAATAAAGTAAATTTTGTTTTTTGGAGTTCAATTCTCTTTGGCGGCTGATTAAGCGCCAACAATAATTTTGGAATCAGCACTCAATTAATTTAAGATGACTTTGTTTTTTTTTTGTTGAGGGAAGATGAGTTTGTTAAGTACACGGCTCCTATAAGCAATAATACGAAGTAATTAAAAAATCATAATGTTATATTAAAAATTATACTTGTACTCTTAAAAAATTACTTATCCAAAAGTGTTACCTTAAAATGTTACCAATATGTAAGTGTTACCTAAAGATGTTACCAATCTGAAAGTGCTACATCAAAATGTTACTCAATTGAAAAAGTGTTACTTTAAAATGTTACTTATAAAAAAAGTGTTACATGAAGTGTTACATAGTGATTAAGTGTTACCAAGGTGTTACATACATATCCGACAAACTTAAATTTTGAAAAGTGTTACCTCATACATGTTACCTTAGACCAACTTTGTACTAGTGCACCAAATACATAATAGTTGTTCATAAATCGCCTAGAATTGCTGCCCCAAAAATATCACCCTGTCTAATCCTCTCAACGGTGTACCTTTCTTTTCTTCCCTTCTTTCTTCTATTCTTCTTTCTCTTTCTTCCTATCTGTATCCCTCATTACCTCCAAAATGTCTAGATTCACATTATTAGACATCTAAAATCCACTCTTTCTGCATCCTTCAGATGGTGTTGCATCTATCACTGTAGAAAAGCTCTAGAGAGCTGCAGATTATAGAGCATGGAAAAGGAGCATGAAAATCAACCTCTCTTCAAAAAGGAAGCTGGGATTTGTGACAGGAGCTACAACCAAAGATACTGCAGATGAGGTAAAAGCTGAATTATGGGAGATATGTAATAATATGGTAGTTGCTTAGATCCATAACAATGTCTCACCTGCTATAAAAAAATCCATTTTGTATGTTAACTCTGCTAAAGCTATATGGAAACAATTAGAAGTCAGATTTGCTTTGACAAATGGGTCTAGAAAATACAAACTAAACAAAGATTTATATGAAACCAAGCAAAACACTCTCACTATAAATGAATACTACACAACCCTATCTATGATATGGGAAGAACTTGAATGCATGAATATGATGCCTACTATAACCAACCCCACTGAAGAAGTTGTGAAGTTTATTGAAGCTATGAATGAACAAAAGGAGTAATCCAAGTTGTTTCAGTTTTTAAATGGGTTGGACAATAAATTTGGACCTTTAAGAAGTCAGTTGCTTATGATGACTCCACTCCCTACTGTTGAGAAGGCTTGTTCAATCCTTCAACAGGAGGAGCCACAGAGAGATGTGTAGAAATGGAGATGTTTGTTATGTTTAGTAAAGTGGTGAATGAGAGAAACTTAGTGTTGTGTAAAGTATATGGAAAGAAAGGTCACAGTCAAGAAAAATGTTGGTATGCCACAGGTCAATTCCCAAAATGGCATCCCAAGCATGGAAAGCAAGTTTCACCTCAAAAAGAACAACCTGATGTTGCTATTCCTAAGTGGAACAACAAGCAGAGTTATCCTAGAATGGCTGCTAGTGCATCTCAGGGGGAGCCAGGGTTGCCGTTCACTCAGCAACAAATTGATCAAGTAACCAAACTCCTGCATGTCATTGCAAACCACATGAAATTGAAGGGCTCAGAGACTGATGAAGAGCTTGACAATCATTTCTCAGGAATGATATCTTGCTATAATGTGAAGGGAACAACAGATGAATTTGATTCAGGTGCAACTGATCATATGACCTCAGAATTGCACAAAAATTGAGTGAAGTAATGAAAGTTCAAGGCTCACTCAAAATCAATCTCCCTACTGGTGCCCACTGCTGAAATCAGACATGTAGGCAAGACAAAGGTAGGACCAGGATTGGTTCTTAAAAATGTGCTGTGCATACCCAATTTTAAACACTATCTCATCTCTGTTCAAAAATTGGTTAAGGATGGATACTATGAGGTGCAATTTCTGTCTGATCATTGTGCAAAAATTGACAAAACAACACAACAAGTGTGAGGTATTGGCCAGGAGAGAAATGGGCTATATTACTTGAAACATAATACCATAACACCACAAAAAGCCACCTGCCTAAACACACAAACCTTACCTGAAATACATGAAAACCCCCTTAACCTTCCTAAAACCAAAGCTGACCAATTTGCCCTATGGCACCATAGACTTGGCTATGCATCCCTCTCTAAACTCAAACACATAGAAGCTGTGAAACCATACATACAAAACACCAACTCCATCTGCATAACCTGCCCTATGTCCAAGTTTACCAAACTTTCATTCACTTTAAGCCCTTCACATGCTGCTGAGCCATTTGAATTAATATGGACATCTGGGGTCCTTACATAGTGTTCACAAGAGGAAAATACATATATTTTCTCACAATTGTTGATGACAATACAAGGTCTACATGGATATATCTCCTAGAATACAAATCTCAATCATTGAGTATGCTTGAATGTTTTTATGCTGTGCTAAAAATCATTTCAAGAAGTCCATAAAATTCATCAAGTCTGACAATGCTTTAGAGTTTGATGATGAATCATGCAAGGAATTTTTCTTAAAAAATGGCATCATCCATCAAACATCATGTGTGAAGAGACCTCAGCAAAATGCAAGGGCTGAGAGAAAGCCCAAACATGTATTGGAGATATCTAGGGCTTTGAGGTTTCAAGTTGCTCCCCCTCTTACATATTGGGGAGATCGTAGTGACATTTGCCCATATTATCAACAGGTTACCTGTTGTGATACTTGGCAACAAAACACCATATGAAGCTCTTAACAAGAAAGAACCAGATTACAGTCACCTCAGAGTTATGGGATGCTTGGCATTTGCTTATAATCCCGAGCATTCTATGGACAAGTTTAACTCAAGGGGTGTACCATGTGTTTTCACAGGATATCCACCCACTCAAAAAGGGTACAAACTAATGAATCTCTTGACTATGCACATGTTTGTGTCTAAAGATGTAACTTTTCATGAAATTGTGTTTCCATTTCATGAAAAGAATGATCACAGCTACATGAAACCTATCCCAAATCCTAATCCTACCATCACAAATCCTACCTATAATGATGATTGGTATCTCAATGATGAATTGCAACCAGTCGCACTAACCTCACCTTCCACAACAAACCAAACACAACCTTCATCTTGCCAGTACTTTCCCATTAAAACAACTGATGATTCATCTCCTGAACCAGCTCCTACTTCTGCCATAACACCTACTCCACCTCCCTTACATGTTCCTAGAAGAACCACAAGGAACATCACTCAACCTAGATGGTTGCAAGACTATCACACAAATAAGCCCAACTCCAACTTTGCTTCAGTCTCCAATCTGATAGACACAACCTTGCAACATGAATTATTCTGTTTTCTCTCTACCTTAACCACTGTAGAAGAACCTGCTACTTTCAATCAAGCCATAACATCTCAATAATGGGTTGAAGCAATGAATAGAGAATTAGAAGCTTTGGAAAACAATGATACATGGGAAGTCACTACTTTGCCTCAAGGGAAATCATCTATTGGCTGTAAGTGGCTGTACAAAATAAAGTATCAACCTGATGGGAGTGTGGAAAGATACAAGTTTAGACTGGTAATTTTGGGATGTAATCAGAGGATTATGCTGAGACATTTACCCCAGTTGCCAAGATGACAACTGTTAGCATAGTACTTATTGTAGCTGCTATGGAAGATTGGTCCACATTTCAAATGGATGTGACCAACACCTTCCTTCATAGAGACCTTCATGAGAATGTGTACATGAAACTCCCTCAAGGCTACTCTCATTTGGGTACTAGGTAGAATCAGTCTCAATGCTCTTCCTATAAAAGCTCCCTTAAATGTTGTATGCAGGCTAAAAAAGTCATTGTATGCAGGCTAAAAAAGTCATTGTATGGGTTTAAACAAGCTCCAAGACAGTGGTTCTCAAAGTTATCTCTCAGTCTTCTAGACAGTGGGTTCACTCAATCCAGGGCTGATTATAACTTGTTTACCAAGATCAAACACAGTACCATAACTTTGGTACTGCATGTTGATGATTTACTTATATCAGGCAACAACATAGAACACATTGCTGAACTGAAAGAAATGTTAAGCCTTTCTTTCAAAATGAAAGACTTGGGTGATGTCAGATACTTTTTGGGACTGGAAATCACTAGGAAATCATCTATATTCTTTGTGTCACAAAGAAAATACACTATAGATCTTCTTAAAGAGTTCAACATGATGGATGCAAAGCCACTTCTCCTTCCCATGGATCCAAATCTCAAATTAACTGCTGACAAAGGAGAGATACTTCCCTCATCTACCATCTACCAAAGACTGCTGGGCAAGCTGATATATCTCACAATTACCAAGCCATATATCACATTCACAGTTAAGCTCCTAAGTCAACACATGCACCAACCCACCAGTGTACATAAACAGGCTGCTAAAAGACTTCTTAGATACTTGCTGGGCACTTACACTCAAGGAATTCTGCTTGCCTCTAGCTTAGCTGCTCAACTCACTGCTTATTGTGACAGTGATTGGGCTAGCTGTCCAATTTAAAAAAGATCCACCTCAGGGTATTGTATCCTTCTTGGAGATTCTCTGATCTCATGGAAGGCAAAGAAACAAACTGTAGTTGCCAGATCCACTGCAGAAGCAGAGTACGTATCAATGGCAATCACAATCTGTGAAGTCACTTGGCTACACACTCTTCTTAAGGACCTGGGATTGAAGAATCTACCACCTGCTCTTATCAAATGTGATAACCAAGCAGCCCTAGCAATAACTGCAAACCCAGTGTTACATTAAAGGACTAAGCACTTGGAGGTTAACTGTCACTTTATTAGGGACAAGGTTCAATCAGGGGAGGTCATCACTCAACATGTTCCCTCTTCTGAGCAAGTAGCTGATCTACTCACCAAGATACTCTCAGTTCAACAACAGCAGTACCTGTTAACCAAGTTGGGAGCTTCCTCTTCCAACTCACTCCCAACTTGAGTGGGGAGTAATAAGGAGAAATATGTGATTTACTTTAGAGTAACTTAATCTTTACCTATGTAATTACCCTGATGATGAGTCATATTTTCTTCTGTGCTAAGTCTCCCTTGTATGGAGAATATCCTCATAGTATTCTGTGAAACTCTCTGCTGCTAATCATTGCTCATAATGAACTGTTAATTGTACTACATGATCATGTTGTTTGTCATGTAGTGAGTCTATAAATAGCTGTCCTATTGTAAATGTTGGCCAAGGGTCTTTAAGCAATACAATCAATCATCTAGCTGCTGCTAGCTCTCCTTTTTTCTCTAAAAGTATCAGCTTTATTATTTGTGCATTTAGTTGATCCTTATCTGGGATTGTATCACTTCTCAACTACCATATTGACTTAGCAGTTTGCGATTTGCATGTTTTACTGGACATTAATATCTTCATTGGAGTAAAAACTAAGAACTATAAAAGTTAATAATTAAAATATATATTTACAGATCTCATGAGTAAAACTTAAAATTTGGAGGAATTACAAATTTACAACTGATAAAAATTTGTACAAGATGAACAATGACTCGTTTATTCAAATCCATAATCACAATTCACAAAGTTGATTTATTATTTTAAACCTATAATCCTGCTAAAAGATATTCTAAACTTAGACTAACTAATGAGATAGCATATTAATTAATCTTATACACGGGGTGTAACATGTGTATGTTATATGATAGGCGTATCGTGCACCTAATAAAAATAAATAATTTAAGTAATCCTCTTATTATTAGGGAAGTCATGTTCGATCCCACATAAAGAAAGTTGTTCTATGATTAGCTCTTAAACAATGGATTGATTCTTTGTAATTTGTTTAGGTGTTACACTTGTATAGATGCATTTTGTTGATTTACGTTCTCTTGTGAACTCAGGATGGTTTTTAGTTTCTGATTTAGTTGTAGAGTCCTACCTAGTAGGTTTGTCCATCTTTCAAGAAACTTAAGGTTGTATATCTGATTTGTGCTGAGCAATATATCTCCTTACTCTTGCCTTTCAAAAAAAAAGTCAGAAGTAGGTCAGGTATCAACCGAGTCGAGTTGGGTGCTAAATGTATCGAATTTAACATGCTTTCAGATCATCATGGGTTGGACAAAAGGAATCTACATATGCTAATCTATGAAGAAAGGAGAAATGGAAAAGGGAAAAAGCCTCTTACTGATCCTGTTACACCTACATTAGATAGTGTCTCTTTAGGGAATGCTACTCTTAACATCTCTAGCTACCTTTGTTGCTTCAGTTTGAGCCTGTCCTTATCGGTTCACATAGGGCGTGCAATTATTATGGGGTTGGGTGGATCGGAGTTCAGATTTAGATGTGAAATTGTCTAGTCAATTTGGGTATCGGATTGGTTTTTGGCGGGCTGGTTGGGTGATTAATTTAATAGGCTGTATCAGGCTAGGCATGCTCGGTATTGAGTTAGTTTCTCGGGTCAAGTCATACTCAAAAGTTCAGATAAAATCCCTAGTTTTAAAATCTCTATGCTTAATTATGTTTTCGTACAACAAATCAACAATAGTACTCCCTCCGTCCCATAATATAGTGCTCGCATTCTTTTTTTAGTGTCCCAAATTTTGTGCCTACTTCATTTTTTATAAATTTATTTTGACTAAATTATCCTTAATTGCTACACAAACTTTCCAAAATATCCCTACATTTTTTTTACAATTTGTGCTCCTATTTATTATTTTACACCATTCCAAGGAATATTTATTGCTTTTTGAATTTATTTAAAGAAAAAATAATATAAGGAACTAGTTCCAAAATAAAAGTACTAAAAAAGCACTTCCCTAAATATTTTTTTTAGGAAATCTTATTACTCCTTCCATTTCCTTAATTCTCGTGAAAAAAAAGAAGTGAGCATTATATTATGTGACGGGAGAGTAATATACTATAATCTCTATTATATAAGTGAAGGGAGGAGGAAGATAGTGTCCCCTTATAAAAAGTCTTATATACCCTTAATGAATTTAAAATGTACATATTAAATAATTTTTTCTTCTTCCTACTTGCCATATACTCCCTCCGGTTCCTAAAGATCTTCCCTCTTTTATTTTTCACGCATGCCAATGCAAAACTTTAGACACTAATATCTTTAATTGTGTATTTGAAAAAATTATAAAAAATGGATATTAATAAAATACATATTGAGATGAATCTAACAAGATCCCACATGACTATATTTTTTCTTACGTATAAGTCATAAACAACAGTCAAAGTGAAACTTGTGAATAGTGAAAAATGTCAAATAAGGAAGATCTTTCGAAATCGGAGGTAGTATATCGTACAAGTTAACAATGGAATTGAATTTGAAATTTCAATTAAATATTAAATTAAGAAGAATAATTTCCTCTTCTTACATATGTGTGAAAAAACTCTGATAAAAAATTAAATTGACAATATAACTTGATTGTAAACAATCAAAAGAAAAAATTAAAACTTGAATTTCATATTAATAATTATACAGATAATATTTTAAAACCTAAATGTTGATTATTATTCGGTAATATCTATTATATAAATCAAACTATTCCTCTTTATCAATATTCAGCGATTGAACCTGATACACAAATTCTTCCACTTTAATTGAGCACAAGCTTTCTTCTGCTTTATATTTCCTTCTCACAATACTATATTTGAATATTGATGTACAAATAACTAAAAAAACCAACGAAACATTGATTTAAGAAAGACATATTAAAAAATTAAAAATAACTATAAATGTCTATTCGAATCAAATTTTTTATAACACTGATGAATAACTTATTGAGAAAAAACATTAATAAGACATGCACACATAGCGTGTAAAAAATACTAGTCAGTGTATAACACGAGTTACAAGTTTAATGTTAATTAAACACAAATCTAAAATCTAATCAGAGAGTCGGCAGGTTTGGAGTATTAGCTTTTTAAGTCCCAACTTCTTTTCATGTTAATCCTACTTATATTATACCCCACCCACAAAAGAATAGGAAAAAAAAGAATAGTAATAAACGCATATTCTTCATTCCAAAATCTACCCAAATAGGAATAGATGAGCAAAGAAAGCAGAAGAGATATGTGGAATCTGAAATCATAAGCTAATTGATAGCCACGTGGAATGGTCATCAAATCAGGACAAGATAACGTTATCATCATTAAATTTAAACCTTTGAAAAAAGTGGAGCTAGATGAATGGATATGGCTTATGGCCTATAGGTAATGGGTCATCACTTGAATTAGGGGAAAGGGGGGAAGTAATGCAAGTGCCACGATCATCTTGAGGTGGGCCCAGAGGTCGTGTTGCATTGTCGACGTAGCATGAGGAAGAATTGGAATTGGAATTGGAATTGGAATTGTGGAGAAAAAGTGGTGATGCATTTGTTTTGTAATTGCCCTAACTATGGCCCTCGTGGTGGGTTTGGGTCCATCTAATGCAAAAAGAGCAGATGGATGGGGCCCGCACAACCATGTGGTCTATACTCGGAGTATAACTAGTAGGGGTGGTACTAAAAAAAAATTTGTCCAACTTTTTGTTGTCCAACTTTTTCTATAAAATGTGTACAAAGAGTCAAAGACCAACCCGGATAAGCGGACCAGGTGCAAGCGCAACTGACCGTAAAATTTTGGGGTCCAGACAAAACAAAATCAAATAAAAAGATGATGCTTCGACTGACATTAAGATGTGGTGGAGAGAGAATAGAGGTTAATCACTCTGTTCACAAACTTCCCTCTCCAGTGCCAAGTTGACAACTCCAGAAAAAAAACCTTCACATTCACAGTTCACTATATAATCGAAAATTCCACTTTACAAAAAGGGCACTTAAAAAGAGGGGAAAAAAGCAGCAAGAAATTTTTTGCTGGGTGGGTGAAAATCAAGAACAAGGGCCAAGATTATAACAAGAATTTCGAATTTTATAGAAAGGGAAATCTTTTTGGAGTAGCTGAATTTGCAAATCTACCCAATTTTTCTAATCTCCATTTGAGACAGGTACGTTGAGCTCTCATTTATATACTCTTTTTATAATTGGTGCATTTAATTTGATGATGTTGCTTTTTTCAGCTGTATTTCCTTTTTGTTAGAAATTAAAAGTTTGGAGAAGAAAATCCATTGAGAAGAGAGAAAGGAGAAAAAATTAAAGAACATTTATATTTATATTTATAGAGAATATACAAAAAACAATAGACTAACAACTTTATAACTAACTATCTAATTTTAATCCATTTCCTTATGCTGGGTTTAAGGGTGTGTTTTTTATGATCTTTTGGAAGTTTAAAACTTGTGCGGTGGGACAAACCATCCTAAAATAGAAATAATCTTTGTAAGTTGTATTATAAAATTAGTTTAGCTTTTTTTTTTGACAGGAAAATTAGTTTAGCTATACTTAAGTATAATTATTTAATTTCTTACTTTAAAAGGATATAATTATGGACCATAGTCCTGCAACTCAAGGATGGTCAATGTCATTCGAAAATTTAATTTAATGATTTCTTTTTATTATTTTTTTAATGTCTTTTAATGTTTTTTTTGAGGGGGGAGACCCTTGAATCTTGATGGGTATCCAAGATACAGTTGTTTAATTACTAAAAAATAAAATTCATTAGGATACATCTTTACTGGTTTACTTCTTGTAAATGGTATGTCTTGTTTGCCTATTTTTGATTTATTTGCAGAAATTTGGAAGGATTCTACTTGGTCGCATTTTGGGATTGATCAAATATTTTGAGAACTGTACATGTGGAAAAAGGGGGGGAATATATAGAGCTTCATATTAGAAGAAAAGACACCATGCCTCTCACTTTAGTATGGGTTGTATCCCCAAGTACAGAGGTGTATAGTGGGTTTGGTGTCACAGAATCATTGGTGGGTCGTTCTATTTTCAATGGAAGGTCAAAAAAGATCTCTAAGAAACAAGAGAATTGGAATTCTTGGACATTCAATGTTGCAAAACAGCAAAAGAGAGGAGGATTTCCGGTGCTTTCAAGCTTGGTGGCGAATCCAACAGGAGACATGGCAGTTTTGTCGTCAGAGCAAAGGGTGTATGATGTGGTATTGAAGCAGGCAGCTTTGGTAAATAGGGAGTTGAGGTCGCGAGATGATCTTGATGTTGATGTGAAGCCAGATATTGCTGTTCCAGGGACTCTAAGCTTGCTTGGTGAGGCTTATGACCGGTGTGGTGAAGTTTGTGCTGAGTATGCCAAAACTTTTTACTTGGGTGAGTTTTGCTCCTTTTTAGGAATAAGATCACTTAAAGGTTTTTCGAGGAAAAGGAAACAAAAATTTAGAATAAGGAAAAAAGAAAGTGTCAATAGAGAGACTTAAGAAGAAAGATTTGCAAAAGAGAGATTTTTGTATTCTATTGTTTTTGGGGTATGATTCTAACTGTAAGTAGCATTGTTGTTAATGTCACAGGAACTCAGCTTATGACCCCTGTAAAGCGACAGGCTATATGGGCAATATATGGTAAGCAAATGGTCGTTTTATATGTTCCACTACTGATCTTGTAAGACCTTGAGCATAATTTACCTGATATAGAACTTTTGATGCTTAATAATAAAACTAATTGCTTGAAAACGAGGAAACAAAACAAAAGTCGAAATAAGAGAGAGATTGTACTTGGATGCTTGACTCTATCATAAGTGTAACGTCATCATAAAAAGAAGACAAGTTTCTTTTATTTGCTTTGCGTTGGAAGTTGAGTTTATTCTTCTTAGACCAGTCACACAGGATTCAGTTGCATAACCATAAGAATTTGAATTTTAAATTAAATTTGGTATGCTGTTTATACCATATCTAGCCAAGTAATTGTGATTCGTTTGCTGTGGGAAGAAATTCTTGAAGTTGGCATTTTGACGATATGGGAGCCATGTGATTGTTTTCCCTTATCTTTTTGCTTTGTAACCTGTTTTCCTTGCTGTTGAGGGTTGTGCCTTTCTTCGTCCTATAATGAATGTTTCTAGTTTTATATCCTTAACATATTACATTTTTGTGCAGTGTGGTGTAGGAGGACGGATGAGCTTGTTGATGGGCCTAATGCTTCACATATAACACCTATGGCTTTGGATAGGTGGGAGGCAAGGTTAGAAGACCTCTTTAGAGGCCGTCCGTTTGATATGCTTGATGCTGCCTTATCTGACACAGTCACTAAGTTCCCAATTGATATCCAGGTTTGCCATTAATTCATAACACAAGCCTATTATGTGTAGTTATTGTTCTTAGTATAAAGTTTTTTAACAACACTTTCCTACCGCCTACTTGTAATTTCTGAAAGATTGCTTTCATAATGGGTAGAGGAGAGGCCGGATTCTTCGTTTTAGCTTAGGTACCCGTATCGGATCCTTGACCCTCCTACATAGGCATAGGCATAGACACTTTGACACTTCAATGTGCCAAAATCATAGAACTTTTCATATATTTGCCAAGTCGAACATTTAGACACGTACTTGCGTACGACAAGAATACCTGAGTCCAAGTTACATAGAGGAACATAATGTTTCATTTGGGATGGAGGGATCAGAGAAGAGGGTTGCGAAAATGAAGCCATTCAATTATTCTCATTCTTAAAAACAACTATGTTTTTTGATGGTACAATTCTTGTGGCCACTTGTACTAATTCTTATGTAAAAGATCCTCCCCAGTGTGTCATGTTGATTTGAATTTGTTCTCCTCAACAAGTAGACTGTTTTTTCTGAGTCTCATAGTATGTATTGTTTTTTGATTATTCTGATAATGTACTATTTGTCTGGCAGCCATTCAAAGATATGATTGAAGGAATGAGGCTGGATCTTAAGAAGTCTAGATACAAGAACTTTGACGAATTGTACCTGTACTGCTATTATGTTGCTGGAACAGTTGGATTAATGAGTGTTCCTGTTATGGGTATAGCACCCGAATCAAAGGCATCAACAGAAAGTGTCTACAATGCTGCATTAGCATTAGGAATTGCCAATCAGCTGACTAACATACTTAGAGATGTCGGAGAAGAGTAAGTGCAACTAATAATGCTATCATTCTTAGTTACATATCCTCCTATTCTAGACTTAATTTTTTTAAAATTTTTTGTAATAAAAGAAAGTTTCATACAACTTACTCTGATTTGCTGGGTTCAGTGCCAGGAGAGGCCGTGTTTATTTGCCACAAGACGAATTGGCACAGGCAGGTCTTTCAGACGAAGATATATTTGCAGGAAAGGTTACGGATAAATGGAGGAATTTCATGAAGAAACAGATCAAGCGTGCCAGGATGTTCTTTGATCAAGCGGAAAATGGAGTTTCAGAACTCAGTGCAGCTAGTAGATGGCCGGTAAGCTGAATGAGCATATCATAATTTTACATATACTGCTCAAATTGCTGAAGTATTTTAATATACTGTTGATTTTATTTCTCCCTAAATTATAAAGAAAAGTTGTATATTTAATTAAGACAACTAAACTGATAAATATTTCAGGTGTGGGCATCATTGCTTTTGTATCGTCAGATACTGGATGAAATAGAAGTGAATGATTACAATAACTTCACAAAGAGGGCTTATGTTGGCAAAGCAAAGAAGCTGCTTTCGCTGCCGATTGCTTATGCTAGGTCCGTGGTTCCACCTAGATCAACTTCTAGCCTTGCGAAGGTGTAGAGTTCTAGCAAAGAATCATTGGCCAGAGTAGTTGATTACATTGTAAAGCAAGAGCTGTGTATATACACTGAAAATACATATATTCATAATTCTACCAAAATTCTTTAGAAGCTGTACACCAGTAAACATGACGCATTTTTTGTTCGAAACCTTCGTGAAGCTTGTACTCGATCTTGCACTAGGATAGCAGGGGTGTTGGGAACCTTTTTGTGCTGACTTCATGAAGAATTTTACTGAACAAATTGTAACAAGGGGATCAAGCCTTTTGTGGGGATTTTTCCCAGTGGCCACATGTGACAAGATAAAAGTATTAAAATGAAACAATGAGAAAGGGAGCATTCCCAATTTTGCTATGCATTAATGTAAGTGAATTTGTGCTTAGCAACTAGTGTGGTAGTCAATTTGGTCTTGCAATGATGAATTTATACTTCAAATATATAATTTTGTTCCAGGACCTGAAATTCATCATAATATCCTTGAGAAAAATTGTGAATACTTTTCATAAATCCAACAATAAGACTAGATGTATTGTTGTGTAAAATTATATATGGAAAAGGCATTAAACAAATTATAGTAGACATGACAAAACTAACCCAATTCAAATTAATGATATCAACTGAACGACCCGACTCGACACCCGAACTAGACTCGAAAATGGAGACCCCCGAAATTGACCGGAGACTCAAATAACTCGATCTGAATCAGACAGACTCAAAACTAACCTACCCAAAATGACCTGACATGAATCAACCTGAACTATACTGTATGATTCTCCACTACGAAATGAACCAAATATTAATTTTATATTGTTCTAATACATTGTTATTGACTTTAATATTATATGTTATTTATAATAATTGACTTAAAATATTTTCATTTAGATATTAATTATTTTAAAATTTAAATATTTACTTGACCCGAAACAAACTCGACGGAACCTCATATGACCTAAAAATACCGAAACAGACCAACCCAAAGATACCCGACCTGTATACGACCCAAAAGATTCACTTGCCACCTCAAATTTTTACTAGTATTAAATTCGAATTTTTAAAATTTTCATAATCAATTCAAAATCTTAACAATGTTTTTTTTATATAAAAAACAATTATTAAGAAAAAAATCTAAGATTTTTTGTGAAAAGAATGTATTTTTTTACAATAAATTTTTATTTTGTAAAAGATATCACAAATGATTTAGGCATAATTTGTTTTTTTGAGAGAGTCAAACGTTTTAATTTTGGTTTTATAATGGCTACCTGATTCCCAAACAACCGACATTAATTCCAAATTATTAGAGTTTGAATTAATGGCCATGAAATTATTTTACTTTATATTGGCGTTATTGAGCCCACCCAGTGTCTCAAGTAACCCATTTGCCCAATATGTATATTAATGTAGGCATATTTTTACGCAAATTCTTATATGTGGCTAACCACACCTATATTTATTGATGTGGTCGACCCATATATAAAATACCATCCTCTTCTTCCTCTCTGTTTTGTGTGATTTTCTTCTCTCTCTCTTCTCTCTCATGGTTTTTCATTTTCTTCTTCACTCGAATACTTGACAGCTTTGCCCAAGATCCATGGGACATACTCCTTATTTGTTGCCCAGATTCGCACATAATTAAGGTGAACTTTGAAACTTTCCTTTTCCTAGCATACTTTGACTTTTCGGTGTTTCTTGAGCCTAAATTGTACTACATAAATCAGTTTTCCCTATCAACTATCGTTGATCTCGTCTGTCAACAGGCGGAGATCGAAAAAAAGTTTGAGATCTCCCTTATTCTCGATGGAATTTCTCCAACTCAGTTTTTCTCTAAATTGAACCGCTTAAGGGGATTTCTGTTTTAAACTGCAGGTCTATAATCCTATTCTAGAAGATAAATTATTTCATAATGCCTATTTAGTTTGACGTGTTAAAATTTCATAAATTTTTGAGTTGATTTGATACGGTTTTGAAGCGGAAGTTTGAAGTTGCTATGAAATCGTTGGAAACTGGACCAGTAACACCCCGTATTTTTATACAAGGTTAGTATTTATGTACATTAAATTATTTTAAGAAAACTATTCAAAATACTATTTTATTAATTTCCCATACTTTTGACTTTATTTTAGAAATAGCCAAAAACATATTCCTAGTTTGACTAGGTTAAGTACCATTAGGTTTAGTTAAACCAAGTTATAAAAGAAAAGAGAAGGGAAGAAAAAAAAAAGGGAAAAACAAAACAAAGTAAACAAACTTACCATTCTCCAGCAGCGTTGCTCTTCGACGCCAACCAACCAAGCTCCCTTCTAATCTTTATTCTTCTTCATCCTTCATGCTTTATCACCATTAAAGCTACTAAAATCTTTATCCAACATCATCACACTTCAACTGTTATTCATTCTTCTTCAATATCGGTTTGTGTGGGTTTTTCGAAGAGGTTAATAGTGTGCTTTGGTTTGCGGTTTCGGGTCGAGAATCGAATCAAAGAGCGGTTTTTGGGGTTCTTTTTATCGAGTAATTTCACCCAATTACTTCCCTTAACCAAGTAAGTTAAAGTCTTAAGTTTTAATTTCGTTTTTTTGGTTGATTATCTGAATTTGGGGTTTTTGTAAATTAGGGTTCCTGAATAAATTGAATTGGGGGTTTTGATTATGAGTGTTGGGTGTAGCTTGATTGAAAAGAATTTTACTTATTAATAATAAGTTTATCAACAAGAACTATAACTCGTAGGAATTACATGTCAGATTCGTAATTTATGTTTTTCGTCAGTTTCTGGGCGTTTTTAGCCAAAATACTATTTCACAAAAGTTGTTCGTATCGAAATTTCACCCAAGATAGGCTCAAGAAACATATCATTTGGACTTCATAGGAGAAAGTTATCCCTATTTTAAGTTTCTGCTGAAATTAAATATAATGCATGTTATTTTCATGTAGTTAGTAGTATTTAAAATTTGACTTTTGTTGACCAGTTTGACTTTTGTTGACTTTGTTGTATTCTTTTTGGATTAAATTTAAAGTTAGTTGTTTGTAAAGGTAGTCAAGGCTCATTAACTAGGTTATGTCGTTTATGTGTAAATTATGTGAAGTATAGTCAAGTGATTTATACTATATTATATTATATTGTAGATTGCGGGTTCGTAGAATAACCTTTTTGACTTGTGATTGAGATTGGTTGACTGTGGTTTGCTAATAAGGTAAGATTTCCTACTAAGCTTGTACATATTATTTCGGAAAGTATTTAATATTGATTTGTGATTTATATTGAGTTTGGAATCGTTTTTACGATGCTACTTATGGAGATTTTAATTGTTTTGACGATATTTATATCAAAATAATTTATGAGATTAATTAAGAAATTATAAAAAGGAGGAAGTTCCTCGTGAGACAAGTTTGAGATTATTAAAAGGAGGAAGTTCCTCGTGAGACAAGTTTGATATTATGAAAACGAGGAAGTTCCTCATTGTTACCAAGTTTTAATTAAATTGTGGGGTTGCCGGTAAGCGGTATTCCTCGAGTATGTAAGTATGTTGAGTTAACAGTGTCTCAACAATTTATTTTAGTAGTTGGGAGTATATTGATCAATACTCTTGCCATTCGTCTTCCTTCTTGATACGTTATCAAGTTAGGGGTATGCATACTAGGGACTTTGGTGTTTACCTTATCTAGTGAGCCTAGCTAGCTCATTGGATTTTTATTACTTCCTACTCACAGATTTCAAAGGAGTTATATTTGAAAGTTTTACATAATGGTTTAGAAAGAAAGTAAAGTGGATTTGAATTATTGAAGGTTGTCTATTATATTCAAGTTGAATGTTGTACAGGTGAAATGATTTTGTGGAATACTATTTATGTATTCCACCTGCACATTGGATAGTTCAAAGTTGTTATTGGTATGAAATCTTGCTCAGTCTTTTGGCTGATACTACATGTCTTCAATGTGCAGGGCTTGATGGTGACTAGCTTATAGTGGGTAAGAGCATTGACTTCACCTAGATGTAGATTTATTAAAGTTAAGACTTCCGCTGCAATAGTTTAGAATTATGGTTTGTTATAGGAGTGTATTAATTAATTACATTTTCTTTTAGTTGTAATAGTTAATAATTAATTTATGTATTAGTAGTAGTACCTTTCGCCTTGCTGTTATTAAATGTTTAATAACCGCGGCATAACAACTCTTGAATTGTCCATGCTTTGTACTCTGATATGTTTTCAAAAAAAAAAGTGGAAATTCCGGGTTGTTACAGTTGGTATCAGAGCCAACGGCTCGAGTCTATGGCTAGAGCCCAGAGTTGAGCTTAAAGTGATCTAGAGGATTAGCCACTAGTTTAGTGCCAAGGTGTAGGGCCTTAGGTTAGCCCTAGAGGTTATCCTTGAGTTGTGGTCTAGGATTGAGACCTAGAGTTGTGACCATCGGTTTAGTACCTATTGGGATCTCCAAATTCCTTTGTTTATTTTGAAACTATGTTTTTAGGAGAAAGTACCTCTCCCTACGTGGATTGTTCATCACCATTAAGACCACTAGCGGCCGGGGTGCGTGTTAATGATGAAGAATAATGTACAAAAGTTTTAATCATTGTTTTGATTGGAAGTTGGATCCATCCCTACCTTGAGGTAGATTTTTGTGACCTAGTAGGTTGTGCCTAGAGTTGTAACCTTGAGGTTGTGACCTTAAGTAAGACTAAATAAATGAAAGTATTAAAATTTGAAAAGACGAGGTAAGATTGAGATATGGGAAGTAAGGGATTACATGTGGTTATTGTGTATGGTAGTTGTTGTGGATCCCTCTTATGTGGATGTTTTACTTGATAAAGTCAATGAGTTTGGTAAGCGTGGAACTAGTTGAGATTTATGTTTGGTTCAAGTTAAGTTGTGCTTGCTTCCATGTTTGGAATGATTGGCTAGTAAAGGTAAACCATTTCGAGTATATCCTTGTTTGGTTGTGATTTTAAGTTAGTGCATAGCCGAGAGTGTGCTATAAGTTCCAGTTTGAGTCGCATAATGCGAAATTTAGTTCCATTTGTTTATGGGAACTTTAGGGTGACATTCCGTCTTGATGTTAATTTCTATCGTCACCTATTTCATTTAAAGTATCAAGCTCGTCGATTTTTATGTTCGCATTAGGACGAACTATTATAGTGGATAAGGGTGAGCCTTATTCCATTCAAGGTGGCACTCCCTTTTATTTTTTTTATTTTTTTTTTTGCTCTTGTGTGTGTTGTGGTGATAGACCCACCCACCTCCCGTACTTTGTCCATCTTTTGGCCTTGAGAATGTTTAGTGATTAACTACTTGATTCTTAAATTGCAAACTGATTGAGTTGCGTGAGGGCATGCACGAATTGTAGTTGGTGTGAATTGTTAATTGAAAACCTTACGGGGAAGGGTTTGATTATGTCTTGGATATGTTAGTCTTGTTGACTAAATGCTATGAATTGACTTGTTAGTGTATGATTGTGTGTTGAGGCTATAACAAGAGTTGAAACTCGAGTTATTAGCTCTCTTGGTCATGCCTGTAGACCTTGTTTACGTGAGTTTAAAGTAGTCTAGCGAGTCATGAGATGACTTTCTACTATAAGTTCTCGTGTTTTGTTGACTTTCATGGAGTATTCGTGGTAAAGTACATAGCAAAAAGTAAAAGGAATTAGTCCAAGTGGGTAGGTTTCTCGTAGTATACTCGTGACTAGTCAAAGTCAGCTCATAACATGTTAAGGGTCAACCGTTTGACCCTGGTAAAGTATTATTGTTTATTTGTTAGCGTCAAGGAGTCGGTTTGAGCCCATTATAAAACAACTAGTAACTATCATGTATCTAGTAAGGCTATGGAGTGGTGACATATGCAAGGCATAATGTTAAATCGAGTCATGTCGATCGTGGGACGCGTAGTTCCCCGTTATATGATTTGTTTAGTAGTAATCAAGGTCTAATAACACTAAAATGGTTAGCGAGTCTAATGTAGACTGGTTTAACGAAGAGAGTCTCTTCTCACTGAGTTTAATGTTAGGAGTATAAGTTGAAGTAATCTAAGTCTTTGGTTTAAAGTCATTGCAAAGTTCTTGATTGGTAGTCACTGATCTTAAATAACAAGCTACAAGTTCCTATTTCTTGCACTTGTCTAATGAGATGATTGTATTTGTGGAGTTAAAGTTGTACCATGTTAATTGGTTGAGAACCTCGAGATAGCTTGGTTATAACAAGCTCTCCTTTGTGTCGCCCTGGGGTGTTAGACGCCCACTTAAAGTTGAATAAATCGTCGTTAATGACCTAGAGGTCATTAGGAATGGTTTAATGTGCTCAAACTCAATTTACTTAAGTCTTGTCCGAAGAATGAGACTAAGTTATTATAGTGGTTAAAGTGTGTAATTGATTAATTTGATTTAAGTTTTATGTGAGTAAGGGTTAAGTGTATCATGTGGCAAGTCTATGACTAGTTGTTCGAGTCGAAATTAATGAATTTAATGGAAACTATGGAAGTATAGTGGAACATATCTATTTCATGAACCTTGAGAAGTGAGTTTAAGTTAACTCTTGATTGCTATGTTTGGAGTGTTGAGTGATAGGTAGGCAAGGGTAATACCACCATTATTGTTGATGGAGTCGTTAGTTTATGTGATTCACGTATCCATGCACGACTTGAAATTTTATTTCGTGAAACTATAGTGTGTGAACGGTTTATGATGTGTTATGAATGTGTGTTAGTTTTGAGACATGGTTCTAAAAAGGAGTTTTATATAAAGTAAGCTTTAGTTTCATGTAAATAGAGCATATCATTTTCTGTAGTACCTTAGTAGCTCGATTTGGTCCTGTATGGTCAACGAGTAAGTTACCCTACCAAAGGCTATGTGGAGATTGTTCAATTTGTTTGTGTAGTGTGTGCAAGTGATTTAGACACGTTTCAATTAAGGTTGTGGATTCGTTCTCGAATCGATCTAGAAATGGTTTTCCTACAACGATTTGAGTGAATTTTGGAAAAGTTAAGAACACGTTTTTGAAAAAGTTTTGAAAGGGGGCAAGTCTACCACGAATTGTGAGCCTTGAAGGTCTCTCAATGGAGCTTTCTACCGCTCTATGATGTGTTTTGAGTGTTACTAAGTAATAGGAGACTTGGTGTTTAGTGAAGAATATATTTGAAATCGTGTTATGTGCTTTAACTTGTCTGAGTTTCGACCCAAGTAAAGTGAATAGTTGGATGGCCGGCCCCATGGTAGAGGTTTCAAGCCTCCACGCCCCCACTGTCATGACTATGAGTCAAACCAATGCCGGAGATTTTAAACTCCACCTTTGTTGTCAGGATTATGTTCAACCCCATTGTCAGAGGTTCCAAGCCTCAATACCCTAGTATTGGAAATATATGTCTTATTAGTTGGATTGATTGGATCCCTGTCAAGAAATTGCTTTAAAGTGATAGAGCTTAGCATGTTGTTACTTCGTGTCTAGAAGACTGTTGTGACATTAAGAATGATTGAGCAAAGTTTTTCAACACAAGAGTTCTATAAAAGGGTCATTTATTATTGGATTCCCAATTAAGAATCATTTTGAAAGAAAGAAAATTGGTGGTGTCCATATTCACGCGTACGGTTATTTAAGTACCCTTTGAATATAAATGCTTAGTGTGCTTTGATGTGATTGTCGTGGTGTCATTGATTACGTGAGGGTCATAAACTCCAAAACACGTGCTATGAATGTTTATGGGTTAGGACTCAGCCAAATGTTGATGCGACCATCAAAGTATTTTGTTTTGCCATTTGTGGTATGCCTTGGTGATTGTGAGTGTTATAATAACTTCAAGTTGAAGCTCTAGATGTCGACTTGTGAATTATTTTATGTTTTTTTTAGGCGAGTACGCCCAACCATGTAATGGTGAGTTCATATTGTATGAGTCTTTACTTCTATTTTTAGAAGAGAAATAGTACTCTCGGTTCGGGTTAGTTGTTGCTCCGCGAAAGCGTTGAGTACTGGATTTGGAAATGCTTTTATGTATTGTGATTGTAACAGGTTTAGAACACCTTTTCTCATTTCGAGTTGTCCATTTTACAAAGGAAACTCTGCCGGATTTTCGAGAAAATCCTATGTTATTATTTAAAGCGCTTGTGCACCATAGTGTAGTTATGAATTAAATTCCACAGTCTATGACATAGTCCAACGAGTGTGACAGTAGTGGTTCGTTGTAGCTCGACTTAGATTCTTTCCCGTCGTGTCTAAGCCTTAGTAAGGGAGTTGATTCCCAAGTTTATCGGTCCATATGTGATCCTTGGAAGGAAAATTGATTGTATTTGTAATGTATTCCATGTTTCTTACTTACGACATCGTATTAGTAACTCTTCACATGGTGATAGTTGGAGTTCTAGTTGAGACTCAAGACCAATAGATCTGTAAGACCCGTAGGGTTGAGAAGTAGATAGTAAAGGTTTTGTGGTCTAACCACAACACTGAGGAACTACTCGTAAGACCGAGGATGTCATGTGTTTTATGTGTCCCCATCTCTTGTTCATCTTATTGTTAGTTACGAGGGCGTAACATCCTTTTTAGGGGGGTAGATTTCGTGCCAATTGTGTATTTGGTGCTAAAAGTTGTTATGATTTCATATGTGATGTATACCTTAATGTCTTTAATGTCTAAAGTATACATAATTCGTGTATGATTAGAAGTTTTATGGTAAAGTTTTATGGTAAACCTTGTAATATGGTGCATGTTTTACTTCTTATAATATGAACATTTTAGTTGGAATGGTTGTATGTTTACAAGGGTGATCAAATGAATTGATCTATGAGGTGCTGGTTCTACTTGTTATGGTATGAATATATTAGTTGAAATGATTGTTTGGCTATAAAGGTGATCAATTGAATTGATCTATGAGAAAGTGAACTAGTTGCCGGAGATGTTCTCTGAAATAATTTGGTTGTTGGAGATGTTATCCAGAGTGATAGTAGTTGGCTACTTTATAGAGTTAATGATCTGTTTTCATAAACAAGAGTATAAATTTGATCATTTGAGTAATACTTTAAGTTTCGGGGCGAAACTTATTTTAAGGGGGGTAGATTGTAACACCCCGTATTTTTATACAAGGTTAGTATTTATGTACATTAAATTATTTTAAGAAAACTATTCAAAATACTATTTTATTAATTTCCCATACTTTTGACTTTATTTTAGAAATAGCCAAAAACATATTCCTAGTTTGACTAGGTTAAGTACCATTAGGTTTAGTTAAACCAAGTTATAAAAGAAAAGAGAAGGGAAGAAAAAAAAAAAGGGAAAAACAAAACAAAGTAAACAAACTTACCATTCTCCAGCAGCGTTGCTCTTCGACGCCAACCAACCAAGCTCCCTTCTAATCTTTATTCTTCTTCATCCTTCATGCTTTATCACCATTAAAGCTACTAAAATCTTTATCCAGCATCATCACACTTCAACTCTTATTCATTCTTCTTCAATAGCTTCGGTTTGTGTGGGTTTTTCGAAGAGGTTAATAGTGTGCTTTGGTTTGCGATTTCGGGTCGAGAATCGAATCAAAGAGCGGTTTTTGGGGTTCTTTTTATCGAGTAATTTCACCCAATTACTTCCCTTAACCAAGTAAGTTAAAGTCTTAAGTTTTAATTTCGTTTTTTTGGTTGATTATCTGAATTTGGGGTTTTTGTAAATTAGGGTTCCTGAATAAATTGAATTGGGGGTTTTGATTATGAGTGTTGGGTGTAGCTTGATTGAAAAGAATTTTGCTTATTAATAATAAGTTTATCAACAAGAACTATAACTCGTAGGATTTACAGGTCAGATTCGTAATTTGTGTTTTTCGTCAGTTTCTGGGCGTTTTTAGCCAAAATAATATTTCACAAAAGTTGTTCGTATCGAAATTTCACCCAAGATAGGCTCAAGAAACATATCATTTGGACTTCATAGGAGAAAGTTATACCTATTTTAAATTTCTGCTGAAATTAAATATAATGTATGTTATTTTCATGTAGTTAGTAGTATTTAAAATTTGACTTTTGTTGACCAGTTTGACTTTTGTTGACTTTGTTGTATTCTTTTTGGATTAAATTTAAAGTTAGTTGTTTGTAAAGGTAGTCAAGGCTCATTAACTAGGTTATGTCGTTTATGTGTAAATTATGTGAAGTATAGTCAAGTGATTTATACTATATTATATTATATTGTAGATTGCGGGTTCGTAGAATAACCTTTTTGACTTGTGATTGAGATTGGTTGACTGTGGTTTGCTAATAAGGTAAGATTTCATACTAAGCTTGTACATATTATTTCGGAAAGTATTTAATATTGATTTGTGATTTATATTGAGTTTGGAATCGTTTTTACGATGCTACTTATGGAGATTTTAATTGTTTTGACGATATTTATATCAAAATAATTTATGAGATTAATTAAGAAATTATAAAAAGGAGGAAGTTCCTCGTGAGACAAGTTTGAGATTATTAAAAGGAGGAAGTTCCTCGTGAGACAAGTTTGATATTATGAAAAGGAGGAAGTTCCTCATTGTTACCAAGTTTTAATTAAATTGTGGGGTTGCAAGTAAGCGGTATTCCTCGAGTATGGAAGTATGTTGAGTTAACAGTGTCTCAACAATTTATTTTAGTAGTTGGGAGTATATTGATCAATACTCTTGCCATTCGTCTTCCTTCTTGATACGTTATCAAGTTAGGGGTATGCATACTAGGGACTTTGGTGTTTACCTTATCTAGTGAGCCTAGCTAGCTCATTGGATTTTTATTACTTCCTACTCACAGATTTCAAAGGAGTTATATTTGAAAGTTTTACATAATGGTTTAGAAAGAAAGTAAAGTGGATTTGAATTATTGAAGGTTGTCTATTATATTCAAGTTGAATGTTGTACAGGTGAAATGATTTTGTGGAATACTATTTATGTATTCCACCCGCACATGGATAGTTCAAAGTTGTTATTGGTATGAAATCTTGCTCGGCCTTTTGGGCGATACTACATGTCTTCAATGTGCAGGGCTTGATGGTGACTAGCTTATAGTGGGTATGAGCATTGACTTCACCTAGATGTAGATTTATTAAAGTTAAGACTTCCGCTGCAATAGTTTAGAATTATGGTTTGTTATAGGAGTGTATTAATTAATTACATTTTCTTTTAGTTGTAATAGTTAATAATTAATTTATGTATTAGTAGTAGTACCTTTCGCCTTGCTGTTATTAAATGTTTAATAACCGCGGCATAACAGCTCTTGAATTGTCCATGCTTTGTACTCTAATATGTTTTCAAAAAAAAAAGTGGAAATTCCGGGTTGTTACAGTTGGTATCAGAGCCAACGGCTCGAGTCTATGGCTAGAGCCCAGAGTTGAGCTTAAAGTGATCTAGAGGATTAGCCACTAGTTTAGTGCCAAGGTGTAGGGCCTTAGGTTAGCCCTAGAGGTTATCCTTGAGTTGTGGTCTAGGATTAAGACCTAGAGTTGTGACCATCGGTTTAGTACCTATTGGGATCTCCAAATTCCTTTGTTTATTTTGAAACTATGTTTTTAGGAGAAAGTACCTCTCCCTACGTGGATTGTTCATCACCATTAAGACCACCAGCGGCCGGGGTGCGTGTTAATGATGAAGAATAATGTACAAAAGTTTTAATCATTGTTTTGATTGGAAGTTGGATCCATCCCTACCTTGAGGTAGATTTTTGTGACCTAGTAGGTTGTGCCTAGAGTTGTAACCTTGAGGTTGTGACCTTAAGTAAGACTAAATAAATGAAAGTATTAAAATTTGAAAAGGCGAGGTAAGATTGAGATATGGGAAGTAAGGGATTACATGTGGTTATTGTGTATGGTAGTTGTTGTGGATCCTTCTTATGTGGATGTTTTACTTGATAAAGTCAATGAGTTTGGTAAGCGTGGAACTAGTTGAGATTTATGTTTGGTTCAAGTTAAGTTGTGCTTGCTTCCATGTTTGGAATGATTGGCTAGTAAAGGTAAACCATTTCGAGTATATCCTTGTTTGGTTGTGATTTTAAGTTAGTGCATAGCCGAGAGTGTGCTATAAGTTCCAGTTTGAGTCGCATAATGCGAAATTTAGTTCCATTTGTTTATGGGAACTTTAGGGTGACATTCCGTCTTGATGTTAATTTCTATTGTCACCTATTTCATTTAAAGTATCAAGCTCATCGATTTTTATGTTCGCATTAGGACGAACTATTATAGTGGATAAGGGTGAGCCTTATTCCATTCAAGGTGGCACTCCCTTTTATTTTTTTTATTTTTTTTTTGCTCTTGTGTGTGTTGTGGTGATAGACCCACCCACCTCCCGTACTTTGTCCATCTTTTGGCCTTGAGAATGTTTAGTGATTAACTACTTGATTCTTAAATTGCAAACTGATTGAGTTGCGTGAGGGCATGCACGAATTGTAGTTGGTGTGAATTGTTAATTGAAAACCTTACGGGGAAGGGTTTGATTATGTCTTGGATATGTTAGTCTTGTTGACTAAATGCTATGAATTGACTTGTTAGTGTATGATTGTGTGTTGAGGCTATAACAAGAGTTGAAACTCGAGTTATTAGCTCTCTTGGTCATGCCTGTAGACCTTGTTTACGTGAGTTTAAAGTAGTCTAGCGAGTCATGAGATGACTTTCTACTATAAGTTCTCGTGTTCTGTTGACTTTCATGGAGTATTCGTGGTAAAGTGCATAGCAAAAAGTAAAAGGAATTAGTCCAAGTGGGTAGGTTTCTCGTAGTATACTCGTGACTAGTCAAAGTCAGCTCATATCATGTTAAGGGTCAACCGTTTGACCCTGGTAAAGTATTATTGTTTATTTGTTAGCGTCAAGGAGTCGGTTTGAGCCCATTATAAAACAACTAGTAACTATCATGTATCTAGTAAGGCTATGGAGTGGTGACATATGCAAGGCATAATGTTAAATCGAGTCATGTCGATCGTGCGACGCGTAGTTCCCGTTATATGATTTGTTTAGTAGTAATCAAGGTCTAATAACACTAAAATGGTTAGCGAGTCTAATGTAGATCGGTTTAACGAAGAGAGTCTCTTCTCACTGAGTTTAATGTTAGGAGTATAAGTTGAAGTAATCTAAGTCTTTGGTTTAAAGTCATTGCAAAGTTCTTGATTGGTAGTCACTGATCTTAAATAACAAGCTACAAGTTCCTATTTCTTGCACTTGTCTAATGAGATGATTGTATTTGTGGAGTTAAAGTTGTACCATGTTAATTGGTTGAGAACCTCGAGATAGCTTGGTTATAACAAGCTCTCCTTTGTGTCGCCCTGGGGTGTTAGACGCCCACTTAAAGTTGAATAAATCGTCGTTAATGACCTAGAGGCCATTAGGAATGGTTTAATGTGCTCAAACTCAATTTACTTAAGTCTTGTCCGAAGAATGAGACTAAGTTATTATAGTGGTTAAAGTGTGTAATTGATTAATTTGATTTAAGTTTTATGTGAGTAAGGGTTAAGTGTATAATGTGGCAAGTCTATGACTAGTTGTTCGAGTCGAAATTAATGAATTTAATGGAAACTATGGAAGTATAGTGGACCATATCTATTTCATGAACCTTGAGAAGTGAGTTTAAGTTAACTCTTGATTGCTATGTTTGGAGTGTTGAGTGATAGGTAGGCAAGGGTAATACCACTATTATTGTTGATGGAGTCGTTAGTTTATGTGATTCACGTATCCATGCACGACTTGAAATTTTATTTCGTGAAACTATAGTGTGTGAACGGTTTATGATGTGTTATGAATGTGTGTTAGTTTTGAGACATGGTTCTAAAAACGAGTTTTATATAAAGTAAGCTTTAGTTTCATGTAAATAGAGCATATCATTTTCTGTAGTACCTTAGTAGCTCGATTTGGTCCTGTATGATCAACGAGTAAGTTACCCTACCAAAGGCTATGTGGAGATTGTTCAATTTGTTTGTGTAGTGTGTGCAAGTGATTTAGACACGTTTCAATTAAGGTTGTGGATTCGTTCTCGAATCGATCTAGAAATGGTTTTCCTACAACGATTTGAGTGAATTTTGGAAAAGTTAAGAACACGTTTTTGAAAAAGTTTTGAAAGGGGGCAAGTCTACCACGAATTGTGAGCCTTGAAGGTATCTCAATGGAGCTTTCTACCGCTCTATGATGTGTTTTGAGTGTCACTAAGTAATAGGAGACTTGGTGTTTAGTGAAGAATATTTGAAATCGTGTTATGTGCTTTAACTTATCTGAGTTTCGACCCAAGTAAAGTGAATAGTTGGATGGCCGGCCCCATGGTAGAGGTTTCAAGCCTCCACGCCCCCACTGTCATGACTATGAGTCAAACCAATGCCGGAGATTTTAAACTCCACCTTTGTTGTCAGGATTATGTTCAACCCCATTGTTAGAGGTTCCAAGCCTCAATACCCTAGTATTGGAAATATATGTCTTATTATTTGAATTGATTGGATCCCTGTCAAGAAATTGCTTTAAAGTGATAGAGCTTAGCATGTTGTTACTTCGTGTCTAGAAGACTGTTGTGACATTAAGAATGATTGAGCAAAGTTTTTGCAACACAAGAGTTCTATAAAAGGGTCATTTATTATTGGATTCCCAATTAAGAATCATTTTGAAAGAAAGAAAATTGGTTGTGTCCATATTCACGTGTACGGTTATTTAAGTACTCTTTGAATATAAATGCTTAGTGTGCTTTGATGTGATTGTCGTGGTGTCATTGATTACGTGAGATTCATAAACTCCAAAACACGTGCTATGAATGTTTATGGGTTAGGACTCAGCCAAATGTTGATGCGACCATCAAAGTATTTTGTTTTGCCATTTGTGGTATGCCTTGGTGATTGTGAGTGTTATAATAACTTCAAGTTGAAGCTCTAGATGTCGACTTGTGAATTATTTTATGTTTTTTTTTAGGCGAGTACGCCCAACCATGTAATGGTGAGTTCATATTTTATGAGTCTTTACTTCTATTTTTAGAAGAGAAATAGTACTCTCGGTTCGGGTTAGTTGTTGCTCTGCGAAAGCGTTGAGTACTGGATTTGGAAATGCTTTTATGTATTGTGATTGTAACAGGTTTAGAACACCTTTTCTCATTTCGAGTTGTCCATTTTACAAAGGAAACTCTGCCGGATTTTCGAGAAAATCCTATGTTATTATTTAAAGCGCTTGTGCACCATAGTGTAGTTATGAATTAAATTCCACAGGTCTACGACATAGTCCAACGAGTGTGACAAAGAGTGGTTCGTTGTAGCTCGACTTAGATTCTTTCCCGTCGTGTCTAAGCCTTAGTAAGGGAGTTGATTCCCAAGTTTATCGGTCCATATGTGATCCTTGGAAGGAAAATTGATTGTATTTGTAATGTATTCCATGTTTCTTACTTACGACATCGTATTAGTAACTCTTCACATGGTGATAGTTGGAGTTCTAGTTGAGACTCAAGACCAATAGATCTGTAAGACCCGTAGGGTTGAGAAGTAGATAGTAAAGGTTTTATGGTCTAACCACAACACTGAGGAACTACTCGTAAGACCGAGGATGTCATGTGTTTTATGTGTCCCCATCTCTTGTTCATCTTATTGTTAGTTACGAGGGCGTAACTTCCTTTTTAGGGGGGTAGATTTCATGCCAATTGTGTATTTGGTGCTAAAAGTTGTTATGATTTCATATGTGATGTATACCTTAATGTCTTTAATGTCTAAAGTATACATAATTCGTGTATGATTAGAAGTTTTATGGTAAAGTTTTATGGTAAACCTTGTAATATGGTGCATGTTTTACTTCTTATAATATGAACATTTTAGTTGAAATGGTTGTATGTTTACAAGGGTGATCAAATGAATTGATCTATGAGGTACTGGTTCTACTTGTTATGGTATGAATATATTAGTTGGAATGATTGTTTGGTTATAAAGGTGATCAATTGAATTGATCTATGAGAAAGTGAACTAGTTGCCGGAGATGTTCTCTGAAATAATTTAGTTGTTGGAGATGTTATCCAGAGTGATAGTAGTTGGCTAATTTATAGAGTTAATGAGCTGTTTTCATAAACAAGAGTATAAATTTGATCATTTGAGTAATACTTTAAGTTTCGGGGCGAAACTTATTTTAAGGGGGGTAGATTGTAACACCCCGTATTTTTATACAAGGTTAGTATTTATGTACATTAAATTATTTTAAGAAAACTATTCAAAATACTATTTTATTAATTTCCCATACTTTTGACTTTATTTTAGAAATAGCCAAAAACATATTCCTAGATTAACTAGGTTAAGTACCATTAGGTTTAGTTAAACCAAGTTATAAAAGAAAAGAGAAGGGAAGAAAAAAAAAAAAAGGGAAAAACAAAACAAAGTAAACAAACTTACCATTCTCCAGCAGCGTTGCTCTTCGACGCCAACCAACCAAGCTCCCTTCTAATCTTTATTCTTCTTCATCCTTCATGCTTTATCACCATTAAAGCTACTAAAATCTTTATCCAGCATCATCACACTTCAACTCTTATTCATTCTTCTTCAATAGCTTCGGTTTGTGTGGGTTTTTCGAAGAGGTTAATAGTGTGCTTTGGTTTGCGGTTTCGGGTCGAGAATCGAATCAAAGAGCGGCTTTTGGGGTTCTTTTTATCGAGTAATTTCACCCAATTACTTCGCTTAACCAAGTAAGTTAAAGTCTTAAGTTTTAATTTCGTTTTTTTGGTTGATTATCTGAATTTGGGGTTTTTGTAAATTAGGGTTCCTGAATAAATTGAATTGGGGGTCTTGATTATGAGTGTTGGGTGTAGCTTGATTGAAAAGAATTTTGCTTATTAATAATAAGTTTATCAACAAGAACTATAGCTCGTAGGAATTACAAGTCAGATTCGTAATTTGTGTTTTTCGTCAGTTTCTGGGCGTTTTTAGCCAAAATACTATTTCTCAAAAGTTGTTCGTATCGAAATTTCACCCAAGATAGGCTCAAGAAACATATCATTTGGACTTCATAGGAGAAAGTTATAACTATTTTAATTTTCTGCTGAAATTAAATATAATGCATGTTATTTTCATGTAGTTAGTAGTATTTAAAATTTGACTTTTGTTGACCAGTTTGACTTTTGTTGACTTTGTTGTATTCTTTTTGGATTAAATTTAAAGTTAGTTGTTTGTAAAGGTAGTTAAGGCTCATTAACTAGGTTATGTCGTTTATGTGTAAATTATGTGAAGTATAGTCAAGTGATTTATACTATTTTATATTATATTGTAGATTGCGGGTTCGTTGAATAACCTTTTTGACTTGTGATTGAGATTGGTTGACTGTGGTTTGCTAATAAGGTAAGATTTCATACTAAGCTTGTACATATTATTTCAGAAAGTATTTAATATTGATTTGTGATTTATATTGAGTTTGGAATCGTCTTTACGATGCTACTTATGGAGATTTTAATTGTTTTGACGATATTTATATCAAAATAATTTATGAGATTAATTAAGAAATTATATAAAGGAGGAAGTTCCTCGTGAGACAAGTTTGAGATTATTAAAAGGAGGAAGTTCCTCGTGAGACAAGTTTGATATTATGAAAAGGAGGAAGTTCCTCATTGTTACCAAGTTTTAATTAAATTGTGGGGTTGCCGGTAAGCGGTATTCCACGAGTATGGAAGTATGTTGAGTTAACAGTGTCTCAACAATTTATTTTAGTAGTTGGGAATATATTGATCAATACTCTTGCCATTCGTCTTCCTTCTTGATACGTTATCAAGTTAGGGGTATGCATACTAGGGACTTTGGTGTTTACCTTATCTAGTGAGCCTAGCCAGCTCATTGGATTTTTATTACTTCCTACTCACAGATTTCAAAGGAGTTATATTTGAAAGTTTTACATAATGGTTTAGAAAGAAAGTAAAGTGGATTTGAATTATTGAAGGTTGTCTATTATATTCAAGTTGAATGTTGTACAGGTGAAATGATTTTGTGGAATACTATTTATGTATTCCACCTGCACATTGGATAGTTCAAAGTTGTTATTGATATGAAATCTTGCTCAACCTTTTGGCTGATACTACATGTCTTCAATGTGTAGGGCTTGATGGTGACTAGCTTATAGTGGGTAAGAGCATTGACTTCACCTAGATGTAGATTTATTAAAGTTAAGAGTTCCGTTGCAATAGTTTAGAATTATGGTTTGTTATAGGAGTGTATTAATTAATTACATTTTCTTTTAGTTGTAATAGTTAATAATTAATTTATGTATTAGTAGTAGTACCTTTCGCCTTGCTGTTATTAAATGTTTAATAACCGCGGCATAACAGCTCTTGAATTGTCCATGCTTTGTACTCTGATATGTTTTCAAAAAAAAAAGTGGAAATTCCGGGTTGTTACACGACCAGTTGGAGTAAAACGATAACTGCGATCTACTGGGATTGAAATTTCGCATGAAGTTTTAAATAAGTGCTTATAACATCTGCATATAGTTCGTGCCAAAATTTCACATGATTTCGAGTTATTTTTATTTATATTCGCATAGAATTAAGGTGAAATTTGAAACCATCGTTCTCCAAGCATTGCCGACTTTTTAAGAGTTTCTTGAGTCTAAACTATACTATTCCCTTTTTAGTTTAACGTGTTAAAATATTATAAAGGTTCGGGTTGTTTTGATACTGTTTTGAAGCGGAAGTTTGAAGTTGGTATGAAATAATTGGAAACTGGACCAGTTGGAGTAAAACGATAACTCGATCTACTGAAATTGAATTTTCGCTTGAAATTTTAAGTGAGTGCTTATAACATCTGGATATAGTTCTTGACAAAATTTCAAAGGTTTTAGAGTTGTTTTCGTCTAGTTATAGGAATCCTAACCATAAAAATAGTTTATGAGTAACCTCGTTTAAATCATACGAGTAAGCTCGTTTAGTCATAAAAGTAATGTTGTTTAATCTATGAGTAACCTCGTTTAATCTTATGAGTAACTTCATTTAATCTTATGAGTAACTTCATTTAATCTTATGAGTAACCTTATTTAATCTTACAAGTAACCCCAATTATTCACAAAAGTAACCGCATTTATTCAAAAAAAATAACCCTTTTTTTTTGCTAAGAAAGAAAGAATATATTTCCACAAAAACCCATTTACAACCTAACAACTTCCATAGCGTTGAACAGCCCAACTAGGTTGGCCCCCTCAAACACAAGGAAGAGAAGACAAAAAAAACCCTGTCATTCATATATAAGAGTAAATTGATTAGTTTCTCGTTTTCTCGTTTTATCAAACAAGTAATGTCATTTAATCTATAAGTAACCTCGTTTAATCTTATGAGTAATCTTATTTATTCATACTAGCAACCTCATTTATTTATACGAGTAACATGATTTAATCATACGAGTAATCCCAATTATTCACAAAAGTAACCGCATTTTTACAAACGAGTAACCCCTTTCATTCATAAGAGTAAATTGATTAGTTTCTCATTTTCTTGTTTAGTCACGTAAGTAATGTCGTTTAATCTATGAGTAACCTCATTTAATTTTATGAGTAACCCATTTATTCACACTAGTTTCTCATTTTCTCATTTAGTCATACAAGTAATGTCATTAATCTTTGAGTAACCTCGTTTAATCTTGTGAGTAACCTCGTTTAATCTTATGAGTAACCCCATTTATTCATACTAGTACGAGTAACCTCATTTAATCATACGAGTAACCTTCAATTGTTCACAAAAGTAATTGCATTTTTTCAAACGAGTGACCCTTTTCATTTGTAAAAGTAAATTGATTAATTTCCTATTTTATTGTTTAGTCATAGAAGTAATGCCATTTAATCTATGAGTAACCTCGTTTAATCTTATGAGTAACCCTATTTATTCATACTAGTAACCTTATTTAATCATACGAGTAACCACAATTATCCACAAAAGTAATCGCATTTAGTCAAATGAGTAACCCCTTTAATTCATAAGAGTAAATTGATTAGTTTCTCATTTTCTCATTTAGTCATACAAGTAATGTCATTTAATCTATGAGTAACCTCGTTTAATCTTATAACCTCGCTTAATCTTATAAGTAACCCCATTTATTCATAATAGTAACCTCATTAATTTATGCGAGGAAGCTCATTTACTCATACGAGTAACCCTAATTGTTCACAAAAGTAATCTAGCTCATATATTCAAATGAGTAACTCCATTCATTTGTAAGAGTAAATTGATTTGTTTCTCATTTTCTCGTTTAGTCATACAAGTAATGTCATTTAATCTATGAGCAACCTCGTTTAATCTTTTGAGCAACCTTATTTAATCTTATGAGTAACCCCATTTATTCATACTAGTAACCTCATTTAATCATATGAGTAACCCCCAATTGTTCACAAAAGTAATCGCATTTATTCAAACGAGTAACCCCTTTCATTCATAAGAGTAAATCGATTAGTTTCTCATTTTTTCGTTTAGTCATACAAACAATGTCATTTAATCTATGAGTAACCTCATTTAATCTTATGAGTAACCTTGTTTGATCTTATGAGTGACCCCATTTATTAATACTAGTAACATCATTTATTTATACGAGTAAACTCATGTATTTATACAAGTAACCTCATTTAATCATACGAGTAACCGCAAAGGTTCACAAAAGTAACCGTATTTATTCAAAGAGTAACCCCATTCATTCATAAGAGTAAACTGATTAATAACCCCATTTATTCAAACGAGTAACCCCATTCATTCTGAAGAGTGACCCCATTTATTCATACGAGTAGCCTCATTCGTTCATAAGAGTAACCTCATTTAATCATACGATGACGTTAATCGTACGAGTAACCCCCATTTATTCATACAAGTAACCCCATTATTTCATACGAGTAACCTCATTCGTTCATAAGAGTAACCTCACTTAACTATTTAATCATAAAAGTAACTCCAACTGTTCACTAAAGTAACCCCATTTTTTCATAAGAGTAACTCCAACTGTTCATTCGTTCACAAGTAACTCCTTCTTGGAGATTCTCCGATCTCATGGAAGGCAAAGAAACAAACTGTAGTTGCCAGATCCACTGCAGAAGCAGAGTACATATCAATGGCAATCACAATATGTGAAGTCACTTGGCTACACACTCTTCTTAAGGACCTGGGATTGAAGAATCTACCACCTGCTCTTATCAAATGTGATAACCAAGCAGCCCTAGCAATAACTGCAAACCCAGTGTTGCATTAAAGGACTAAGCACTTGGAGGTTAACTGTCACTTTATTAGGAACAAGGTTCAATCAGGGGAGGTCATCACTCAACATGTTCCCTCTTCTGAGCAAGTAGCTGATCTGCTCACCAAGATACTCTCAGTTCAACAACAGCACTACCTGCTAACCAAGTTGGGAGCTTCCTCTTCCAACTCACTCCCAACTTGAGGGGGGAGTAATAAGGAGAAATATGTGATTTACTTTGGAGTAACTTAATCTTTACCTATGTAATTACCCTGATGATGAGTCATATTTTATTCTGTGCTAAGTCTCCCTTGTATGGAGAATATCCTCATAGTATTCCGTGAAACTCTCTGCTACTAATCATTGCTCATAATGAGCTGTTAATTGTACTACATGATCATGCTGTTTGTCATGTAGTGAGTCTATAAATAGTTGTCCTATTGTAAATGTTGGCCAAGGGTCTTTAAGCAATACAATCAATCATCTAGCTGCTGCTAGCTCTCCTTTTTTTCTCTAAAAGTATCAGCTTTATTATTTGTGCATTTAGTTGATCCTTATCTGGGATTGTATCACTTCTCAACTACCATATTGACTTAGCAGTTTGCGATTTGCATGTTTTACTGGACATTAATATCTTCATTGGAGTAAAAACTAAGAACTATAAAACTTAATAATTAAAATATATATTTACAGATCTCATGAGTAAAACTTAAAATTTGGAGGAATTACAAATTTACAACTGATAAAAATTTGTACAAGATGAACAATGACTCATTTATTCAAATCCATAATCACAATTCACAAAGTTGATTTATTATTTTAAACCTATAATCCTGCTAAAAGATATTCTAAACTTAGACTAACTAATGAGATAGCATATTAATTAATCTTATACACGGGGTGTAACATGCGTATGTTATATGATAGGCGTATCGTGCACCTAATAAAAATAAATAATCTAAGTAATCCTCTTATTATTAGGGAAGTCATGTTCGATCCCACATAAAGAAAGTTGTTCTATGATTAGCTCTTAAACAATGGATTGATTCTTTGTAATTTGTTTAGGTGTTACACTTGTATAGATGCATTTTCTTGATTTACGTTCTCTTGTGAACTTAGGATGGTTTTTAGTTTCTGATTTAGTTGTAGAGTCCTACCTAGTAGGTTTGTCCATCTTTCAAGAAACTTAAGGTTGTATATCTGATTTGTGCTGAGCAATATATCTCTTTACTCTTGCCTTTCAAAAAAAAGTCAGAAGTAGGTCAGGTATCAACCGAGTCGAGTTGGGTGCTAAATGTATCGAATTTAACATGCTTTCAGATCATCATGGGTTGGACAAAAGGAATCTACATATGCTAATCTATGAACAAAAGGAGAAATGAAAAAGGGAAAAAGCCTCTTACTGATCCTGTTACACCTACTTTAGATAGTGTCTCTTTAGGGAATGCTACTCTTAACATCTCTAGCTACCTTTGCTGCTTCAGTTTCAGCCTGTCCTTATCGGTTCACATAGGGCGTGCAATTATTCACTAGTGGAAAAAAGTTCAACCGCTGCGGTCAAAACCGGGCTTACCGCTGCGGTTTTGGGCCGCAACGGTTGGGCTAGCAGCGGTTATGAAGGATTAACCGATGTGGTCCAAAACCGCATCGGATGGTCACTAACTGATGCGGTTTTGGGTGAAAACCGCAGCGGTTAATGTGATTAACTGCTGCGGTTTTGACCCAAAACCGCAGTGGGTGACCACCCCCAAAAACCTTTTTTTTTTTTTTTTTTTTTGCATTTTTTCATTATTAATCAATACAAAATCAATAATATATATATCAATACTCATTTTATTACGCTTAATTGACCATATAATTAGATACATAGAAAAATTAAGTATAATTCTAACATCATAATCAACTGTGTAGGACTTCAAATTTGAAACTCAAGAATATTTTATACACAATCACATCCATCAAAGTGGTTTTCCCTGCTCCACTTGATCCAACTAATGCAGTAAGAACTCCTGGAGAGAAAACTCCACTCACATTTGATAGCAGCTACAACTTCTTTTCTGGTAGACCTTTTGCCTTCATAGCCTACATTATATGCAACTTGAGACAATTCTTATGACATTAGGTTGACACTTGAACATAATGCATTCCAACCACACATGGTAAATGAACTAGCCAACATGTAACAAGTTATTTACTAATGGCATGTATGCCTTGTAGTCCATACAACAAAGTCGCGGACTCGCGGTGAAAGGTGTCGATGAACTAATGCCCCTAAACAGAAGAAAAGAAAAACGAGGAGCCGAACCTTGGTTAACGTACCAATGACAGGGACAGCAGCAGTGTCAAACTGTAAAAATTCTTCATCACTAACATCAACTTCAGGCTGATCGCCAGCAGATGTTGCGTCAGCAGCAATGACATTAACTTTTGGAATGCCAGTATTACTCAGAGCAGCATGTAGGGCAACATTCTTATTAGGCCACCAAATAAATTATGCAGTGGCGATAGAATGATAAATGAATTTCAGGACCAAGACAGTCCCAAAACCACAGCAGCAGCACTAATGTCCATGTAAATTTTAGGACACTCTAGGATATTTCCTCCTTCCCCATTTTAATAAATGAATTTTTAGTTTCCAGCTCATGCCTCATCTATGGATATAAGTTAACATGCAAAGCTTCCATATGAAGATAAACCAAAGGACATGCAGCTCAAAATATCAAGGTTGGCTTGAGCCAAGCACCTCTTTTGCTTGACCATCACTTCACCTTGACGTTGGGAAAACATCAGCAATTAATCATCAGCAATCATCAGCAATTAATCATCAGCAATCACACCAATATTTTTTATTAATTCTCTTTGCCTTTTGTGGAATAGAATCTCAGTATAAAAAAAGCACTAGATTGCATAAATTTGAAGCCAAAAATAATAAAAAAGGAAGAAGAAACCTTTATAAACTATAGATTTAGCTAAAAGCTCACACTCTACTAATGGGAAAAGAAACAACAGAGAATAGAAGGTCCAACCACCAATAGTAGGCCCCTTTTCTCTTAAGCGCAAAATAAAGAAAGAACGAGAGATGGAGCTTGTGTACATAAGAGGAAGGAAAAGATAAGAGGGAAGAATGAAAAAGGATGAAGAGGAAGGGAAAGTGAAGAGAGACAGCAAAAAGAAACACTGAAGAGAGAGAGCAAAGAGAAGGTGGAAGAAAAAACAAGACAAATGGATTCTAAAGAGAGAAGCAAAAAGAAGATCGAAGAGAGAGAGCAGCAGATGGATTTTACAGAAAGAGAACGAGAGAACACAATATAGCTTGACTGGCAATCACCAACGGAGGCATATGCACAAGAAAATCTATCCGTCAATCTCAGTCCGACCACTAATTGTTAATATTTACCCAAGTTCACGTATTCTAGATCAAAGCTTTAATTTATGGTTCAAATAAAGAGATTTTGGTTAAATTTGAATCTTAAAACTACATAAGATTTAATTTGAAGAAATTCGATCTCTATTAGTTTTCAACTCAAGTCTCTTCATCTTCCCTTGCCTCCAGACAAAAAGTGCGTAAAACAAAAAACATATAAACAGAGAACACATCAAAACACAGAGGTTGAAAATTGAACTATCTGAAGCTAACTGATTGCTTCTGCAGTTAAAAGGGGATGTCAGCAGACATGACCAAACCAATGTCTCTGCAAGACTTACTGTATTAGACTCAAGGGTTCTCTTAACAATGCACAAAGCATCATGCAGAGCTCCTTCCATCTCATCAAGCATGTAGTCATTTGCGCCCCTAAGAACCATAGATACCTGATGCAGAAAAGAAAATAAATTTTCTTGAATTAAAGTGTACCAAAATCCTGAGAAGTGGCTTAATAAAAGTTAAAATATCTGAGTAAATTTTTTTTTAGTCCACTTAAACCCACCGCACTAGTGTTCTTAGTTCCCTTGATCATGACGACATCGTCATCCGCAACACGCTCCTCTACAACTTCTTCTGCAAATCCAAGAAGTGATGTATCGCAAGTTTCCTCACCTTCCATATCAGCAAAAGTGGAAACCTGCAGCCACTGGTAGAAAAATGAAAATATAATCAGAAAGATTGAAGAAGATAAACTACTGCAAGAATCAAGACTCTGTAGTCAATGCATAACATGCACTCAAAAACACTTCAAACTACTCAGCTTATAAATCTGCTCAAAGTTCTTTAAAAAAAGGGAAGTAGCACCAAGATCATATAAGCCCATTTCACTTGGCACAGAGGTCATATCACATTCAGTAACAACCAACAACTAATCATCTAAATAGGCATTAAAAAGAAAAAGAAACCAAGTTTGACAATCAATGCCATTACACACATAATGACACCAAAAATTAGGAAAGAGAAACAAAAAGCAAATTACCGGTATTACCCCTTTTCCAATTGCACGCATTTCTCTTTGCTTATTATTATTTTTATCCCTCTGGATCAAGGGAAAATAGATAACCTAACCATCCAATAACGCAAATGTTTTTTTATTGGATGCCTCAAGTGTGTAAACACAAAGGTGACACCTAGTACTTGTCAAGCACCAACTGTAAAATACCTTTGACGGATTTTCTCGAGTTCTCTTGGATCATTGACTAAAACTTGGACACCTAATTGCATTTTTATTTTCTGGAGATTAAAGTCAAGACATGCAATCTTTGCTGGAGCAACACGAGTGGGCATTCCTTGAGCAGCACGACCTGTGTTAAGCGCATAACCTCTCAACACAGCAAGAACCAAGAATTAATCTCTTGTGGTCGTCCATAGAGATATAATCATGCATAGCAATAAGAAAAATGAGATGACCACTTTCGTGTATGAGAGTGACCAAGTAAATATAAAACAAACCTTGATAGGATACTTCACTTCACCACGCGCATTTGTCATCTTTACTAACAGCAGTGCATCTACTACCTGCTCCCAACATTAACATAAATTAAACTATACACCAGGTCGAGACACATTAAGAGAAATTACCCAAGAGTAACTAAAACACACGTGAAAAGGAATTAATAATTGCCACAATTAAAGCAGTCCACCTCGAAGAAGGAGATTTTAACATATAGTGAGTGACTCTTTAAGTGATATTGGTTCCAACTTCCAGCCTCACTCTTTCTCCCCCTCATTTTAAGCCCTAGTTTCACATAGTATTTTCTTTCAGCATGGACATGACCAAAAGCCTGCAACAAGATGATTTCAATGTCCTTCCACTATTTTTGGTAGCTTTAGTTTTTTTTGAGGGACTATGCCCTCTCCTTTTAGTAGGAGTATTTCACTCTCTTTGATGGAAATAGTTCTCTCTCTTACGGTGGGAGGTTATAGTACTGGTTGTTAGGATCCCCACTGAACAAAAAAAAAGTTTTTTGGGCATTGATAGCATTGTGTTCGAAATTTGTATTGGTATTTCAGAGTATTTAAATTACCATTAATTGTTATAATAAGATTTTTTGGCATTTAATCAAGATGGAAAGAAGGATACCTCCTCTACAACTTAACATAGCCACTCAGTGATTTGATGTCATGGAGCAAAAAGAGGGCCAGGACTATTAATGCCCTAAAGAATTTAATATCAAAAGAAAAAGGTATACACCATGAATAAACCAAAATTTGGGCCAAAAGATAATTCCAAGTTTGAAAAAATCCCTAAACAATCCAAACTTTGCTATGCTCTCACATCAATGAACTAGAGACAGGTGGAGTTGCTTCTCCATCATGTCAACAATCATGAAACTATCATGTCAGCAATTATTAAAATACCCACTACGGCAAGAACCTTACCTCCATAATAATAGGGAGCGGAAGGGTAACCATTAGGTGGGTAATACATGTTCATATTGGCAAAATCCTGGATGGGCAGTTGGGCACTGCAGAACGCTCATATGGCTTAGCCAAACTATTGATAGCATTGCGTGAACCAATTGAACCAAACTGCAGACCAAAACAGCATACCAGTAAAAAGCTTGGTTAAAAAAAATTACCACACTGAGTCACTAACTAGAAATATCCGAGAGAAAATAAAGGGCAACCACTCAATAAAGCAAAGGATGCATATAGAAGCAGCCACCTTCTTTGGGGGCTCATGAGCTTCAAGAGATTTGGTCTGAGAATCCAGAGATAGCTTCTGCAACAAATCTGCGGCATTGGTATAAAGCATAAGACATTGCAAAACAAGAAAACACAACAAGCAATAAGACAATGAGTTGCAAAAAGACTTGGAACAATTAAAAATAAAAACCACGAATGATTCTAAGAAGGAGATCAACGGGATCAGCTATAGACGATATCAACACAATGTTACAGTAAAAATCATTCAAGGACTCCCAAAGAAATAGCCAAGATGTAGGTCCTATTGAATAGCAATCTAGCAAGTAATAGCAAACAATACTAGAACAACGAAAGAACGAAAACAATAAAAGACACAAGAGAACTTTTAACGTGGAAACCCAAGAAATGGGAGAAAAACCACGAATATGCACTAGGAATCGATGAATGTTCAAAAGAAGGTTACAAAAGCTCTCCAAGATCTCTCTCTAGCTTTTCCTCTCTTGAATCTGTGAATAATGATGAATAATAGTCTGATTATCGCATTAGGTTAAACCTAATTATAACTTAACTCGAAAAATCGCCCCTCCACGTGAAATTAACCTCCGTCCGATCGGGTCGGGCGACATCCGCCCGATCCGGCGGCCAATATTGCCAAATAAGTTCTGCTCTCGGGCCCGATCGGGCGACCTTCGCCCGGTCGCTCGCTCGGAAGATCGGTACTTCACCCGATCGGGCGAGACTGCCTGATTCCATCGGGCGTCCTTGCTTCCACGCCTCTGCCAACACGATCGACCCAGAATGTTTTAGGTAGCCCTGCATGCAACCTCATACTTCTAGCCCTCTCAGTCAGTGTCCTGTTTATCCTCTCTGCGACTCCATTTTGTCGAGGTTTCCCTGGAACAGTCCTCTTAAGAATGATGCCATTCTCCTCACAAAGCTTTGTGTACTCTGTCAATTCATACTCACCTCCATTATCAGACTTAATGCAATTAATTTTCTTTTCAGTCTGATTCTCTACCTCAGCCTTCCACTTCTTGAAGGTTTCATGAAGCTCAGATTTCCTCTTCATGAAATAGACCCATACCTTCCTGCTGTAGTCATCAATGAAAGTAACAAAGTAATGTGAGCCTCCAAGGGATCTGACTGGGGAAGGCCCCCACAAATCAGTATGCACCAACTCTAGCTTCTCAGTTTTCAACTCTTTCTTGGCTTTTATGAAAGTCACCTTTTTCTACTTGCCATAGACACAACCCTCACAAAATTCCATGTCAACTGATTTCAACCCTGACAATTTGCCACTTGAAGCTAAAATCTTCATCCCTTTCTCACTCATGTGACCAAGTCTAGTATGCCATAACTTAGTCTCATCCACTGTAGCGGCAGCAACCATGTCTGTACACCCTGCAATAGTGTATAGTGTTCCCATCTTAGTACCTCTAGCCAAGATCATGGAACCTTTGGAAATTTCCCACTTCCCCTCACAGAACACAGTCTTGTAGCCACATGAGTCCAGTTGACTCACAGAAATCAGATTCTTTGCTAGGCCTGGAATGTACCTAACAGCATGCAGTTTTAAAGTTCCCCCGTTCGCAGCCCTGACAATCACATCTCCCTTCCCCATGATATTCGGTGGTCTTGTCATCATCAAGAAGATAGACCTTACCCAACTTCTTTGCTTTGAAGTCATGAAACAGCTCCCTCATAGGTGAAGAGTGAAATGATGCCCCCGAATCTAGGATCCACGACTCTATGGGACTATCAACACTTAGGACCAAAGCATCCTCAATCTCATTCGAAGCAGAATAAATCGATGAGTTATCACTATCCTCCTGTTTATCGTTATGGTCAGACTTTCCACCCTTCTTCTTGGGATGTGGACACTCCCTCTTTGGATGACCCTTCTCACCACAATTCCAACAGGTAATACTAGCCCTGCCTTTTGACTTACTCCGGCCCCTAGACTTTGATCTACCCTGAAAGTTCTTTCCTTTTCCCTTTTGTTTTCCCCTCCCTCTACCCTCAGCACTGTATGCTCCAGATGATTCTCCACTCTCCTTCCTTCGAATGCTCTCACTCAAAATCAGATCACGGACAACATCATAAACCAATTTTTCTTTACCAGAAGAATTACTAACATCAGTTACTACAGTTTCCCAAGCAACAGGTAAGGAGGACAACAAAATCAAGGCTTTCACTTCATCATCAAAGACAATATTTACCGAAGATAATTGACTTATTATCGAATTAAATTCATTAATATGTTCAGCAGCAAAACTACCATTATTCATCTCTAAATCAAATAAACGGCGCATCAGATATACCTTATTCATAGCCGAGGGCTTTTCATACATATCTGACAGAGCTTTGATCAATCCCGCCGTTGTTTTGATATCCTTGACATTGAAGGCCACAGTCCGAGCCAATGTCAAACGCACCACCGCTAGTGCTTGCCTATCGAGTACCTTCCACTTTGCCTCATCAATGTCTGCAGGCTTCGTCTCAGACAAGGGTTGATACATATTCTTCTGATATAGGAAGTCTTCAATTTGCATCTTCCAATATCCAAAATCTGTGCCATCAAACTTCTCAATTCTGATCTTCGCATCCTCCATTGTTAATCACTTCTAGATCTAGACAATTATCCGACCTGGCTCTTGATACCACTTGTAGGTCCTATTGAATAGCAATCTAGCAAGTAATAGCAAACAATACTAGAACAACGAAAGAACGAAAACAATAAAAGACACAAGAGAACTTTTAACGTGGAAACCCAAGAACTGGGAGAAAAACCACGAATATGCACTAGGAATCGATGAATGTTCAAAAGAAGGTTACAAAAGCTCTCCAAGATCTCTCTCTAGCTTTTCCTCTCTTGAATCTGTGAATAATGATGAATAATAGTCTGATTATCGCATTAGGTTAAACCTAATTATAACTTAACTCGAAAAATCGCCTCTCCGCGTGAAATTAACCTCCGCCCGATCGGGCGGCTAATATTGCCAAACAAGTTATGCTCTCGGGCCCGATCCGGCGACCTTCATCCGGTCGCTCGCACGGAAGATCGGTACTTCGCCCGACCGGGTGAGACTGCCCAATTCCATCGGGCGCCCTTGCTTCCACGCCTCTGCCAACACGATCGACCCCGCCCGACTCGATCGGGCGGGCCTGCAAATCAGCTGTTTGACAACGAACTGGCTTCACGCAACCTCATCTCCACACCATACACACACATTGAGCCCCATATGACCCCATATGCCCAACACAAGAGAACAAAATTAACGACAGAAAACAACGACATTGGTATAAAGCTTAAGATTCTAAAGAACCAGCAAGAAGACATTGCTTGACAAGTTCATACATATATCAAACATGAAACATGGTGTATAAAAGCAAGTTAACACTACAAAGTAAGGTCAAATAAAAATACACAAACAGGAGACCAAGGACAAAAAAAAAATAGTTTTTGGGGATTACCATTAGAAGGCGTTCCAATAGCTGGCATAGTTAATGCATGGGAAGGTAGGTTGAGCTCTGATACGTCCTCAAAATATGCACGCAGGCTAAGCAAAGAAATAATTGATTAAACTCAGTTTCAATTGAGAAGAAAAAAGCTAATTGCAAATTTGTAAACAATGAGACAACCTATTTGCACCAACATGAGTAGAGGAGGGAGAAGCACGGGAGCAGCAGCACCGGCACCAGCAGGGGGCGGGAAGCTCCGGCGAGCTTCGGCAATCGTCGGAGAGGCGACAGCGCACCGGTGAGCGAAAGAGAGACAAAGAGATCTCACGGGGAAGAGAGAGAATTTTGATTTTGGGGTTTGGGGTTTTCTCACGAGAGAGAAGAAATGAGAATTGAAGCGAGCTAGGGAAAACGCGGGATATAAAATGAAATTGGGCAATATTAACCGCTGCGGTCAAGAGAACCGAAACGGTTAAGAGAAAATCGGATCGGTTTCTTGTTAACCGCTGCGGTTCTCTAAGAACCGCAGCGGTTAATGTTGCCCAATTTCCCTCCCAAAATTTTGCGGATTTACCGCTTCGGTTCTCTTAGGGACCGCAGCGGTTGTGTTGTGACATATAGCATTTTTTTCCACTAGTGTTATTATGGGGTTGGGTGGATCGGAGTTCAGATTTAGATGTGAAATTGTCTAGTCAATTTGGGTATCTGATTGGTTTTTGGCGGGCTGTTTGGGTGATTAATTTAATTGGCTGTATCTGGCTAGGCATGCTCGGTTTTGAGTTAGTTTCTCGGGTCAAGTCATACTCAAAAGTTCAGATAAAATCCCTAGTTTTAAAATCTCTATGCTTAATTATGTTATCGTACAACAAATCAACAATAGTAGTCCCTCCGTCCCATAATATAGTGCTCGCATTCTTTTTTTACTGTCCCAAATTTTGTGCCTACTTCCTTTTTTATAAATTTATTTTGACTAAATTATCCTTAATTGCTACACAAACTTTCCCAAATATCCCTACATTTCTTTTACAATTTGTGCTCCTACTTATTATTTTACACCATTCCAAGGAATATTTATTGCTTTTTGAATTTTTTTAAAGAAAAAATAATATAAGGAACTAGTTCCAAAATAAATTAAAAGTACTAAAAAAGCACTTCCCTAAATATAATTTTTTGGGAAATCTTATTACTCCTTCCATTTCATTAATTCTTGTGAAAAAAAGAAGTGAGCATTATATTATGTGACGGGAGAGTAATATACTATAATCTCTATTATATAAGTGAAGGGAGGAGGAAGATGGTGTCCCCTTATAAAAAGTCTTATATACCCTTAATGAATTTAAAATGTCATACATATTAAATAATTTTTTCTTCTTCCTACTTGCCATATACTCCCTCCGGTTCCTAAAGATCTTCCCTCTTTTATTTTTCACGCATGCCAATGCAAAACTTTAGACACTGATATCTTTAATTGTGTATTTGAAAAAATTATAACAAGTGGATATTAATAAAATACATATTGAGATGAATCTAACATGATCCCACATGACTATATTTTTTCTTACGTATAAGTCATAAACAACAGTCAAAGTGAAACTTGTGAATAGTGAAAAATGTCAAATAGGGAAGATCTTTCGGAACCGGAGGTAGTATATCGTACAAGTTAACAATGGAATTGAATTTGAAATTTCAACTAAATATTAAATTAAGAAGAATAATTTCCACTTCTTACATATGTGTGAAAAAATTCTGATAAAAAATTAAATTGACAATATAACTTGATTGTAAACAATCAAAAGAAAAAATTAAAACTTGAATTTCATATTAATAATTATACACATAATATTTTAAAACCTAAATGTTGATTATTATTCGGTAATATCTATTATATAAATCAAACTATTCCTCTTTATTAATATTCAGCGATTGAACCTGATACACAAATTCTTCCACTTTAATTGAGCACAAGCTTTCTTCTGCATTATATTTTCTTCTCTCAATACTATATTTGAATATTGATGTACAAATAACTAAAAAAACCAATGAAACATTGATTTAAGAAAGACATATTAAAAAATTAAAAATAACTATAAATGTCTATTCGAATCAAATTTTTTATAACACTGATGAAATACTAATTGAGAAAAAACATTAATAAGACATGCACACATAGCGTGCAAAAAATGCTAGTCAGTGTATAACACGGGTTACAAGTTTAATGTTTTTTTTTACAAGAAGAAAAAGGATTTCATTCATAAGGGATAGCCAAACGGCACTTACAATCAATTCCTGAAAAATAGAAAATTCCCACACAAGTATATAACACCTTAGAACTAGATACATCGCAGATTCGATTAAAAATAGCCTTAACTTCATCCGAAGCAATACAATCTGTGAGTTCGCTCTGATTCGGCTTAACTTCCGCTGATGCATAGTCGTTTGGGTGAAGATACTTCCATGATCTTCTAAATTCTTACAGAGATTAGAGATTGTTAGATCTTCCTCCTTCATCAGATGAACAAAAAAAGAAATTGAACACCTTAAAATAAATACCATCTTAAGGATGTGATATACTTATTGGAAGCAATTAAAGGAGTTTTTGGGGCTTACCACCGATACGAACAATAGTGGAAGACCCTACAAATATTTACAATTGAGACCAAGAAGAAAAGAGATGAAAGAGAAAGAGAAAGAAGGGTAAAGAATGAAGGAAAGACCTTCAAGAAACAGAAAAAACCTAGCGATGGAGGTTAGGAAAAAACCCTCACAAAGAAAAACCCTAGATAGAAAAAAACCCTCCCAAGGAGTAAACCTAGAGGGAACTAAATTTACTCTTTTACAAGTTTAATGTTAATTAAACACAAATCTGAAATCTAATCAGAAAGTCGGCAGGTTTGGAGTATTAGCTTTTTAAGTCCCAACTTCTTTTTATGTTAATCCTACTTATATTATACCCCACCCACAAAAGAATAGGAAAAAAAGAATAGTAATAAACGCATATTCTTCATTCCAAAATCTACCCAAATAGAAATAGATGAGCAAAGAAAGCAGAAGAGATATGTGGAATCTGAAATCATAAGCTAATTGAGAGCCACGTGGAATGGTCATCAAATCAGGACAAGATAATGTTATCATCATTAAATTTAAACCTTTGAAAAAAGTGGAGCAAGATGAATGGATATGGCTTATGGCCTATAGGTAATGGGTCATCACTTGAATTAGGGGAAAGGGGGGAAGTAATGCAAGTGCCACGGTCATCTTGAGGTGGGCCCATAGGTCGTGTTGCATTGTCGACGTAGCATGAGGAAGAATTGGAATTGGAATTGGAATTGGAATTGGAATTGTGGAGAAAAAGTGGTGATGCATTTGTTTTGTAATTGCTCTAATTATGGCCCTCGTGGTGGGTTTGGGTCCATCTAATGCAAAAAGAGCAGATGGATGGGGCCCGCACAACCATGTGGTCTATACTCGGAGTATAACTAGTAGGGGTGGTACTACAAAAAAAATTTGTCCAATTTTTGTTGTCCAAGTTTTTCTATAAAATGTGTACACTACTCTCGTAACAATTTTTAAAAGTCAATAATTTTTAGTGTGGAATAATTTAGGAGTAGCATAGTTGAAACAAATTGGAGGTTGGTCTTATAAGAGACCGTCTACTTTTTAATTTAAAATCAGACAACAATTTGTGTCCAAAATTAAGAAGAGAACGAACCACCTTTCTGAATATAGTGACTAGTTTAATCTATTTAGTGACCAACATTATCGATTAAGTTTTCACATTCTTTAATCCATTTAGTGACTAGCTTAATCCATTTGGTAAGATTGTCGTGTAGATTCTTAAAATGGTTTGCTGTGTTTCGACATTCAAAGGGAAACAAATAAAGAAGAAGAGATGTGACAACTAGGTTGTTGCGAGATGTCTAGAGATAGTGTTGCGTTAAAGTGAGATGAAATAGACTTGTTAAGTGAATGTAAGCTTGAGTTTGTTTAATTTTATGTTATAGGCTTGTTAAGATAATGTAGGTTTGAGTTTGTCTAATTTATTATAATTTGACGATAAGCTATACAATTAGAATTCTAATCATTTTGAATTTATTCAGGTGGAGTCATATTCGAGTTTATCGTCCATTAATATATTCTGTGAAATTACACAAGTCATTAATTTTTAACGGGATCAATTCCGATTTGAATTCTATTTAACTGACTAGTTGAAATATTTTGTGCAATAAGCCCTGTTATAGATTCGAAGTACACCATCTAAACCCGAACTCCACCTAAATTAATCAACAAATAAAATACCAATTAACCTAAACCAACATAAAGCCAAACCATCTAAATCATCACCCGAAAAAAATTCTATACTTTTTTTAGCCGAACTCCCTATTTGCCACCTCAACTGACTCTAGTCGTTACGCGAGTGCTTTAGCCTTTAATGCATCTTACTGGTTGAACAAAGACCAACCCGGAAGAGCGGACCAGGTGCAAGCGCAACTGACCGTAAAATTTTGGGGTCCAGACAAAACAAAATCAAATAAAAAGATGCTGCTTCCACTGACATTAAGATGTGGTGGAGAGAGAATAGAGGTTAATCACTCTGTTCACAAACTTCCCTCTCCAGTGCCAAGTTGACAACTCCAGAAAAAAAACCTTCACATTCACAGTTCACTATATAAACGAAAATTCCACTTTACAAAAAGGGCACTTAAAAAGAGGGGGAAAAAAGCAGCAAGAAATTTTTTGCTGGGTGGGTCAAAATCAAGAACAAGGGCCAAGATTATAACAAGAATTTCGAATTTTATAGAAAGGGAAATCTTTTTGGAGTAGCTGAATTTACAAAAATCTGCCCGATTTTTCTAATTTCCATTTGAGACAGGTACGTTGAGCTCTCATTTATATACTCTTTTTATAATTAGTGCATTTAATTTGATGATGTTGCTTTTTTCAGCTGTATTTCCTTTTTGTTAGAAATTAAAAGTTTGGAGAAGAAAATCCATTGAGAAGAGAGAAAGGAGAAAAAATAAAGAACATTTATATTTATATTTATAGAGAATATACAAAAAACAATAGACTAACAACTTTATAACTAACTATCTAATTTTAATCCATTTCCTTATGCTGGGTTTAAGGGTGTTAATAAGGGTGTGTTTTTTATGATCTTTTGGAAGTTTAAAACTTGTGCGGTGGGACAAACCATCCTAAAATAGAAACAATCTTTGTAAGTTGTATTATAAAATTAGTTTAGCTTTTTTTTGACAGGAAAATTAGTTTAGCTATACTTAAGTATAATTATTTAATTTTTTACTTTAAAAGGATATAGTCCTGCAGCTAAGGATGGTCAATCTCATTTGAAAATTTAATTTAATGATTTCTTTTTATTATTTTTTTTAATGTCTTTTAATGTTTTTTTTGAGGGGGGAGACCCTTGAATCTTGACGGGCATCCAAGATACAGTTGTTTAATTACTAAAAAATAAAATTCATTAGGATATATCTTTACTGGTTTACTTCTTGTAAAAAAAATGATTGTATGATATTAATGGTATGTCTTGTTTGCCTATTTTTGATTTATTTGCAGAATTTTGGAAGGATTCTACTTGGTCGCATTTTGGGATTGATCAAATATTTTGAGAACTGTACATGTGGAAAAAGGGGAGGAATATATAGAGCTTCATATTAGAAGAAAAGACACCATGCCTCTCACTTTAGTATGGGTTGTATCCCCAAGTATAGAGGTGTATAGTGGGTTTGGTGTCACAGAATCATTGGTGGGTCGTTCTATTTTCAATGGAAGGTCAAAAAAGATCTCTAAGAAACAAGAGAATTGGAATTCTTGGACATTCAATGTTGCAAAACAGCAAAAGAGAGGAGGATTTCCGGTGCTTTCAAGCTTGGTGGCGAATCCAACAGGAGACATGGCAGTTTTGTCGTCAGAGCAAAGGGTGTATGATGTGGTATTGAAGCAGGCAGCTTTGATAAATAGGGAGTTCAGGTCGCGAGATGATCTTGATGTTGATGTGAAGCCAGATATTGCTGTTCCAGGGACTCTAAGCTTGCTTGGTGAGGCTTATGACCGGTGTGGTGAAGTTTGTGCTGAGTATGCCAAAACTTTTTACTTGGGTGAGTTTTGCTCCTTTTTAGGAATAAGATCACTTAAAGGTTTTTCGAGGAAAAGGAAACAAAAATTTAGAATAAGGAAAAAAGAAAGTGTCAATAGAGAGACTTAAGAAGAAAGAGTTGCAAAAGAGAGATTTTTGTATTATATGGTTTTTGGGGTATGATTCTAACTGTAAGTAGCATTGTTGTTAATGTCACAGGAACTCAGCTTATGACCCCTGTAAAGCGACAGGCTATATGGGCAATATATGGTAAGCAAATGGTCGTTTTATATGTTCCACTACTGATCTTGTAAGACCTTGAGCATAATTTACCTGATATAGAACTTTTGATGCTTAATAATAAAACTAATTGCTTGAAAACGAGGAAACAAAACAAAAGTCGAAATAAGAGAAAGATTGTACTTGGATGCTTGACTCTATCATAAGTGTAACGTCATTATAAAAAGAAGACAAGTTTCTTTTATTTGCTTTGTGTTGGAAGTTGAGTTTATTCTTCTTAGACCAGTCACACAGGATTCAGTTGCATAACCATAAGAATTTGAATTTTAAATTTGGTATGCTGTTTATACCATATCTAGCCAAGTAATTGTGATTCGTTTGCTGTGGGAAGAAATTCTTGAAGTTGGCATTTTGACGATATGGGAGCCATGTGATTGTTTTCCCTTATCTTTTTGCTTTGTAACCTGTTTTCCTTGCTGTTGAGGGTTGTGCCTTTCTTCGTCCTATAATGAATGTTTCTAGTTTTATATCCTTAACATATTACATTTTTGTGCAGTGTGGTGTAGGAGGACGGATGAGCTTGTTGATGGGCCTAATGCTTCACATATAACACCTATGGCTTTGGATAGGTGGGAGGCAAGGTTAGAAGACCTCTTTAGAGGCCGTCCGTTTGATATGCTTGATGCTGCCTTATCTGACACAGTCAGTAAGTTCCCAATTGATATCCAGGTTTGCCATTAATTCATAACACAAGCCTATTCTGTGTAGTTATTGTTCTTAGTATAAAGTTTTTTAACAACACTTTCCTACCGCCTACTTGTAATTTCTGAAAGATTGCTTTCATAATGGGTAGAGGAGAGGCCGGATTCTTCGTTTTAGCTTAGGTACCCGTATCGGATCCTTGACCCTCCTACATAGGCATAGGCATAGACACTTTGACACTTCAATGTGCCAAAATCATAGAACTTTTCATATATTTGCCAAGTCGAACATTTAGACACGTACTTGCGTACGACAAGAATACCTGAGTCCAAGTTACATAGAGGAACATAATGTTTCATTTGGGATGGAGGGATCAGAGAAGAGGGTTGCGAAAATGAAGCCATTCAATTATTCTCATTCTTAAAAACAACTATGTTTTTTTATGGTACAATTCTTGTAGCCACTTGTACTAATTCTTATGTAAAAGATCCTCCCCAGTGTGTCATGTTGATTTGAATTTGTTCTCCTCAACAAGTAGACTGTTTTTTCTGAGTCTCATAGTATGTATTGTTTTTCGATTATTCTGATAATGTACTATTTGTCTGGCAGCCATTCAAAGATATGATTGAAGGAATGAGGCTGGATCTTAAGAAGTCTAGATACAAGAACTTTGACGAATTGTACCTGTACTGCTATTATGTTGCTGGAACAGTTGGATTAATGAGTGTTCCTGTTATGGGTATAGCACCCGAATCAAAGGCATCAACAGAAAGTGTCTACAATGCTGCATTAGCATTAGGAATTGCCAATCAGCTGACTAACATACTTAGAGATGTCGGAGAAGAGTAAGTGCAACTAATAATGCTATCATTCTTAGTTACATATCCTCCTATTCTAGACTTAATTTTTTTAAAATTTTTTGTAATAAAAGAAAGTTTCATACAACTTACTCTGATTTACTGGGTTTCAGTGCCAGGACTCAGGAGAGGCCGTGTTTATTTGCCACAAGACGAATTGGCACAGGCAGGTCTTTCAGACGAAGATATATTTGCAGGAAAGGTTACGGATAAATGGAGGAATTTCATGAAGAAACAGATCAAGCGTGCCAGGATGTTCTTTGATCAAGCGGAAAATGGAGTTTCAGAACTCAGTGCAGCTAGTAGATGGCCGGTAAGCTGAATGAGCATATCATAATTTTACATATACTGCTCAAATTGCTGAAGTATTTTAATATACTGTTGATTTTATTTCTCCCTAAATTATAAAGAAAAGTTGTATATTTAATTAAGACAACTAAACTGATAAATATTTCAGGTGTGGGCATCATTGCTTTTGTATCGTCAGATACTGGATGAAATAGAAGTGAATGATTACAATAACTTCACAAAGAGGGCTTATGTTGGCAAAGCAAAGAAGCTGCTTTCGCTGCCGATTGCTTATGCTAGGTCCGTGGTTCCACCTAGATCAACTTCTAGCCTTGCGAAGGTGTAGAGTTCTAGCAAAGAATCATTGGCCAGAGTAGTTGATTACATTGTAAAGCATGAGCTGTGTATATACACTGAAAATACATATATTCATAATTCTACCAAAATTCTTTAGAAGCTGTACACCAGTAAACATGACGCATTTTTTGTTCGAAACCTTCGTGAAGCTTGTACTCGATCTTGCACTAGGATAGCAGGGGTGTTGGGAACCTTTTTGTGCTGACTTCATGAAGAATTTTGCTGAACAATTGTAACAAGGGGATCAAGCCTTTTGTGGGGATTTTTCCCAGTGGCCACATGTGACAAGATAAAAGTATTAAAATGAAACAATGAGAAAGGGAGCATTCCCAATTTTGCTATGTATTAATGTAAGTGAATTTGTGCTTAGCAACTAGTGTGGTAGTCAATTTGGTCTTGCAATGATGAATTTATACTTCAAATATATAATTTTGTTCCAGGACCTGAAATTCATCATAATATCCTTGAGAAAAATTGTGAATACTTTTCATAAATCCAACAATAAGACTAGTGTATTGTTGTGTAAAATTATATATGGAAAAGGCATTAAACAAATTATAGTAGACATGACAAAACTAACCCAATTCAAATTAATGATATCAACTGAACGACCCGACTCGACACCCGAACTAGACTCGAAAATGGAGACCCCCGAAATTGACCGGAGACTCAAATAACTCGATCTGAATCAGACAGACTCAAAACTAACCTACCCAAAATGACCTGACATGAATCAACCTGAACTATAGTGTATGATTCTCCGCTACGAAATGAACCAAATATTTATTTTATATTGTTCTAATACATTGTTATTGACTTTAATATTATATGTTATTTATAATAATTGACTTAAAATATTTTCATTTAGATATTAATTATTTTAAAATTCAAATATTTACTTGACCCGAAACAAACTCGACGCGACCTCATATGACCTAAAAATACCAAAACAGACCAACCCAAAGATACCCGACCTGTATACGACCCAAAAGATTCATTTGCCACCTCAAATTTTTACTAGTATTAAATTCGAATTTTTAAAATTTTCATAATCAATTAAAAATCTTAACAATGTTTTTTTTATATAAAAAACAATTATTAAGAAAAAAAATCTAAGATTTTTTGTTAAAAGTATGTATTTTTTTTCAATAAATTTTTATTTTGTAAAAGATATCACAAATGATTTAGGCATAATTTGTTTTTTTGAGAGAGTCAAACGTTTTAATTTTGGTTTTATCTTAGATAACCCTGACATATAGGCCTTTTTCTCAAATGACCCTGACATTTTTTTTTTCTCAGATGACCCTAAACTTGTATTTTGTCATTAAAACTGACGGAATTGTTAATGGCGTTAACTATTTTGAAACATAAATTAATTAATACTTAAAAAAAGCCCAAATAATCTATTTCTCTCTCTTGTTCTTATCATTTTCTCTCTTGTTCTTCAAAACAAAACAAAACAAAATCAAAATTAATACATGTGTTGATCATTAACTTCAATCCTTTTCACTTCCTTCGCTCTAGTCAAAAAATCTGCAGCTCAACACAAAGACAAATTAACAAAACAACAATAACTAAAATAAAAATAAAAAATAAAAAAATACAAGAAAATGCAGGAAAAAATTACTGTGACGAAATGAAAGCTGGTGATGGTTAAAATCAAAAGAAATTGGGGCAAAAGACGAAACCCTATTCAAGCAATTGGGCAACAAAAATCCTCGCAAAAATGTCGGAGAAATAGAATTAGGAGTTCTGTGAAACCCTTAGCTTGTTCTACAACAGAATTAGAAGGCGTCGAAGAATTAGAATCGTGGGAAAAAAGGAGAAATTGAGAGAGAGGGAGTGATGTAAAGGAGGAGGTGGAGGTTGAGGACGTGAGAGGAGAGAGAAAATGCGAGAAGAACGCATTCGCCACTGCATAATACAATCGAGAAGAACGAATTTGCTGGGTTTTAGGTCCACTTTCGGTTGGTTTTTAGGGATGTAGTGGGTAGTCGATTTTCGTGGCTGATGTCACCGGTTTTAGAGGCTGATTTCGGTAGGTTTTAGGGCCGATTTCACTAGTTTTTGTGGATGCTTTTGTTGGGTTTTGGGGGGGGGTTGTAGTGGGTGTCGTTGCTGCTTTTGCTGAATGTTCTTGGTGGATGCTTTTGCTGAATGTTCTTGGTGGATGCTTTTGCTGGATTTTGGGGATTTCTCCATTTCTTAATTTCCCCTTCTTCATTTCCCCTTCTATATATCATCTTCTCTTCTTCGTTGCTGCTTCATTGGATCAGTTCTTCCATCAATTGTTCAAAGTTTGCTTGATATTATGTGAAGAGTTCGAGATTTCCATTGCTCTAATTTAGTTTTCATGGTAACCATTGATGAATGCTTGAGAAGACATGAAGAACAAGAGAGAAAAAGAGATGAATTTGGTTTTTTTTTTTTTAAAATTGCAATAAGTATTTTTGTTTGAAAATAGTTAACGCCGTTAACAATTCCGTCAGGTTTAATGACAAAAATCAAGTTCAGGGTTATCGGAGACAGGGCTGTCAAAGTCGGGGTTATATTGGAAAAAGGCCTATATGTCAGGGTTATCTCAGATAATATCCCTTTTTAAAATTTTCATAATCAATTCAAAATCTTAACAATGTTTTTTTTATATAAAAAACAATTATTAAGAAAAAAATCTAAGATTTTTTGTTAAAAGAATGTATTTTTTTACAATAAATTTTTATTTTGTAAAAGATATCACAAATGATTTAGGCATAATTTGTTTTTTTTGAGAGAGTCAAACGTTTTAATTTTGGTTTTATAATGGCTACCTGATTCCCAAACAACCGACATTAATTCCAAATTATTAGAGTTTGAATTAATGGCCATGAAATTATTTTACTTTATATTGGCGTTATTGAGCCCACCCTGTGTCTCAAGTAACCCATTTGCCCAATATGTATATTAATGTAGGCATATTTTTACGCAAATTCTTATATGTGGCTAACCACACCTATATTTATTGATGTGGTCGACCCATATATAAAACACCATCCTCTTCTTCCTCTCTGTTTTGTGTGATTTTCTTATCTCTCTCTTCTCTCTTATGGTTTTTCATTTTCTTCTTCACTCGAATACTTGATAGCTTTGCCCAAGATCCAAGGGACATACTCCTTATTTGTTGCCCAGATTCGCACATAATTAAGGTGAACTATGAAACTTTCCTTTTCCTAGCATACTTCGACTTTTCGGTGTTTCTTAAGCCTAAATTGTACTACATAAATCAGTTTTCCCTATCAACTATCGTTGATCTCGTCTGTCAACAGGCGGAGATCGAAAAAAAGTTTGAGGCCTCCCTTATTCTCGATGGAATTTCTCCAACTCAGTTTTTCTCTAAATTGAACCGCTTAAGGGGATTTCTGTTTTAAACTGCAGGTCTATAATTCTATTCTAGAAGACAAATAATTTCATAATGCCTATTTAGTTTGACGTGTTAAAATTTCATAAATTTTTGAGTTGATTTGATACGGTTTTGAAGCGAAAGTTTGAAGTTGCTATGAAATCGTTGGAAACTGGACCGGTTGGAGTAAAACGATAACTGCGATCTACTGGGATTGAAATTTCGCTTGAAGTTTTAAATAAGTGCTTATAACATCTGCATATAGTTTGTGCCAAAATTTCACATGATTTCGAGTTATTTTTATTTATATTCGTATAGAATTAAGGTGAAATTTGAAACCATCGTTCTCCAAGCATTTTCTACTTTTTAAGAGTTTCTTGAGTCTAAACTATACTATTCCCTTTTTAGTTTAACGTTGTAAAATATTATAAAGGTTCAAGTTGTTTTGATACTGTTTTGAAGCGGAAGTTTGAAGTTGGTATGAAATCATTGGAAACTGCACCACTTGGAGTAAAACGATAACTCGATCTACTGAAATTGAATTTTCGCTTGAAATTTTAAGTGAGTGCTTATAACATCTGGATATAGTTCTTGACAAAATTTCAAAGGTTTTAGAGTTGTTTTCGTCTAGTAATAGAAATCCTAACCATAAAAATAGTTTATGAGTAACCTCGTTTAAATCATACGAGTAAGCTCGTTTAGTCGTATAAGTAATGTTGTTTAATCTATGAGTAACCTCGTTTAATCTTATGAGTAACCTCATTTAATCTTATGAGTAACCTCATTTAATCTTACAAGTAACCCCAATTATTCACAAAAGTAACCGCATTTATTCAAAAAAATAACCCCTTTTTTTGCTAAGAAAGAAAGAATATATTTCCACAAAAACCGATTTACAACCTAACAACTTCCATAGCGTTGAACAGCCCAACTCGGTTGTCCCCCTCAAACACAAGGAAGAGAAGACACAAAAAAAACCCTTTCATTCATATATAAGCGTAAATTGATTAGTTTCTCGTTTTCTCGTTTAGTCAAACAAGTAATGTCATTTAATCTATAAGTAACCTCGTTTAATCTTATGAGTAATCTTATTTATTCATACTAGCAACCTCATTTATTTATACGAGTAACATCATTTAATCATACGAGTAATCCCAATTATTCACAAAAGTAACCGCATTTTTACAAACAAGTAACCCCTTTCATTCATAAGAGTAAATTGATTAGTTTCACATTTTCTTGTTTAGTCACGTATGTAATGTCGTTTAATCTATGAGTAACCTCATTTAATTTTATGAGTAACCCATTTATTCACACTAGTAACCTCATTTATTTATACTAGTAACCTCATTTAATCATACGAGTAACCTCAATTGTTCACAAAATTAACCTCACTTATTCAAACGATTAACCCCATTAATTCCTAAAAGTAAATTGATTAGTTTCTCATTTTCTCGTTTAGTCATACAAGTAATGTCATTAATCTATGAGTAACCTCGTTTAATCTTGTGAGTAACCTCGTTTAATCTTATGAGTAACCCCATTTATTCATACTAGTAACATCATTTATTTATACGAGTAACCTCATTTAATCATACGAATAACCTTCAATTGTTCACAAAAGTAACTGCATTTTTTTAAACGAGTAACCCTTTTCATTTGTAAAAGTAAATTGATTAATTTCCTATTTTCTCGTTTAGTCATAGAAGTAATGCCATTTAATCTATGAGTAACCTCATTTAATCTTATGAGTAACCCCATTTATTCATACTAGTAGCCTTATTTAATCATACGAGTAACCACAATTATCCACAAAAGTAATCGCATTTAGTCAAATGAGTAACCCCTTTAATTCATAAGAGTAAATTGAGTAGTTTCTCATTTTCTCGTTTAGTCATACAAGTAATGTCATTTAATCTATGAGTAACCTCGTTTAATCTTATAACCTTGCATAATCTTATAAGTAACCCCATTTATTCATAATAGTAACCTCATTAATTTATGCGAGGAAGCTCATTTACTCATACGAGTAACCCTAATTGTTCACAAAAGTAATCTAGCTCATATATTCAAATGAGTAACTCCATTCATTTGTAAGAGTAAATTGATTAGTTTCTCATTTTCTCGTTTAGTCATACAAGTAATGTCATTTAATCTATGAGTAACCTCGTTTAATCTTATGAGCAACCTTATTTAATCTTATGAGTAACCCCATTTATTCATACTAGTAACCTCATTTATTTATACGAGTAACCTCATTTAATCATATGAGTAATCCCCAATTGTTCACAAAAGTAATCGCATTTATTCAAACGAGTAACCCCTTTCATTCATAAGAGTAAATCGATTAGTTTCTCACTTTTTTCGTTTAGTCATACAAACAATGTCATTTAATCTATGAGTAACCTCATTTAATCTTATGAGTAACCTTGTTTGATCTTATGAGTAACCCCATTTATTAATACTAGTAACATCATTTATTTATACAAGTAACCTCATTTAATCATACGAGTAACCGCAAATGTTCACAAAAGTAATCGTATTTATTCAAAGAGTAACCCCATTCATTCATAAGAGTAAACTGATTAATAACCCCATTTATTCAAATGAGTAACCCCATTCATTCAGAAGAGTGACCCCATTTATTCATACGAGTAGCCTCATTCGTTCATAAGAGTAACCTCATTTAATCATACGATGGACGTTAATCGTACGAGTAACCCCCATTTATTCATACAAGTAACCCCATTATTTCATATGAGTAACCTCATTCGTTCATAAGAGTAACATCACTTAACTATTTAATCATACAAGTAACTCCAACTGTTCACTAAAGTAACCCCATTTTTTCATATGAGTAACCTTAGTTAATCATACGACGACTCTATTTAATCATACTAGTAACCTCAATTGTTTACAAAAGTAACCTCATTTATTCATATGATTAACCTTATTAGTTCATAAGAGTAACCTTATTTAATCATACGATTACCCTATTTAATCATATGAGCTAGTAACCCCAATTGTTGACAAAAGTAACCATTTTTCTTCATACGAGTAACCTCATTCGTTCATAAAAGTAAACTGATTAGTATTCCCTTTTGTTATAAAAGTAACCACATTTGTTTATAACAGTACACCCTTTTATTGCTATGAGTAACCATATATTCATATAAGTAACTTCATATGCTCATTAGAGTAACTCCATTTGTTCTTAAGGGTTTGTGGACAAGGATCAACTTCAAAAGGCCATATCTCACATCACACTCATATTTTGGTAAGTTTCAAGTTGGAGATGAAAGATAGCTTTCCGATTCCTGGTCAAAAGCTTGTTTCCGATGAGAAACAAGTGAGATATGACCATTTGAAAATAAGCTGATAAGGTGTCGCGTGCGTGCAGCTACACCTATATTTATAGGTGTGGCCCAGCCGTACGCAAGACGCTTTGATATTTTTATTGCATACGTGGGATGAGTGCGGGTTTGACTACCTCATTGTATAGGTTTTTAGTTCTGAAATTCGTTTTGAAAAAGAAGTTGCCAACAAGTCTTTAAAGGAAGACTCACCTAATTGGATATTTGAGAAACCATAGGGACATCTTAGGGACTTATCTAATGTAGATTTCCCAGTTATGATTTCTTAATTGGTCAATGAACCAAATATTAAGTTTGGGGGTGAGAGTACGAATATGAGCAGGAATCAAATTCGCTTATTGTTAGCCTCTACATAACACGATTCATGTATCTAGTTTTATGCAATTAAATAACCAAACAATATATTCATGCATTCTAAAATTAATCTAGGTCGGTTCGTTAAACACATAAAGACTAATTTTTCGTGACATGTTTATTAAGTAATCATATTAATAGGATTCTAAATCAATTGTTGTTCAAGTTATCTTATTAAGCATGAGAACATTTATTTAGGTCTTGATTTAGCAGAAATAAGCATGCGCGGTGATGAAAGCGATAAACACATGGACATGCATATGAATATGATATAGAAATATATAAAGAAATACAAAAAAGAAAATATTAGAGAAGAATATACGAGAGAGCATGAATGGTTTAAAGATCTACATCATAAAAAGTAGATTGTTAGTATAATAAGAAGTAAATTGGAATTGACCCTCAAGAATTATACATTTTTTCACTTGGGTCTTGAATAACGGTCCGTATGAGGAGCAATATTGAAGCTTAAATGGAGATTGAATATAAATTGAAAGTGTTCTGAATATGTGTTTGAAGTATTTGGAGTATATTTGGAGTGTTGTAGAGAGAGTTTTTGAGAGGTATTTCGTAATATCAGGGCGTAGGAAAGCGTGTCCCGAAACCGAATGGAATGGGGTCTATTTATAGGAAAATCAGGATAACAAGATAAGATATGTGTTGCATGGCACACATCACAATGTGTCGCGCGCATTTCTTCATGTGCTACCGAGTTTTGCTGACTGTCTCGATGTTGCGCTTGCGCAACCTGGTGTGCTTGATGCATCCGGCTGTACGTCGCTCAACCGTAGATCTGACCGAAGTTTATTTGTTATCCGAAATTAAAAGATTATTTCTATCTTGCATTAACTAATATCTTTTGGATTTGGAAATCAATTATCTTAAGAAATAAAAAATCTTATTTTCATAATATCTTATAATTTAAAAAATATTTATTAAAAAATACAATTAATTATCAAGAATGTCATGAGTGAGAGAGAGAAATAATGTCGTGCGTGAGTGAGAGAGAGAGAGAGAGAGAGAGAGCAAGAGAGAGTGTGGGTGTGTTGTGATACTGCTTACTTTATCCTTCTAAAATTTCCAGTAACTTATTCACTCAACAAAATTGGACTTGGTTGTTAGCTAAAGTCAAGCCACACGCCCCTTCGCTTTGCTCTTAATCACATATTATTTCCAATTAACTGCACAAAAGCGCAATTTTGTTCTATCGACTTTAATATTTGATTTAGTTTATATTTTTTGCGCTCCAAGATCAACGTAATGGTTCGTTCAGTGCTTCATGTGTGACCCTATAGTTTCAATTATGATTAAGCTGCTTAAAACAATTGATCTTATTGAGTTAACAGATCGAAAGCGGTTTCCAACTAAACATGTTTATCACTTAATATAACTGTGGTATCCGATTTTTGACTGTCTTAATTAACGGTCTGAATCCCACGAAAGTCTCTCATTGGACTATGAGTTTTAGAAAACATGGAAGTCGTCACCCTATTAATATCTGAATAGGGACAGATTTATTTAATAAATCGTTTTAAAATCAATTTCAAGATAAATCATTTAAAACGATGATGACTTCATATGGATAAGGCTTTTTTGAAAATTGGTCTTTCATACCATGAGATAGGGTTCGGGGTTTAGGTTAAGAGGTGCGAACGTCTGGAACTCGTCTCCTCTTCCGTTCTAAAGAACGGGCTCTTACTAAATGCGTTATTTTCCATTTTAAAGTAATCATGGCTATTAAAAAGAAAGAAAATCACATAATTTGCACATATACACATTAACCATTTTTATTTAGGACCAATATATCATTTGTACATGGTAGGTTTGAGCACTGAAGTTGCACTACGTACCAATCATTGCGGGATTGGAATCCACTCATGGATCAAACCCGTCCTAGTTCGAGCTTACGTCTCACCTTAAATGGCCAATTCCACTGGGGAAAGAAGAGGAGGGAATAGATTATGAATAACTCTCCTTTAGAATTAAACAAATCTATTTAAAATGAGGTAATCACTCCAATTAGTGATTAAGATGGGATTAAGATAATCACCTTAATTAGTGATAAAATATGAATGATTAAGATAATCACCTTAATTAGTGATTAAAAATGGAGGTTAGGATAATCACCTTAATTAGTGATTAAACTTAAAAGGAAAGATAATCACCTTGATTAGTGATTAAGAATGAAGGTTATAAAGTAATCATCCTAAATGATGATTATTTAAAGTTTAGGATAATCACTCCAATTAGTGATTAAATGAGAAAAATAATCGTCCTAATTAACGATTATTAAAGTTAAGATAATCACTCTAATTAGTGATTAAACAAGAAGAAGAACCGTCCTAATTAACGATTATTAAGGTTTAAGATAATCACTCTAATTAGTGATTAAATGAAAAGTTTGAATTAACCGCTCTAATTAGCGATTAATCGAGGGTTAAAATAACCACCTTAATTAGTGATTACGTTTATGATTTTCAAGAGGTCTTAGAAGTTTGCTTCCTAATTGAAGGCTTTTGAGAAATAATCTTAATTAAAGATTATTAAGTCATTTGGAGAGAAATGATCAATTTGAGATCAAATTTGGAGATCGTGTTTGGCTAATTGGAATTCGGCCATTTAAAGCGAGACACGTAAAATGGCCTAAAATCAATTCGGAGATCATAATTACCAATCTAATTATGTCAAATTATATGATTAATCCATTTGAATATGGAGAACACATTTTTAAAATGTAAGATGGATCATCATACAATTTAACTTAGTTAGATTTGCAATTTTTCCTCTTAATTGAGATTGGGTCATTTGATTCATATACAATGATATATTGGCCTAACATGCAATATTTGTAGCATTGGTTGCTCATTTTAAAAAAAGAGTTGTGGAATTATTTATGAAAATTATGCATACACATCTCCATGTTTTTTTTATTAATTGAATGATGCAACAATTATTTACAAAGAAACTATTATTACAACAATATGTATAAAATCTATGATCTATACAAATCTTCAATCTTGGTCTTCACCATGATGCTCCTTGATCTTCACCTCCTTGAATGGGCTTTGGAATTCATATTTATTTGTGAATTCGTGAATTTGTGAATGTTAAAGATTAATTAACTTCTTTGATTTTGATTTTTTATGACAATTTTTATTGATTTTTATTTACATGATAAAATGATTCATTTTAAGAGAAACTTAGAATTTCATGATTTTTTTTATTCACATTTTCGTATGAAAAGAAAACATTTTTTTTAAAGTTGAGTTAATCACTTTATTTCATTTTCCAGATTGCCTTTTTGTTCTTGTACTGACTTTCAAAAATCATAACTTTCTGTACAAAGTGTTAAAATGTGCATATGATACATCTATGGATAGATCAGTGAGTTCTTTATGTTATATTAAAATTTCACAAGTTTTTAGTGACCACTTGAATAAGGTGAATTTTATATCAAAACTGGTCAAAACAGGACCTTTATTCAATTTGTTTTTTGAAACCCAACTTATTGAACTGATTTTGAAGTGAATTTTGGTATGAACATTCTAGACACTTTGAAGAACTAGACTAGAAATGTTCACTTGAATTGGACACTTTTAAGACATTTTTTTATTTATTTCCTTAACTGAAAGGAAAATTAATTTTCTGAAATTTAGTGATTTACATAAATGTTTTTGTAAAAATGATGTAAAATTGTATAAAATTCAAATGAATATGATTTTTATATTTTTGAAAAGCTACTGATGTTTTATTCAAACTTTATGTTTTTGGTTTTATCTAAATGATTTTATTTTAAATTTTATTGACAGAACAATCCTAGGTGGTACTGGACAAAATCAGTTTTGCACAACAAAGTTGTATGATTTTTAATTATTTACACAAATTCTTTTTTTAGAAATTCCAAAGCCCAATTGCTGGAAACATCTTGCAATTCATAGGAAAAATATTAAATCCTACAGACTATTTTGATAACACAGACGAAAAATGGAATGAAATACGAAATTAAAACTGATTATAATTACAGCATCACATTTTCTTTTTTATGGAGATGTTTTTACACAATTTCTCTTGAATTTTTTATGAAATCATTTTTGGTGATGAATAACAACTTGATTAAGGAAAATCACATAATCACATTGTTTTCTAAGAGTCACCCCATTAGAGGTGACTATTCTAGGTGGGGTGATTTAAGGTTGGGAACCTATTAGGACTTCCACATACCCAAATCACTCCAAAGATTGAAAAAATAATAAGAAGAAAACAAGGAAGAAGTTAGTAGATGATTAAGAAGATAATTAAAATAACAAGAACTTCAACTTTACCTTGCTAGCTCAATGATGCACTTCCTTTTTGCAAATTTTTCTACCTTTTTTTTGTGATTTTCTTAATTTCTAAGTGAGTTTCTAAATCTTCTTAATTGCTAACTTAAATTCTTTTTTGTATTTTTTCTTCTTTTGATGAACTTCTTTTACTTACTAATTATCTTACTAACTTTTTCTTTCTTTTCTTAAGTGTTATTTCTTTAGAGGAAAGGAGTAGAGAAGATGAGAGTGAAGTTGAATTGTGTTTTTTTCAACTTGGTTTTGAAGTGAAAAAGGGGAGGGTATTTATAAAGAAATGAAGAATGTGAACTAGGGTTTCAAAGAGGTAGAAAATCAGTTTTTTCACCCAAGAAATCTGATTTTCTTCATCCCTAATCACCCTAATGACATCACTCTAATGACCTCACCCTAATGACATCATCAAATCTCTTTGGAAACACAAATATTCTAATTCTTTTTTAGATTTGCTCATGAATGAGGCAATATCAGATTTTCAGAAAATATTCTTCCTAAAACATCCTAATATGTAAAAAAAAAATTGCATTGAAAATCGTGCAAACGAAACTGACCAGGATGCTGCGCCTAGCGTAGGAAGCTGCGCTAGGCACATCACCTTGCGCTAGGCGCAAGGCTCTGCGTCTGGCGCAGAGGAAGCTTGTGCGCTAGGCGCACAATCATGCGTCTAGCGCATGATTGTGTGCTTGGCGCTCACTTGATTCTTCCGGAAAGAATTCGGATTTCCACCTCTTACACATGGGATTTGATTCTTATTCTCACATCTTTTCATGATTCTTATTCTCTAACTAATGGATAAAGGATGTGTTTAGTGGATAAAGAATATATTCTTATTCTTTATCCAAGGAACAATGACTTGACCATCAAGGAAGCTGATTAATGCCGGTTTTGGGATACGACTAAAATCCCGACGCCTAATCGCGACTCGTTTTTCATTTTTCCGAAAGACTAAGTTAAGGCAATTAATGAAAACTCGTCAAATTAATAAAGACGAGCATGATTATACTACGAATCATTTTATTAAAACGGTGGTGGTAGTTATTGACTACGACTCACGAAAATTATGCTTCTAAGCCGAAACTGTATGACTAATACGCATAAATGGAAAATCGTGCGACGGAATGAAACTCACGCTCCGGGGCGCGCGCTCCACGATGCATGACGATTTTGTTATTTTTATTTTTCAAAACCTTTATTTATCCGAAAAAAGGGGTTCAAAATTTGGTTTCTACAGAATGCCCCACATTGGTCGAATTTCGGAGAAAATGATGGCCAATGTTTGAACAGACACAAAATTTTGACAGAGAATTTCTTTTGAGATAACATATTCTTCATAGAAAATAGTTATCATCAGTGCTATCTTGAAAACATGACTTGCGATTTCTGTTGCCGCTTTAAGTAGAAAATCCCAGTTAATTTTCTAAAATAGGAGATGCGACTTTGACGTCGTCTTAGAAAATCCCAATTAATTTTCTAAAATTGAAAATGCGACTTTATTGTCGTCTTAGATAGAAAATCCCAATTAATTTTCTAAAATTGAAAATGCGACTTTATCGTCGTCTTAAGTAAAAAATTCCAATTAATTTTCTAAAAGTTTTGAATGCGACTTTAATGTCGTCTTAAGATAGAAAATCCCAATTAATTTTCTAAATTTGGAAAATGCGACTTTATTGTCATTTTTTTCTTTTAGTCTTATGAATTTGTCTTTTGTTAATGTGAAAAATTCCGACAATTAACAGGTCGACTCTAGTTTTTACAGTTTTTTATGGCCTTGATGACAAACAAGTTATCAAGTCACCATTATTTACTTTTTATGACTCCATGTGTTATCATGTCACCTTAAATTAGGACATTGTCAGGTCATGTCGCCTTAGAGTGATGCATTGTTAAGTCATGTCACCTTAAAGGGTTGACCAAAGGTTATTACCCTCTAGATAAACTATGGTGGACCAAATCATCATGTGGCAAAATTTTTTATCTGTTTTTCCGAAATCTTTCAGAAATTTTTTCATGCATAATGCTTATTCGCTTTATCAGAAAATGATGATCACTATATAAAATAGATTGATCAAGGTCATTATTTTGGATGATCATTAGGAAAGGATTGTATCAACGTTCTTGATTCATCATTGACACTGTTTTTTTATGTTCGGTTTTAGTAAAAAATTGCCATACCACAAATGCTTGGTCATTAGCCATGGTGAAGGATGCTCTTTATTATCCTATGGACAATACTCAAATTCATTATCCATGGCATAAATCATGGATGATCATCTTTTCCATCTATAAAAGGGGCATGGTTCTTCATTTCCAAATGCACCACTTCCACTACTCCAATCTTCTTTCTAATTTTTTTCTTCTTTCACAAAATGGTTCTTACTTATGAAGAAGCTAATGAAATGCGGAGTCGGGAGAAAAAACAACTCTCGGGGATCACAAGAAACTTGGAGCAACCAAGACAATCCTTTTCCTCTTCCCGCTTCACTAAGGTGCTTATGCCTTTGCTATCACTTTCTATTTGTTACGACATGATTCATGCTGCTTCTAAATTTTGGGATGAAACTCGCCATGTCTTCCGCTTTGGACACCGGGAGATTGTTCCCCTTGTTGAAGAGGTCGAAGGTTTGCTAGGCTTACAATCCAATGGTCCAGTTATCACACCTAGATCTCCTACTAGGATCTCGGGAGATTTATCAACGATTTTACATCTTCCCGAAAATCTTCATGGAAACTACCTACAATATGGTGAGGTATTTCTTGTCAACTTATTATCGACTTTTCAATTTGGCACTTGGCAATTTTCGAACAATGCCAACTATAGGATTGCTAGAGAAAATGCTTTCATTCTTATGATTTTGGGAAGTACCCTCACTAAATGGTCTTTAAATGCATGCCATGTTCGGTGTCTTTCACTTGTTCCTCAAATTGTTAGCGGGGGTCGTCTTGGACCACTGATTTTGGGGGAAATGTTCCTTGGCTTAGATGAACTCAAAAGAAACCCTCAAAGCTTTGTGAAGGGATGTCCATTAGCCCTTCATTTATGGCTATTAGAAAATTTTTCTCTCATGAAACCCCACAAGAGCCTTACTTACAAAACTAGTCATGTCCGGGAGAGAGGTATTCTTCCTTTCTTCTATCAACTTAGCAAAAATGGTGGGTGGGAGGATTTTTTCTTATATCAAGACATAAAATGGGTCACAAGCCACCTTGGCATTAGTGCAATTGTATATTGCAGTTCTGGTCGCAGAGGTGTACAATTACCCGGGCTTTGCCAAGTCACTTTCTACCTTCCATGGAGATGTCTAAGGCAAATTGGTTGGAAGCAAGAGCACATTCCTGCCCTCCAGGTTCTTCCATCTTGTACCACTTATGAGGCTGATATGAGTGGTATTTAGAGAATGCCTACATTATGGCAGGGGGCTAAAATTATATCAGCGCTACCATAACCTTCCTTTCCACTGATTGATGAAGATTACCTTCAATGGCTTCTAGTGGATATTGGTCAAGACAAAGATTCAGACGGGCCTACCATGAAGAGGAGAAGGGTTTGAGAGAATTGTCATGTTTATTTTCTATGTTGTTTTTTTTATTATTTTAAGTTTGTAGGAAATGAAGGCTTTATGTCTTTTTATGTATCAAAATGAAGTACCCCAGTTGGGATAAATAAAAGATCTATTTGTGAGATTATCTGATTGTGAGAAATTCAATGTGAACACAATTCTAAACACGTGCACATTTTAACATTAAATATGACATGCAAATCACAATTAACTAATCATATGACACATAAAATCATAACATATAAACCTTAAAAAAACACAAACATCCTTGCATGTTTTATCATTTTTCTTCCTTTTTTTTTTTTTTTTTTTTTTTTTTTTTTTTTTTTTCTTCCTTTTTTTTTTTTTTTCGTTTTTTTTTTCTTTTCTTCTTGTTTTTTTTTGTCTCTTTTTTTTTTTTGCATACATCACATAAATATCTCAGAAACTCATGGCATGCTTATTAAGAGCAACCAGATAGGATACAAAACCCTCAAACTGCTTGGTTACTTGATCATGACAATTACAATTACTTTGATGCCTAAGCGTAATATTTCTACAACTGATCAAGATTAGTGAAATGGGTGAACTCATTTCCATCAAAATTCATTAGCTTCACTGCTCCAGCCGTGGTGACATGCTTGACCAGGAATGGTCCATACCAGTTAGGCTTGAATTTTCCTCGAGGATCATGCAACAAAGCTCTATTTTCTTTTAAAACTAGATCGCCCTCTTGGATGTCTCTATCTCGAACCCTTTTGTTAAATGCACGAGCAATCCTCTGCTGATAGAGTTGAATGTTATGCAATGCTTGTAGTCGACGCTCATCTGTGAATGCAAGCTCATCATAGCGAGTTTTGTGCCACTGGTCTTCCGAGATTTCACTTTCTGCTATGACCCTGAGAGATTGTATCTTCACCTCAACTGGTAGGATTGGCTCCATCCCATAAACCAAAGAATACGGGGTTGTTCCTGTTGGAGTTCTAATTGATATCCTATATCCCCATAGGGCATATGGTAGTTTGTCATGCCATTCCCTAGTCTTTTCAGTCAACTTGGCAACAATAGTTTTGATTGTCTTATTGGCTGCTTCTACCGCTCCATTTGTTTGGGGACGATAAGGCGAGGACTGATGATGCTTGATTGCATATTTTGCGAGAGTGGTCTTCAGATGACCCTCAAATTGTGATCCATTATCAGAGATGATTTTGAAAGGTATGCCATACCGACAGATGATGTTGTTAATCACAAATTTCGAGACTTGCTTTGCCCCTAGCTTCGAAAATGATGCAGCTTCAACCCACTTCGAAAAGTAATCAATTGCTACAAGAATATACTGATGCCCATTTGAAGCCTTTGGATGAATTTGTCCAATTATGTCTATGCCCCAACTTGAAAACGGCCAAGGAGAAGTCATATTATGTAATGACACAGGTGGCATATGATTGAGGTTAGCAAATATTTGACATTGCTTGCAAGTACGGACAAAGCTGATGCAATCACCTTCCAGAGTGCTCCAATAGAAACCTGCTCGCAAAATTTTACGAGCCAGCATTCGTCCATTCATATGGGGTCCACATTCCCCTCCATGAATTTCTTCCATGATGACTTGCTTTTCGCTGTCATTTACGCAGAGTTGCAGAGTACCATCAAACACTTTGTGATACAGTCTGCCTTTTAGTATGAGAAAATGAGCAGCTAGCCTTCTGATAGCTATGCAGTCCTTCTTGCCACTTCCCTCTGGATATTGCATAGTTTCCAGAAAATTCTTGATATCCTTATACCAGACATCATCATCATCTTGTTGAACCAGCGCGGAGACAATTTGTGCTACCGTCCTGTTGGTCTCTTCCTTTCTTCAATTAAATCTGACTGGATCTTTGTACCATTTTCCCATGTTAAATTAACAGCGAGATTGGTTAAAGCATCAGTGAGACTATTTTGTTCTCGAGAAAGATGTTTGAAGCTGATATCATCAAAATAAGGGATCAATTCTTGAAGGTACTATGTGTAGAGCTGAAGTCTCTCATCTCTAACCCTCCAAATTCCTATTGTTTGAGATATGATAAGATTAGAATCTCCATACACAGTGAGATGTCTTGCCCCTGCTACCAAGGCGGCTTTTACTCCATATATGCAGGCTTCATACTCGGCTGTATTGTTTGTTGTTGGGAAATCCAGCTTGACAGCAAATGGAATATGGACTCCATCGGGATCTACTAACAAAACTCTTGCTCCATTACCTCTCCTATTAGAAGCTCCATCAAAGTACATGCACCATTATGGATTGTCAATGAAGCATAAGTACTCATCAGGGAATGCATCATCATACTCATCTCCTGACACTGGTCCATCTGCTACGACTTTAGATATGGCTCTTCCTTTAACAGATTTCTGGCTGACACATTGAATATCAAACTCAGAAAGCATAGCATGCCATCTTGCCAATCTTTCACTAAGAATGGGTTTTTCGAACAGATACTTGATTGGATCAAGTCTTGAGATTAGATAGGTGGTATGTGCTTGAAGGTGATGCCTCAACTTCTTCGTGGCATATACCAAGGAGATACATGCTTTTTCCAATGGGGTATATCTTGTCTCATACTCCAGGAATTTCTTACTGAGATAGTATATGGCCACTTCCTTTTTTGTTCCTTCTTGATATTGGGCTAAGAGAGCTCCCATAGCTGTTTCTGTAATAGTGAGGTACAAAATCAAAGGTTTATCTGGTCTAGGTGGCATTAGAACAGGTGGATTTGAAAGGTATTCTTTCATGGAATCAAAAGCTTCCTGACATTCCTCGTTCCACTCATGGGATGCCCTTTTCTGAGCAGCTTAAATATAGGTTCACATCTCATAGTGAGTTGTGAGATGAACCTGCTGATATATTGAATTCTGCCGAGAAATCCTCTCACTTCTTTTTCTGTTTTTGGCGGTGGTAGCTCTTGAATAGCTTTTACCTTTTCAGAGTCCACTTTGATGCCGTCTTGACTGACGATGAATCCCAACAGCTTCCCCGAAGTGACACCAAACACGCACTTTCGTGATTCTTTCAAAGAAGGACCTTAGTGCAGGAATATGCCCCTCACGATCTTCACTTTTCACAATCATGTCATCTACATAAACCTCCACAATGTCGTGGATGAGGTCATGAAGGATAGTGGTTGCAGCCCTTTGATATGTGGCTCCGGCATTCTTGAGACCAAAAGGCATAACTCGGTAGCAAAAAGTGCCCCATGGAGTGATGAAAGATGTCTTTGTCATGTCCTCTTGAGCCATGAGTATTTGATTATACCCTGAGAATCCATCCATGAAGGAAAACATTGCATGACCAGCCGTACTATCAACAAGAACATCGATGTGGGGTAGAGGAAATCAATCTTTTGGTGACGCAGCATTCAAATCTCGAAAATCAATGCATACCCGAACTCTCCCATCCTTTTTGGGTACAACCACTATATTGGCGAGCCAACTTGGATGTTTTACAGCTTGGATGAATTTGGCATCAAGCTGTTTCTGGATTTCTTCTTTCATTTTCAGACTAACCTCTGGCTTCATTCGGCGGAGCTTTTGCTGCTTAGGCTTGCTTTCAGGATGTAACGAAATGCGATGTTCCGCAATTTCTCTATTAACACCAGGCATATCAGCATAAGACCATGCGAACACATCTACATACTCTATTAATAATGCAATAAACATAGATTGTTCAGTTAGGGAGAGGGATGATCCTATTTTGACTTCTTTTACAGCATTTTCTGTACCAATATTAATTACAATGGATTCCTCCATGGGTTTTATGTATGTTTCAGTTGTATCAAGGGATTCATCATTATTAAATTCACTGTCAGAAATAACATCTTGCATGCAAATGTATTTAGATAAAGGTTCACATTCAATTTCCTCACTATCAGAGTCTTCTGACTGGGTATGCAAGGTAGATTGACTGGAAGATGAGCTATCGGTATGATATCCATCTGAAGGGGGTGAAAAGGTATTTTCATGAGATGGATGTGGAGGATGGTTTCCTAAAAACATTTTAAATTCTATAGGCCCGTCTTTTGCCTGACACTCAATACTCCACTTATGTTCAATGCTTTTGCCAAAAGGTATCATCAAAGACACCGGGTCAAAATCCTCTTCTCTAGAGGACTCAGAAGCGAAAAACTTCTTAAGGACCCCATGTTCCAGATTATCCACCCAGTCATTTTCTTTTTTTATGTTTTGTTCTCGGACAAACTAACTTTTGATTAAGTCCAAATTCCTAGCTTCATTGAAGAATATCTCCAATCCCGGTAAAATCTTATGTTCTTTCCTACTAAGCCAAGGTTCTGTAAATTCGTAGTATGGCTCAGTATCTCCTTGCAGGATGAACTGACCATTGAGGGTAGAAGAAGGTTTTTTGGTGTTTTGAGAAGTGCCGCCCATATCATATCCTAATCCATGTCAGTTCTGCTTGTCTACTACGGGGATTGGTTGCTTCATTCCCCTACCATCACGCCCTAATCCGGCTTCTTGAGTATAACCCATCTTCATCATAATTTGAAATCCTTTGGACAGAGGTTGCATGGCAATCCCAACAAGATTTTTGACCGCATTCGTGGGTAGGGCTGAGGTGTTTGTTTTTTGACGGTAATTGGTCATCCTTAGAGAAGGGACAAATTTCTTCTTTTTGGACCTAAAGGTAGAGAAAAAGAATTAAAAGAAAAGAAAAGAAGGCTACATATTGCAGAATGCATTGCAGAGTAAAGAAAATTTTCAAAAACAACTTTGCCATATTTTGACTGGAATGGTCCACCTTCGCAATTTTGCTTTTTTATCATTTATTATTTTTTTATTTTTTGACTTTATTTTGACCTTTTTAAATGATTTTACTGTCATTGGGGTTGAAAACATATTTTTTTCATTCTTCCATTCCCTGCTTAATATATGAACAAAGACAGAAAATATAGAGATTAGGGCTTGTATCCCCATTGATGCGTCAATTCAGCATTCTGAAATTGATCCTGTGATGATTGGCATCTTGAATTCTGATCACATTGCCTGAAATACAATGGTTAATATAATTCAGTCGAACCCGAAGGTTGCCTACATATCCCCATTGCTCCAAGTGCATTTTATGGGGAATCAGACTCAGCGTAGTTCGTTATTTTAGAAAGAACTAAAGTTTTTTATTTAATAAAGCAGCTGCACTCATATTGAGCTACCTACGTACCCCAGGTGTTACATAGGTGGAGTGATTTCACAGTGCAAGTGTAAGTGATAATGGGGATTTAAGCTGCACGTAGTTCTCTGATACTAACAAGCTGAAAGATTTTTTTTTGTTTTATATATATATATATATATATATATATATATATATATATGGGCTAACCCCCTACAGGACTTTTACCGAAGATTTTTTCCTTTCTGTGAGATGATCAATTAGCTTTGCGGTAGACAAGAGCTATGTTGGTGATTTGCTTGATGCGATGGCTGAGAGCATGACATTGATTTGTGTCGTGACCATGCAACTGATGATATTGGCAGTACTTGTGAAGATCTGACCCTACTGAACTTGCCCCTGGGCGTCTGAGAAGTGGATGAATCTTACCTTGTTAAACCAATTTGCGAAAGATATCGACTTGGGATTGCGGTCGCGGATGTGACGACACCTTTCTTGCAGGTACTTCTTTGTGGGTTGGACTAATGATGCCTCGATCAATCAGGCTTTGCACTTTGTAGTAAAGGTCATGGCATCGATCAGTTTCATGCCCAAATTGACGACAATAAGCGCAGAGTTTGCTCATATCTGTTTCAGGAAGGGGTAAACAGTGCACATGCGCTGGAACTTGAAGTATAACTTGCCTCCGAAGACGATCATACACCATACTCAATGGTTCATCCATCTTAGCATAAACCCTAGGATTTGTATTGGGAATTTCAAAATCTTCCCGAGGTCGTTTTTCTTGCAATTTCAGAGCATCGATGTCAAAACCATGCTGTTCCATGTGGCTGAGGGAGGTGTATTTGATAGTAACCATGTGACGATAATAGAAATCGTTCAGGTTCCGCAACAATATGAGCATGAATTCCCGATCAGTAATAGGGAAACGAAGTTGTGTGCGGATATGAGTGCTTCTCGAACAAAAGTGCGAGAAGGTTTCTAAGGCACTCTGACGCAAAGTGACTAACTTCAGCTTCTTGACATCAGTCTGTTTATGCTCGAAAGCCCAATTAACAAAGGCTTGGCTAGCATTTTTCCAACTAGCACTATCTACACAATCTGAAGAATAGTACCAGTCCAGAGCTGGTCCTTCTAAACTCTTGTTAAACAGCATGGGGTAATCTTCCTCTGGTATGCCCCATGAATGCAAGGCATTCACAAATCCCACTAAGTGGACAAAAGGATCACCGTTCCCATCAAATTTTATGAATTAGGGTAATTCACGATAGTGATCTTCATGTTGATATCCTGGAAAGAGAATTAGTGATTCGGTGTGAACTTCTCGGATAGGACCCACTACATTAAAGTCCAGATCAAAATCATCTGTCCTAGATCTCTTCTTCGAGTCATTATCATCATCTCGAGGATTACCGACACAGGATTCTTCCGGTGCTCCAGATGACGTATTATGTGTGTCGATGCTTGGAGCTCCTACCTCTTCCTCGTCATCCTCACTATATTCTGGTTATGTTTCTTCATCACTTTCATTTGGTGTGGCTGCTGGAACCTCATTCATCCATGAATTTTCAGGTGCTGCCAGAACACAGTGGATAGTATAACCATCCAACCTAGTGCCCTCCACTTCGTTCAGATACAATACCGATTTTTCGGCGTTGGAGATGGTCATAATTTCTTGATCACCAGAAATAGTCACAGCACCCTAATCAGTGAGAAGCTTTACCTTCTGATGTAGAGTAGAGGCTACTGCCCTATTTTCATGCAGCCATGGTCTTCCTAATAAGAAGTTAAAACAAGCTTGTATGTCACTGACCATGAACTCCACCTTCTTTGCCAGGGGACCACATTCAATGGGGAGGCTGATCAAACCCAATACTTCTCTCTTAGCATTATCATATGCTCTGACCACCTGGTTGGATGGTACCATATCCTGTTTTGAATACCCAAGCCTTGTTAGCACACGCAGAGGGCAAACATTGATTGCGGAGCCATTGTCGATCAACACCCTATGTATCTCCCATCCATTACAGCGTATAGTGATGTGTAATGAATTGTTGTGGTTGATATTGTCAGGGAGATCATTGTCTGTGAACATGAGAGTTCGATCTACCCCATGAATGAGCCCCACCATTTGGTCAGGTGTTATAGAAGAGCTTACAGAGGCTTCATTAAGATGATTTAGAACAGCTGCCCTATGAGGTTGGGAATGCATTAACAATTTTCAGATGGAAACATTAGCATTTACTTCTTTCATGCGCTTGATAGCATCATCTTCCTTGTTACTTTCCTCTGTCATTGGCTCTTTGCCCTTTTCCTTCCTTCTCAATACCTCCAAAGGATTTTCATCCTCCAAATGGGATGGTTTAAAGTGGCGGCCTGCTCTAGTCAAATGAGAGATATCCACATACTCCTCATCACTAAGATCATCGAGCCAGATGGGGAGCCGGTATGTATTTGGAGTGGTGGAATGTCCTCCAGTGTTTTTCTCCACAATTGTTAAGACCGAAGAGGCATCTTCATCAGCATCAGAATCCAAAATGAAGAAGGCACCGTCATAATCCAAAGTTCCACACATGTCAGAGAATGGATCCTTATTGAGAGTGAAGCTTGGGTCTTTACAAGGCATCATTAACTATTTCTCGAGTGGAATAGTCATAGACCAGGCACTTGTAACATACGACTATCGGCATTTCATACATTTGAGGAACTGTCTTGCGGATTAACTGAACTGGATCGCATCTGTCCGAAGCAGCAGAGATGACACTAATGGCGAATGAGGGTTTATGATTTGGTTTATTGGAGATGGATCCCAGAGTAAGTTTTCCATCATCCACAAGGTTTTGAATTTGATGCTTTAGAGCCGTGCAGTTATCAGTATTATGCCCCGGGCTTTGATGGTATTCACAGTTTTGATTTGGGTCATAACTAGGGTAAGGATTTTTAAGAGGTGGACGCGGATTCAAGGGTTGAATGAGATTGGCCTTTTTTAACTTGGAGATAGCTTGGGAATAAGTCATGTTCAAAGGAGTAATGAATGCAGACGATGCACCAATGGCATGGATCGCATTAGCTATCTTAGGAGCTGCTGAACCATTGTTTGGGGCTCTTTTTTATTTCTAAATTTTGCTTTATAAGTAGTGCCGCCAATAGGTTCATCTTTCTTGATGTCTCCTCTTTTCACAACATCCTCAACTAAAGTTCCCGTAGCAATCAAAGCTTTGAAAGTCGGGAAATACTGGTATGCCATATGCTTCTGATAGACAGGAATAAGGTTTTTCACAATCATTTGCAGCTGTTCCTCTCATTAGGCCTACTCATCATTTTGGAAGCCTTGTTTCTCCATTGAGTGATGAATGAAGAAAATGTCTCATTAAGGTTTTGAGAAGTGGTCTCCAGATCCCTTCTAGTAACATCAATTTCTTCATTATACCTGTATTGGTTTGAGAACTCTCTGACTATGTCAGTCCAAGTGGATTTCTTTGTATTTTCAAGGTTGAGGAACCAATGTGCTGCAGCACCATCTAAATATTGTTGAAATAGTTGGGCCATCAAGGATTCTTCCACTCCCCAGGGACTCATTGCACCTACATACATTTTCAGGAAATTGGTGGGACTACCGGTCCCATTAAACTTTGTCAGATTAGGCATTTTGAAACCATGGGGTAGTCGTGCCTTCGGGAAAAGAGTTAATCCATGAATATCCATCCATGGTTCAGCCTTAGTCATGCCTTTTAAGACTTCTTTCAGCTTGACTACTTCTTCCTCGAGTTTAGTGGGAATTTCTCTCTCATTGTTCAGAGGCTCAAGATGAAAAGGTGAAGCTACTTCCGACTCCGGAGGAGGAAGAGGAGGTGGCACCTGGGCGCTTTGGCGCATTATACCTAACACAGTTTGCTCAATATTATCCTGTCGGTCAAGCATGGCCTGGACAAGTCCTTGGAGCTCAATCATTGGATCAGGTGGAGGGGTAGAGTTTTGTTGGTGCTCGTTGTTCGGAATTTCAGACATGTTGTTGAGACGTGTAGCAGAGAATACAGCTGGTGTAGACAAGGATGACAAGATATGCGACGAGAGAACGTTCACTATGGTCAGAACTTCGGCGAATCAGCCTAGATCCTGAGCGGGCCCAGGCAGAGTTCCTGTGAAATGAGATGAAAAGTTAACACAGAAGTTTGTCCAGACTTTGTTTCTTTTTTTTTTTCTCTCTTTTTATTTTTTTTGCAGGGAATGAAAGAAATGATATCTTTGAAAATTCTCTCTCTTTTTTTTTTACCCCAATTTCGGTTATCATTTATTAAAAGGTGTAAAACATTGGCTCAATCATTTGTTTTGAGATTTCTCATTAGGTTTCTTTGACTTGTTATTCTTTTTTAGACTTGGACTTTTATTTACATTTTAAACTTCCACTTTTTAGACTCATATATTTTTTCGGGATAATACACAAACATTTTTCAAAATCAATTTGATGATATCCTTCCATTTCCTGCTGCTATAGAAATAAGAGAAAAGAGGTATAACGAGGCATGTGTCCTCATTTTGGCAAATTATAATGCCCCATATATCGTTCTTCTTTGTAGTGATCTGCATCTATTGATTGCTTCTAAGTGTTGAAACCACAAAAAAAATATTAAATGCAAAAGGGGCCGCACCCGAAGGTTGCCTACGTATCTCCATAAGTGTATTTGGATTTGGGGAAGTTTTTTTTTTGTGTGATGATGATTTTTTTTTTTGAGTGGAGAATCATGCCCAACGTAGTTCTGATATATGAAATGAAATTTAACATAATTTTTTCCTTTTTTTGTTTTTGTTTTTGCAGCTGCACTCGGAAAATGAGTTGCCTACGTACCCCTTTTAGTACATTACATAGTAGAGAAACTAAGATAAATGCATACAACATTAGATGTTTTGTTTTTTTTAAGGGATCAAGCCGCATGTAGCTCTAAAGTACAATAAAAACAATTAAATGATTCTGGTACTTCTCAAACTTTTTCAGATTTCAGTTTACCGAACCATGTATTCTCCTGTTTGAATACGTCTGTTCCACCTCTTAGGATTAGACTAATGTGAAGTACTTGGGTTTTTCTCAACCTTTTTTCGAGTTCAGTTTGCTAGGCGCTAGGCCATGTATTCTCCTGTTTGAATACGTCTGTTCCACCTCTTAGGATTAGACTAATTTGAGATACCTGAAATGTACACACTAACAATGTTAGTTAATGACTGATGAATTATTCTTTATATGTTTTTTTAGCAGGAAATGGAAGAATTTTCCTCTTTTTTTTTGTTTGAAAATGATTATCCCTTTTTTGACACAATTTTTTCTTTATCTTTTTCTTTTTTAGAACAATTATCCTTTTTGACACAAATTTTTTCTTTTTTTTTTAGAACAATTATCCTTTTTGACACAATTTTTTTTTATAGACTAGACTTCTCGTGTTTTAGACTATATGTTCTAATTCCTAAACATGACACGTTTTGAACTCGTGATTACGACTCTTTTCATTTTTTCATTTTTTCAAATTTTTTTGTTTTATTTTGGGATTATATCTTTAAAACTCAATTTTGTTTTTGGAAAAACCAATTTGAATGAAAAGAAGTTTGAAGTAAATGTGAGTTTTTCTTTTTTTGAAAATGGATGAGCACACACTTTTTTTTTTTACATGACACTTGTGAGAAATAAACAAGAATACTCTTAATATTTCAATAACCATTTCGGCAGCAATTCAGCTACAATTAATGATTAAAGAAGTATTGACCGACTGAAAACGGACTGAGGAATTTTGAAATTTTTTCACATTATTCAATAACTGAAATAAATAAAGGACATTTGTGCATTGATCCTTGTGTCCTAAAAGTCAACTAAAAGGTAATTCATTTAAGGAGATATTATGTTAAAGTGACCTCGAGTCACTGCCATTGTGTCCATCGAGGGTGGATGCTCCTGACAGAGCCGGTCGCAATAGCTCGCGGATGCAGGTTTTACGCCCTTAATTCATTAATTTGTCATTCTAAAATTCTGACCCTTGCCAATAGACAGAGGTATCAGACCTAATAAGAAAATGTTTAAAAAGAGTGCACGTGTATGGATCGATAAACTACCAAGCACACGTAATTTTCACATAAGCATGCTATATACAAAAATTAAATGGTGAATAGCCATGATTAACTTTTCTTTTATATTGTATATACATATGGAAAAAAACGCATTGTTCGGGTTTAAACCTCTTATACTTCAAGTGGAAGTAATGTCCCCAGTGAAGTCGCCAGCCTGTGGTATCCGATTTTTTACTGTCTTAATTAACGATATGAATCCCACGAAAGTCTCTCATTGGACTATGAGTTTTAGAAAACTTGGAAGTCGCCACCCTATTAATATCTGAATAGGGACATATTTATTTAATAAATTATTTTAAAATTAATTTCAAGAAAAATCATTTAAAATGATGATGACTTCATACGGATAAGGCTTTTTTGAAAATTGGTCTTTCATACCATGAGATAGGGTTCGGGGTTTAGGTTAAGAGGTGCGAACGTCTGGAACTCGTCTCCTCTTCCGTTCTAAAGAACGGGCTCTTACTAAATGCGTTATTTTCCATTTTAATGTAATCATGGCTATTAAAAAGAAAGAAAATCACATAATTTGCACATATACACATTAACCATTTTTATTTAGGACCAATATATCATTTGTACATGGTAGGTTTGAGCACTGAAGTTGCACTACGTACCAATCATTGCGGGATTGGAATCCACTCATGGATCAAAACCGTCGTAGTTCGAGCTTACGTCTCACCTTAAATGGCCAATTCCACTGGGGAAAGAAGAGGAGGGAATAGATTCTGAATAACTCTCCTTTAGAATTAAACAAATCTATTTAAAATGAGGTAATCACTCCAATTAGTGATTAAGATGGAATTAAGATAATCACCTTAATTAGTGATTAAATATGAAGGATTAAGATAATCACCTTAATTAGTGATTAAACTTAAAAGGAAAGATAATCACCTTGATTAGTGATTAAGAATGAAGGTTATACAGTAATCATCCTAATTGATGATTATTCAAAGTTTAGGATAATCACTCCAATTAGTGATTAAATGAGAAAAATAATCGTCCTAATTAACGATTATTAAAGTTAAGATAATCACTCTAATTAGTGATTAAACAAGAAGAAGAACCGTCCTAATTAACGATTATTAAGGTTTAAGATAATCACTCTAATTAGTGATTAAATGAAAAGATTGAATTAACCGCTCTAATTAGCGATTAATCGAGGGTTAAAATAACCACCTTAATTAGTGATTACATTTATGATTTTCAAGAGGTCTTAGTAGTTTGCTTCCTAATTGAAGTCTTTTGAGAAATAATCTTAATTGAAGATTATTAAGTCATTTGGAGAGAAATGATCAATTTGAGATCAAATTTGGAGATCGTGTTTGGCTAATTGGAATTTGGCCATTTAAAGCGAGACACGTAAAATGGCCTAAAATCAATTCGGAGATCATAATTACCAATCTAATTATGTCAAATTATATGATTAATCCATTTGAATATGGAGAACACATTTTTAAAATGTAAGATGGATCATTAACTTAGTTAGATTTGCAGTTGGTTCATATACTATGATATATTGGCCCAACATGCAATATTTGTAGCATTGGTTGCTCATTTTAAAAAAAGAGTTGTGGAATTATTTATGAAAATTATGCATAAACATCTCCATGTTTTTTTTTATTAATTGAATGATGCAACAATTATTTACAAAGAAACTATTATTACAACAATATGTACAAAATCTATGATCTATACAAATCTTCAATCTTGGTCTTCACCATGATGCTCCTTGATCTTCACCTCCTTGAATGGGCTTTGGAATTCATATTTATTTGTGAATTCGTGAATTTGTGAATGTTAAAGATTAATTAACTTCTTTGATTTTGATTTTTTATGACAATTTTTATTGATTTTTATTTACATGATAAAATGAGTCATTTTAAGAGAAACTTAGAATTTCATGATTTTTTTTATTCACATTTTCGTATGAAAAGAAAACATTTTTTTTAAAGTTGAGTTAATCACTTTATTTCATTTTCCAGATTGTCTTTTTGTTCTTGTACTGACTTACAAAAATCATAACTTTCTGTACAAAGTGTTAAAATGAGCATATAATATATCTATGGATATATCAGTAAGTTATTTATGTTGTATCAAAAGTTCATAAGTTTTTAGTGACCACTTGAATTATGGTGAATTTTATATCAAAACTGGTCAAAACAGGATCTTTATTCAATTTGTTTTTTGAAACCCAACTTATTGAACTGATTTTGAAGTGAATTTTGGTATGAACATTCTAGACATTTTGAAGAACTAGACTGGAAATGTTCACTTGAATTGGACACTTTTAAGACCTTTTTTTATTTATTTCCTTAACTGAAAGGAAAATTAATTTTCTGAAATTTAGTGATTTATATTAATGTTTTTGTAAAAATGATGTAAAATTGTATAAAATTCAAATGAACATGATTTTTATATTTTTGAAAAGCTACTGATGTTTTATTCAAACTTTATGTTTTTGGTTTTATCTAAATGATTTTATTTTAAACTTTATTGACAGAACAATCCTAGGTGGTACTGGACAAAATCAGTTTTGCACAACAAAGTTGTATGATTTTTAATTATTTACACAAATTCTTTTTTTTAGAAATTCCAAAGCCCAATTGCTGGAAACATCTTGCAATTCATAGGAAAAATATTAAATCCTACAGACTATTTTTATAACACAGACGAAAAATGGAATGAAATACGAAATTAAAACTGATTATAATTACAGCATCACATTTTCTTTTTTATGGAGATGTTTTTACACAATTTCTCTTGAATTTTTTATGAAATCATTTTTGGTGATGAATAACAACTTGATTAAGGAAAATCACATAATCACATTGTTTCCTAAGAGTCACCCCATTAGAGGCGACTATTCTAGGTGGGGTGATTTAAGGTTGGGAACCTATTAGGACTTCCACATACCCAAATCACTCCAAAGATTAAAAAAATGATAAGAAGAAAACAAGAAAGAAGTTAGTAGATGATTAAGAAGATAATCGAAATGACAAGAACTTCAACTTCACCTTGCTATCTCAATGATGCACTTCCTTTTTGCAAATTTTTCTACCTTTTTTTTTGTGATTTTCTTAATTTCTAAGTGAGTTTCTAAATCTTCTTAATTGCTAACTTAAATTCTTTTTTGTATTTTTTCTTCTTTTGATGAACTTCTTTTACTTACTAATTATCTTACTAACTTTTTCTTTCTTTTCTTAAGTGTGATTTCTTTAGAGGAAAGGAGTAGAGAAGATGAGAGTGAAGTTGAATTGTGTTTTTTTCAACTTGGTTTTGAAGTGAAAAAGGGGAGGGTATTTATAGAGAAATGAAGAATGTGAACTAGGGTTTCAAAGAGGTAGAAAATCAGATTTTTCACCCAAAAAATCTGATTTTCTTCATCCCTAATCACCCTAATGACATCACTCTAATGACCTCACCCTAATGACATCATCAAATCTCTTTGAAAACACAAATATTCTTATTCTTTTTTAGATTTGCTCATGAATGAGGCAATATCAGATTTTAAGAAAATATTCTTCCTAAAACATCCTAATATGTAAAAAAAAAATTGCATTGAAAATCGTGCAAACGAAACTAACCAGGATGCTGCGCCTAGCGCAGGAAGCTGCGCTAGGCGCAAGGCTCTGCGTCTGGCGCAGAGGAAGCTTGTGCGCTAGGCGCACAATCATGCGGCTAGCGCATGATTGTGTGCTTGGTGCACACTTGATTCTTCCGTAAAGAATCTGGATTTCCCCCTCTTACACATGGGATTTGATTCTTATTCTCACATCTTTTTAGGATTCTTATTCTCTAACTAATGGATAAAGGATGTGTTTAGTGGATAAAGAATATATTCTTATTCTTTATCCAAGGAACAATGACTTGACAATCAAGGAAACTGATTAATGCCGGTTTTGGGATACGACTAAAATCCCGACGCCTAATCGCGACTCGTTTTTCATTTTTCCGAAAGACTAACTTAAGGCAATTAATGAAAACTCGTCAAATTAATAAAGACGAGTATGATTATACTACGAATCATTTTATTAAAACGGTGGTGGTAGTTATTGACTACGACTCACGAAAATTATGCTTCTAAGCCGAAACTGTATGACTAATACGCAAAAATGAAAAATCGTGCGACGAAATGAAACTCACACTCCGGGGCGCGCGCTCCACGATGCATGACGATTTTGTTATTTTTATTTTTCAAAACCTTTATTTATCCGAAAAAAGGTGTTTAAAATTTGGTGTCTACAATAACTAAATTAATTATTCCGTAATCTATCATTTAAACTATTTTACGAGAAATTTACAATGTTGAAAGACACCATTCCGATAAGGAGAATGTCGCCTGTTTGGGATTCAAGGGGGGGATATAACTTGGTTCTTGATACCATGTGAATAATTAATGATGGCATGACCTTCTAGGGAGTACTGAGTACAGACACTATAATTATATTAAAAATATAGGTTTACACATATTACACTAATACCCTTAGGTGTCCACTATTAGAAAATATATAGTTATGTGAGATCTTGTTAGATTCATTTCAATGTGTAGTTTTCGAATATCAAATGTTCGTCCATTTTTACTCCGTCTGTTTTAAAATATTGAAAGAGAGAGAAAGTTGTGTAATTTTTATTGATAAAGGTAGATTGTGGGCCAAAGGGGTGTAAACAACTAATATAATAAAGTGAGACCATGCCAAAAATGGAAGTGTTCAAACTAATTTGGGACATATATAAATGGCAAGTATTATGTACTTTTATAAAGTAATATTTAATTTTATTAAAGTACAAAAGATATTGAAGACTTGTAAGGAGATTTAATAAAAGAGATGGATGGGATCCAACTTTAAGTCAAGACAAGTTTTAGGAGCCACGTTAAAAAATTTGAATTATTGCATTTAATATTTTGCTTGTGTTTAATATTTTAAGTGCATATTAGTTTACGTAAATATAGTTTCATTAGTTTTACATAAATTATTAGGCTAGACTGCCTAATTATATCACTATAATTAGGCAGCACAAGCCCACGATTCTTTCCAGCCCAGCTGCAAACCAGAACCCATTTCCTCTAAGTTCTACGTCAGCCTATTTAAGTTCTCAAATTCTCAAATTCAGGCTCCAAAATCATTCCTTATTTATTGTGTCGAAAAACCAGATTTAATCCTCCAAATTCTCTCTCTTCTGAAATCAAAAAACGGCGTTGCTTCTAAAATCAAAAAACGGCGTTGATTAATGCTCATTTTTTTGTCGAGAAACCAGAATTAATTCTTCAAATTCTCTCTATTATGAAATCAAAAAACGGCGGTGATATTCTGAAATTTTTTCGCAATCAACTATCGATCAACACAGTGAGTAATCAACACAACGATTTTCATATATGTTGCATGTACTTTCGAATTCAATTTCTTTACATCTGCTGCTATAATTTTCAGCTCGATTAAGGTATTTATTATGTTCAATTTGTTATACACTTTGTTGTTGTTCAATTTGTAATTATTGATTGATTTATATTGTTAGATTTGTTAAATTAAGGTATTTGCGAATTATTTAAATTATTTGTTGTTTTGAAGTATTTGTTAGATTTCGAAATTCAGCAATCATGTTTGTTCAATTTCTAATATAATTTTGATTAAGATATGTTCGAATTCAATTCGTTGACTTCATGTTTTCTCTTTTTTGTAGTATGGATCATGAAATGTATGAAGGTTTTGAAGAATTTTTATTGGAGAATGCAGCACGTAATGAAAATGAAACAGTTGATTCAATTGTGCATAATCAACTATAAGTAGTTGATTCAATTGTGCATAATCAACTACAAATAGTTGATTCAATTGTTGATGAATGCATTGGTAAGATAATTTTTTTAGTTGTGTTCATTTTCTAGTACTGTTTGTTAGAGATGCGTTGATTTGTTTACTTCACGTACTGTTTATATTTTGATTTTTTTTGGTTGTGCTAACTGCATTAGTTTGTTACATTATTTTTTATATGACATTATGTATTTTTTATGGTAGTGGCCTTATGGCCTAAACTGGTCACTTATGAAGGTTTCCTGGTGTCTTTTTGTTTTTTGTGGCAGAAAATGTTGCTGATGATGATCTTTATGTTAGTGGTAGTCTTATTGGTGTGCAAAATAAAACAATTGAGGACATGTATGAATTGTATCGTCTGCATTCCGGAGCATTGGGTTTTAGAATTAGGAAGTATACATCTAGGATTGGTAGGGTTGAAGGAAATGTGTATTTAACGAAGGAAAAGTATTTTGTTTGCTCATGTCATGGAAAACCGGATGGTCAAAGTGATTTTGTTTCTGTTCTTGATGTTGTTGTTGATGAGGATGGCAATGAGAGGAAGAGGAAGAGGAAGCAACGAAGGGTTATTGTTACAAAGACGGGGTGTAATGCAATGATGAGGGTAAAGTTAAATGATTCAGGAATGTATGAAGTGATAGGTCATGTGCTTGTGCATAATCATGAGCTTACCCGTACGGAGTTGCAACATTGCCACCGTTCGGAGAGGGCCATTGGTGATGGCAAAGCGAAAGAAATTACTGTTATGACAGAAGCATCAATGCGACCTGTTGTGTAATATCGATACGAATGTCACCAATATGGTGGTGCGGAGGCCCTTGGTCACACTTCTCGTGACCACTACAACGTTGTGAATAGGCTTAAGATGAAGGCAATTGAGGGAGGTGATGCACAGGCTGTCATCGATAAGCTTAGCCAAAGGGCTGCTGAAGAGGATGACTTTTTTTATAGGGTGAAATTGGATAGCATCGGTAGGTTGTGTAATCTGTTTTGGCGTGATTCTATGATTAAGGATGATTATGAATTGTATGGAGATGTTACTGTTTTTGATACCACATATCGTACAAATAGGTATAATTTGATATGTGGTGCATTTGTTGGTATAAACAATCATTGGAAGAATGTAATGTTTGGGTGTTGCTTTTTGTCGGACGAGACAATTGATTCATTTGTTTGGCTCTTTGAGGTTTTCAAGCAATGTATGGGTGGAGTTTGTCCTGTGTCAATATTTACAGACCAAGATCAGGCCATCAGCAATGCTTTGGCTTAGGTATTTTTGTTGAAATTTTTTGTTCTTTTTATCTTATATGTAAAAGTGGTCACACAATGACTTAAACTGGTAACTTATAAAGGTATACTGGGTACTGAATAGAAAACTGACATGAAATGACTTTAAATTATTATGTAATGTTTAGGGATCATGTTGGTCACTAAATGACATAAAATGGTTACTTAATGGCTTTATCTGGGTACGAAATTCTTAAATATGTTTATAACAGAATTGTGGTATGTAGATGTTTCCTAACACAAGGGTGAGGCTATGCCAGTGGCATCTTTATCAGAATGTTGTTAGTCACTTTGGGACTTTGAAGAGTGATGACACATTTTCTGATGCTTTTAAGAAATGCCTTCGTGGTTGTTATGATAGCGTTGAGTTTGAGGCAAGTTGGGATTATATGATGGAGAAGTATGGCCTAGTAGGAGACAAGTGGTTTGCTCGTTTGTATGAGTTGAAGGATAAGTGGTCCACATCATTGAGCAAGGACTTCTTCTCAGCTGGAATTTTGTCTTCCCAGCGTAGTGAAAGTACTAATAATGCTATAGGCTTTCAAGTTAAGACAACAAGCTTGTATGAATTTTTTGGTATGTTCCAGAGCACTATTTTACGATGGAGACAAACTGAAACCAATGATGAATTTGTGGATTCTAAATATGTCCCTAAGTCTTATTTACCTATGACAGGTATGTTGAGACATGCTAGTCAAATTTATACAGCTACAATGTTTAGGGATTTTAAGTAAGAATTTGGGTATTCTTTGGGTACTATTTGTGAGTTGTTGACTATGGATGACACGATATTAGTTTATAAAGTGTGGCCTGAGAAGCATCCACAACGGACACACCAAGTCACTTTTGATTGTGTCAACAAGTTTGTTAGTTGTTCTTGCAGGAATTTTGAGGAGGCGGGGATGTTATGTTATCATTGCCTTAGGGTACTTCACATGCACTCGGTTAGTGAGATACCTTCATCTTATATTTTAAGGCGGTGGACAAAGTTTGCCAAAACAGAAGTTTGGGACCGTTTGAAGCAGCAGCGGGTGAACATGTCATCATTAAAGAAAGATTGCATTCCTTGGTGATTCCAAATGTGTAGGGTGTATAACAATCTCATCATAAGAAGTCATGACAATGAAGAGGCAAGGAAGATAATGGAGAAGGGTTATATGCGTGATCTTACTGAAGTGCTGACTGTTTTTGCTAATATTAACTTAGCTGATTCAGAATCAGGTGTTGGAGAATCAACTGCATCAGATTCCTCTACCATTACTGTTTTTGATCCTCCTTGGGTTAAAACGAAAGGAAGAAGTGTGAGGCCGAACAATGGAATTGAGAAGAGCAAGAGCGGCAAAGGTCGTGGGAAATCTGTTTCCAATGCTGCAAAGGAGTTTGGTTCTTACACTCCTCCTGCAAGATTATTTTGACTTGCTTACGGTGAGTTAAAAGGGTGACTAATAGACTTTAATTGGTCACTAATAGGGTTAAAGTAGTGACCAATAAGATTATAATTGTTATATGTTTTTTTTGACTCATTTCAAGTGATCACTAATTCGAAGTTTTTCTTCATTACAATTGAATAATATTTTTGATTTGACCTACTTTTGATCCTCAGTCACTTATGATTTTCAAAGAGTTCCACAGTTGGTAACTAAATAAAATAAACTGGTGACTATATGACTTATAGTGGTCATAATTAAGAATATTGAATAGTGACTATATGGCTTATATGGCTTATATTAAAAATACTTATGTATACTATGTCACTAATTAAGATAAACTACTGACTAATAGGCTTATAGTGGTGACAATTAAGAATATTAGTTTTAGGCTTATGGCTACAATCTTAATTAAGAATACCCACAATACAATACTGATTTCTAGTGTTTTAGACTTGAAATGTTATGTTTTCAAAGTCTTAAAATGCATCATAAGGAAATATTGGTTTTCCAAAGATTTAAAATTACTTATGCATACTAGGTCACTAATTAAGATAAATTGGTGACTAATAGGATTATAGTGGTCACAATTTAAAAATACCCACAATATAATACTGAATAGGGAATAAGACTTGAAATGTTACTAATTAACATAAACTGGTGAGCCAAATAAACAAAATATTTCGAAACACTTCTCCATACATGGTTACCAATTAACTTAAACTGGTGGCTAATAGACTTATAGTAGTCACAAATAGAATACTCACAATGCTGTTTAATTAGACTTGAAATGATAAGTTTTCAAAGTCTTGAAAACTTACAAATACTTCTGCTTAATATTTACAAATAGTTCTGCATACTAGGTCTGTAATTAACATAAACTGGTGACTAAAAGGCTTATAGTGGTCACAAAATAGAACTTTACCTACTATGCCCATAGTTTTCATATTTACATTTCAAAATATAACCTAATATACCCTATCAAAGTTGTTGATATATCAACATATAACCTAATAGATTGGAAATTGTTGCATCAACATTTGTGCAAAAAACCATATGATCAGAATGCATAATATAGCTTTCTAGGAGACATTCTTTGGTTTTCTAGGAGACATTCTTCTGGTGGGAGAGCTTTTTTCTGGTACTTCAGTTGTTGCTTCATGTGCTTCTTGATGTCTTTGATCGTCTGGTAAAGACTCGGGGAACAGGTTTGCTTTGATCTTCTTGTTGTTTGGGTTTTTACGGGTTGCTGTTGTTGCTTCAATTCGGGTATACCCAAGTCAAATGATGGCATGTCTGCAACTGCTTGCCTTGTTGTTATTAGGAGCTTCTCAATGTCATCAATCTGTTGAAGAACTTCAGGGTTCTCTAACAGTTGAGTCAATGTGGGTGATCCATCCTGTGGAACATCTTCCTTCCTTTGTTTAAGCTCCTCCAACCTTCGCGTGTGCATGCTATAGCAAACCTCTAGGTCGCGTCCCAATTTTAGGCGAGCTTGATCACTAGGCTGTGAAAATTCCAAGTATCATCATTGCAAGTAATTCAAATAATAATATATTAATGCAATCAACCTAGTAGAACTAATGTATACTCATAGCAATATTATGACAATACTTTGTAATTAACCTAGTGATAAAAGTAATTAAACTGGTAACTAAGGGCCCGTTTGGTATTAATGTGGTTTTCTGTTTTTTGGTTTTTTGATTTTCAAAGTCATATGATATATGTCCTATAATGAATAAAAAATTAGTCAAATTTATTGGGAACATGATGATTTTGAAAACTGACAACTAAAAAGTGAAAACCACTTTTTCTGGTTTCGTGTTTTTGGTTGTTAGTTTTCAAAAAAACTGAAAACTGAAAACAAAAAACGATAACGAACGGGCCCTAAAGTAATTAAAATGGTAACAAAAATAATTTAAACAGTACAAACACTAGTACAGTTCAAAAACAGTCACAACTCAGCAAACCCAAACTACTTAAGAAAGGAAATGATTCCTTATATGAGAACATTAGAACACTCGAGGAAAAAGCAAAAATCATACAACTCAGCATGTTATAATTGATCCTATAATGTACTGCATGTTAAGAGCAAATTTAATTTTAGTTGTAATAATTTAAACTTACATCTTTTGCAGTTTGTTCAATTTCTTCATCAGTCATCGTGCCTTTGGGAAGCTTGATTATTATTACCCTCTCTGCAGAATTTGTGATCACCATTGGTTGTGGCTTTGGCACCGTCTTGTAGGGATTTGATCATGATGCAATGGAGGATCTTCATTCATGTCTTCATGCTCAGTTTCATACGTGTTTCCATTGAGGCAGATTGGGAACATTAAAATTATCTTTTCACAAAAATAACTGGCGCCTCTAATTACATTGCATGGTGCTTCTAAACACGTTGCTTTTGATTTTCTTTGAAAGTTTCATTTAATTATGGTGCAAAAGTTAAGTAGATTCATTCGTACATGTACCAATGTTGGATATGGGTACCAGAGTTTGAGTAACATAGGCTATTACTGGGCCCATAAGACCTTATCAACAATCAGACACTATAGGATGTTTGACAGAACTAATTTGATGCAAAAATACAATTCATATGTTGTTCAATTACACAGCCAAACAATCAAGAAAATTCAAATTTAGGAGTAATTCATCATAAATTCTACAGATTCTCAATATACCAAAGAGATAGAGCAATTCAGATATGAATGTTGCGCAACATTGGCAGTAAAGAAGCATAGCAAAGCGAACTGACAGTTAACTTACCATCTTTACACCTCACAAATTCCCACAGCAGAAAAGTATCTTATGGAACCAGTTATAGTGATGATTCTAGAATAATTCTACTACCATACATGAACATTAACATCTTCATGCTCAGTTTCATACCTGTTTTTATTGAGGCAGATTGGGAACATTATAGTTTCCCACTCACTCACACCAAATCTGCCTCCTTTGTTGTTCTTTGCTGCAACCTCTTCTAGCACACGCTCACAGACTATTTCGTATGTCCAATGCTGAATTAGTGGAAGTGATGTTGATGGTTGCAATCCCTTCCAAAGTAAACGATGGAAGTAAACAAGTTGTAGTATGATGATGCACCCACCTACACTCTTTGATCCTTTTTTGTTGCAACTTGTTACAGCTTTGTCCAACCTCTCCAACACATAACTGCACCAATTCATTCTTGGGATTTGCACGTGATCCAAAAGCGCTTTTGTTATATCCATATCTATGTTGTTGTGTGGTGTAGGAGTGAGAAATGTCGAGAGTGCATACATAGCATAATAGCTTTGGAATCTGCGACCTCCATTTGGTAGTTTCAAAATCTCTTCAACCAATTTGGATGCTTTTATTTCTGCATTGCCTGTACATCCTAATTCTTCACGCCAATGATTTTGCGCCCAAACATCTGGATTGTCTCTTTTGGCAAGAGAGTTTTGGACAACAGGATCTCCTTCTTTTGGCAGTTGAAAGATGTCATAAACATCATCTTCAGTTACATTGCATCCCCTAGTTGCATCAATCGTAAACCGATGGTCGCTCCCATTGTACTGCTGTACAAGCCAGTCCACCATCCCTTGATAATATGCATTCATTTTCAGCATAAGCAATCCTCCAAATCCCATAAATTCCACATGCACTCACTAGAGGAAAAAAGCCCAAGGGCTGCGGTCAAAAGGGGCCCAAGGGCTGCGTTTTTTGACCGCAGCCATTAGACTAGCAGCCCTTGGCAATTAGGAAGGGCTGCGGTTTCTAACCGCAGCCCTTAGCGCGTTAAGGGCTGCGGTCAGGGCAAAAACCGCAGCCCTTGGTTGGTTAAGGGCTGCGGTTAAGGGCAAAAACCGCAGCCCTTAACTCACTAAGGGCTGCGGTTTTTGCCCTTAACCGCAGCCCTTAACCAACCAAGGGCTGCGGTTTTTGCCCGAACCGCAGCCCTTGTGACCCAAAAAAAAAAAAAAAAATTTTTTTTTTTTTGCATTTTTTAGCCCAAAATGACCCCCTAAACAATTATATATATAGAAAAGTATCATTTTTCATTACAAATATATAGGAAGTTACAAAAATATGGTACTCCAGCTAAATTCAATTTGACCTTCATATTTTCTCTTCTTGAGGAGCAAGCATCCTCTTGTACAGCCCATCCATATCTTTTTCTTCTTCACAAATTCTTAGATGCAAAATTTTCAAATTGTTTGAGGTGCAACCGCACAAGAGCTTAACTAAACCAATAAACAACCAACAACCAATAAGCGACCAAAACTGGAACTATAATAAACAAAAAATTTAAGTGATTCAAGGAACATAGAACTAAGATCACAAAGAAAAAGAAAGAGAACTTGTATGCATTGACAAACATTGTTCAAAGAACGAAACAAAAAATATCTTCATCCAATTGCCCCAACACCTTTAAACACACGGGTATTATGAAGGCGACAAAGTACAAGGGAGTATTAAGTACGACTATATACTCCCTCGTTTGAGTACTAGTTCAAATTGCACTATCGGGGAGGGGGGCTTGCGGGGGTCGGTGAGGGGGTGGGGCTGCAGGGGGTCGGTGAGGAGGGTGGGGCTGCAGGGGGTCGGTGAGGGGGGGGTTGTGCGGGGGTCGGTGAGGGGGGAGATTGCAGGGGGTCGGTGAGGGGGGTGGGCTGCAGGAGGTCGGTGAGGGGGGTGGGCTGCAGGGGGTCGGTGAGGGGAGGGGGTTGTGCAGGGGGTCGGTGAGGGCGGGGTTGTGCAGGGGGTCGGTGAGGGGGGGATTGCAGGGGGTCGGGGAGGGGGGCTTGCAGGGGGTCGGTGAGGGGGGTGGGGCGCAGGGGGTCGGTGAGGGGAGGGGGTTGTGCGGGGGTCGGTGAGGGCGGGGTTGTGCAGGGGGTCGGTGAGGGGGGGGATTGCGGGGGGTCGGGGAGGGGGGCTTGCGGGGGTCGGTGAGGGGGTGGGGCCGTAGGGGGTCGGTGAGGAGGGGAGGGGGTGGGGCTGCAGGGGGTCGGTGAGGGGGGTGGGGCTGCGGGGGTCGGTGAGGGGGGGTTGTGCAGGGGGTCGGTGAGGGGGGAGATTGCGGGGGGTCGGGGAGGGGGGTGGGCTGCAGGGGGTCGGTGAGGGGGGTGGGGCTGCGGGAGGTCGAGTGAGGGGGGTGGGCCGCGGGAGGTCGGTGAGGGGGGTGGGCTGCAGGGGGTCAGTGACTTCTTTTCTTGATCTCTTTATTTTTCCTACTTCTTTTACCAATTAATTGATGATTATTTGCTTGCTACTGTATTGCCTGTATATTTGAAGATGATATTGCTTTGTTTTGCTCCCTGTTACTAATTTAATTCCTGCTTGTAGTGTTATATTCCCACCGTTTTTTTTGCATGTCGATTGTAATAATAATTCATTTACTTTCTTGAAATCAAATAAAAGAAAAGAAAAAAAATGTTTATGCATGAAACAATCAATCAATGCCAAAACGATTCAATAAAACCAACACCATGATCCCAAAGGGGCTACAATGCCCATACTAATTCCTCGAACAATCATCTTCAACTAAGGGGAAAAGGGGGATAAATAAGGTTCATCCTCGAACAATCAACTTCGGATAGGATGGTTCTAATTTCTAAAACATAATCGGAAAAAGAATTCTCAGACAAGTTAATAGAAGGGGGATAAATAGAAGGTTGAGATAGTCTGAGATTGAGTACCCGATCGGTTTGTTGCATCCCATTTTTCGGCTTCGGTATCTTCGACTCCGGATTTTTAGTTAAATTGTGGATGATGAAAAGCAAGACCGAAATAATGTGCGAGGATCGATATGGACCTGCCTTAGCTAAGTTCATGTTCTGGTACGATTCTAGTGTGGAGCTTAGTTTGACCACATCCACTGCCAACAATGCTTCCAGTTCTCTTAGAGTGGAACTAAATGTGGAATGGAAGCTCTCCAAACTGCAGAACGCAGAAATATTGTGGGGACTGTAAGGAAATTATGCAAAACTCAACCAAAGAGCCATCAAATTACTGCTAAAGCAAATTTAAAGTCCATAAAATAGTAGAAGAAATGTAAAAGACACTATATAGCACAATAAAGCATTAAACATAAAAACTATTCAAACCACTAGATAGTACACGTGCAAATGTAGACACCAGTATCAGTATGCATGGTTGATTTGTGGGAAGGATATGTACCTAGAATCTAAAAAGAAGAAACTAGTCATTCTAATAATAAGAGTCCAGAGGTAAGTCGGCATAGATACAAAGACGATGAACAACAAATTGACACTTATGCAATTTTTTCCATTCTATACGACCAGAAACTCCATCATTCTTATAAAACCAAGGCTCATCGACAAGGCCATAAAATCTTTTAATCTTTTTGATTAAATCTTGATAAAATTTAGTCGCGTCTGATAAAAATGATCTGAAACCTTCCATGTGTACTAACTTAGCTGAACTTTCGGATAATCTCTTGCGAAATTCATCAATGTGTTTGTAATGAAGCCTCCATAAGAGGTATTCAATGTTTTGAAGCTCGTGTAAGTCACTATCATTCAGGAAGAGTTTCTCATATATACAACAAGCCTTATGGTATAGATTTTTTACATCATTATGAAGCACTCCTTTGGAATGAACACATGCCCAAAGCCACTTTTCAGTGTCAGAAACCAGATCGAAAACACGAATGAACTTGATTAAATGCAACAAAAACACAATCAAAATCAAAACTCAAGTAGAGAAACTATTTTACCTTAGTAAAACAACTTATCTTCTCTCCACGACTTCGAGGAGAATTCGACGAATCAGTAGGCATGATCAGTGGGCTAGCTTGTCAACAATCTCTAAATACTGGAAATCTTAAATGATGTTTCCATATATAGAAAATTAGTTTCCACCAGCCAATGTCACAATATTGGACTTCCTAAAAATAGCAAATAGCACAAACATTACTGAAGACATCATATTAGACATGAAGTTGAGCTTTTAATGTACAAAAACTCCAGTAATTCAACAAATTTGAAGGGTGTACTAGAATTTTCCATTTAAAAGTAGTATAATTCATCATCAAAAATCTAAGTGAAACATAATGTGAAATAAAGGAATTAGTTTGGACTTTCCCAAGACTACAAATACCCAAAAATAGTAATTCAAACACATTCAACAAGCAAAATTTCCAAATTAATCAGAACATAATCTTAGAAAAGTTACAAAACCAACTCCTTTTAAAGGAAATACAAACATACAAGAATCAAACAAGTGGAAAAAAGGACATTAATACAGCCTATTAAGAAACTAAACATATTCCAGAAAAAGTACATATTCATCATCAAATTCAAATGAAACTAAAAGTACCCATAAGTTTGACAAGTGTGTGAGCAGAGAAAAGAGAGAAAATTCAATGAAAACTAACAAGAGAAACATACCCAGATGAAGAAACTTTTGCTTTTCCAATAAAAGCAAGGAAAAATTTAATGCCCACAAAATTTAGCTGAGGATTTTCAGGTGAAATAAAATGAAAATGCGAGGAGAAGATAAATTTGAGTAGCGAGCAGTGAATGCAAACAAATAAACATTCGCAAACTCAAATTCATTGCATAATGAGGAACAATTGTTGTAATTCAAAGTAAGTTTTGTAAGATCCTAAAGAAGACCCAAACCCTAAGTTCGACAAAATCAATCAAACAAACAACAAAAAACGCAAGAATGGGAGTAACTTAAATCAATAACAAAAGAAACTCAAGCCATTGCAAGAAACAATTTCAAACCCTAGATCCACGAAAATCATCAAAAAAAAAACAAGCAAAATCAGGTAAAAACTTAAAATTAAAAGAGAGGAGAGAGAATATACCTCAGCGGCGAGGTAGTCCAGAACGGCGTCGAGGTAAACCGGAGCTCCGGACGATAAGTAGTAGTAGTCGCGCGATAAACGTAAGGAGGAGGTGAGTTTGTGGACAGCGGCGAGCAGAGGAGATGACAATGGCGGCGGCGAGTAGAGGAGATGACAGCGGCGGCGGCGAAGCGCGAGGCTCCGGCGAACGTTAACTGTGAAAGAGAGAGAAGATAACTGTGCGAGTTAGAGGGAGGGAGGGAATTTGTGCGAGTTATTAGAGGGGGGGAGGGAAGCAGTGTGTGAGTTATACTGGGAAAGTATAAGCGCGCAAAATATTAAAAAAAAAAAAGAAAAAAAGAATGTGAAGGGCTGCGGTTTGTAAGAAAACCGCAGCCCTTTTGTGAAGGGCTGCGGTTTTCGGTCTAACCGCAGCCCTTCACTATCAAGGGCTGCGTTTTTCAATAAACCGCAGCCCTTGCATCGCAGCCCTTGCGTTTTTTTCCACTAGTGACTATTTGTTCTGTAGTGAGTTGCTCATTCAACTTGAACAGTCCACTAGGGGAACAATATGTTGAAATCAGAACTTCTTTAGCCCTATAAAAGAATTTGGAACAATAACAAAAATCACAACCATAGTGATCATCAGACATTAAACTAGTCACTAATTGAGATAAAATGGGTACAAAATGACCAATATTGAAAACTGAATGAGTTAATGTAGTGATAACCCTATTTTTATTTTGCAACTGATTTTTTCTAATAGGTTGATGTTTTGGAATTGAATAATGGACAAAAAAACATAATTTAAACATAAAGGTTGAATGAGCCATAAGTACCATAGAAATACAATTTAGTGCCATAAGTGGTGACTAATAGTCATAAACTAGTTACTAAATGACATAAAATGTCAACTAATATTGTATTATAAAACATGAATGAAATATTTGTGCAAATGGACAATAAATTTAAACCTGGGTTTACGGATTTTTTTTGGAGAACCATCTTGGTCAATCTCTTTCACAGGTTGTTTTCCTTTTTTCTTTGCTTTTGCATGAGGTGATTGTGGTGTATGAACTTTTTCAGCATTGTTAGCAGGTTGTTTCTTTCTTTTGCCTCCCTTTCCTTCATGTGACTCTGCTGAACCCTTTGGAGAAATGTTTATCTCAGGCTCTGGAGGAGTTTTCTCTCGAGTTTTTCCTTGAGGTGAATGTGTTGAATCCTTTGGAGAAGTGTCCCTCTCATTCTCTGGAGGCCAGAGTCTGCATTCCCCATGTTATCATTCTTCTTTGAGGTGACTGTGGTGAATCCTTTGGAGTACTTTGTTTTCCCCGTTTTCATTCTTTTTCCTTGAGGTAACTCTTTTGGAGAGTGATCTTTTTTCTTCCTTTATAGGAGATTTTTTGCGTCTTTTCCCTCCCTTTCCTTGAGGTTGTTCTATTGGATTTCCTTCATCTGGCCCCTTGTTTGGCTCACCTTCAGCTTGTTCTTCTTCAGTTACGGGAGGAGATGTTCTTGCCTCACTTTTCTTTGGTATTTTAGGTGGTTGCCGCCTTTTTTCCTTTGCTGCAGCTTTCCTATCATTAGCTGCCTTTTTCTTCATCTCAGCTAGAGTTTCTGCCACAGTCTTGTATGGTTTTGCTTTTTTTGTCTCTTGATTTTGTGTATTTGTAAAAAGTGGTGATAATTTAAATTAGTCACTAAATGACATAAACTGGTTACCAATACAAATTTAATGGTTACTAAATGAAACAAAGTATAATTTAGAAGATACACTAGACATCAATGTACCAAACTAAGAACCATTCAAGTTCAGAAAATCGATATGTCCACTCTTGTAGGCTTAGTATAATTTACAAGATACCTTTTGGACTTAGCATCATATAAAAATAAGGACACCAACAATTACTCAGCTCGCATACCACCAGCTAAGTGTTCCTACTTTTAGTTGGATCCAAGGCCATTTTGTGTACTAGTATGTAAGAAGTACTTATCTCTCTCCTCTATTATTATAAAACTATCTCATTTTTTTGTACATTCTTCACTAAGCAGCAACCAACTTTACTGAGCTAATGCATTTCAGACTACATGTAATTAGTCTCAGCACAGTATATTAACTACAAAGCTAGTTGTTATTCCAAATATCATCATTAAGTCATGCCACCAACATATACTAGAATAAACTTATAAATCAGGTCCATCATTATAACATGAATAGAAGAAAGAACACAAACAGGAAATTTAGCACCCAAACATTTTAACGAACCAGAAATCATGCCAACAATGACTGGCTATGCATGATACTTGATTCTCAAACTCTTGAAGTTATGTAAATAGAAGCAAAAGTCAAGTCTATCTGTTTCAATTCAACAATAACCACCAATGACCTCACACAACAAGTATAGCAATTCAACAATCAAGCAATAAAATAAATGGTGTATAATCAACAATAATGTTCATTACCTATTAAAACAACAAGACCCACCAATACAATACAACACAACAAGATAACCGAATGTCGAAAAACACAAAATGCATCAAGAAATAGTCCTTACTCAGGGAAACTATCAATTAAAAGCTCGATCGAATCATCCAAAGGCACTAAATGACATAAATTGGTTACTTATACAAGTGTGTTGGTCACTAAATTCAATGATGTAGAAAATGAATGTTCAATTGTAATTAGTTCAATTGTAGGACCTAAACATTATGCAGATCTACACGATTCACATCAAGAAATCATCAGATCACTGGAAAGAAGATTCACAACGCTAAACCTAAATTCAACAATGAAAAACAAACATCTAATATCTAAAATCTGAAATTCGAAATCAAAATGCAAAATGCGAATGCATGAGTTCATAGAATCACTGAAATACTGAAATTAAGATCAAATAAGGACGAAATTACACAAAAATTAAAGCAAGCAAAATCTTACAGAAAATTAAGCTCTAAATTGGGGTGTTTATACTGAAATTCAGGAGATGTGTTCTAAATTATTGTTTTGAGTGCTCTAAATAACACATGCATAACCTAATACTGAATTTTACACTGAAATTTAGTAGAATCGTTCTAAATACCTTCATCTGTTGGCGATTTTGGCGATTTTTTCTTTCGTCTTGCCATATTTCGCTATTGAACCCCAATGTTGAAAGTGTGACGACACCAGATTAATTCTATGAAAAAGGCTAAAAAAAATCGCATATAAAAAAATCATCAAATTAGTAGAAATTTACATTTTAACGAACCAAAAATTGAAGAAAATATGATTCGAAATCACATACCTAAGTTGATGTAATGATTTTTTGTATGAAAATTGATCGTTTTCCTTCGATTTTTGATTTTTTTCGGTTGAAAGTTCTTTGAATTTCAGTGTTTTTGTTCGAGAGAGAGAAGTAGGATGAAGAGGAAACTGTCAGGTGAAACGCATTTAATTCATCGCGTTTTGAAATCAAGCAGCGTGTTCGTTTTTTGGGTTACAGTTTTTGGGTTTTGGGTTTGTGGAGTGGGTAGTATCGTTTTGGGCCGTTTTGGGCTCCGCCTAATTTTATTACTAATTTAGGCCGTCTCTTGCAAGACGAGCTGTTAATTTTAAGAGTTCACTTAATTTTTCAAACCAGTATTATAAATTAAGTCCCACTAAAATAATGAGCGTAAAGTTTGTCTTTCCGAAATAAAGAACACTTAAGCCTTCGACCATTAGTGATGGATTTTGCCAAAGCAATAATATCACTTCTAAGAAGATAAATGCAGGTAGGTCTAATAAATATATCTACATACATATTAGTTTTGGTTAGCTCATCAACATTAGTAAGGAGTCCTTAAATATTGAGGCAAAAGTAGATAGGTATTAAATATTAAGATGTAACCTATCAGCCAAGAATAATATTAGATGTTATTGACCCTAGGTTTTGAAGATGACTAAATTAACAAAAGACACACTAGTTATAATTTAATGTGTGTTTAAGTTTGTGAAATGCAAGGTTGATCATTAAAGAACAAATAAAGTACTTAAGTTAAGATTAACGTTTAGAGACTTAATCAAGATTGAAGTGAAGATGTTCCCTCAATGATGAATCAAGCAAGGAATGAAGATTAGTATGCATTAGGATGTATTAAAGATCTTCATGTAATGGTCGAAAGAAGGTAAAGACAATAGTTACGAACCAGAGTCTGTTCCCAAGTTGGGAATAGACTTTAGCACTTGGTATAGGAAACACAGTTTAGGAACACGCTAAATTATGTTAACTTATAAACGTGTTTAACGACCGGGATTAATACGTGAATCTTAGTGGTTGTTTGGTATACATGGGAATTTAATTCCCATAGTAAGTTTAATTTCCTAGGAAGTTATTTCGTTTATGTAATTACTAGGAAATGACCTTAATATGTTTGATTGACATCAAGGAATTTGCACTTCCCATGAATTGATGTGGGAATTCTGAATGACCAAGGGGGGAGAGGTGGTGAATAAATTCCTACCTTTTGTGGGAATTTTCAATTTCTCAGGAATTTTCATTGCCCCCATTTTCCCCCAATTCCTGTCAACCAAACAACTACCCAAACAACCACTTTAGTTATAACATGTATTTTGGTTTAATAATTTAGTTAGTAATTACACTACAATAAAATAGGGTTATAGTAATGCACCTAAAGCAACAGTATTTTAAGTGTTGCTAAAACATGCTATGGTAGCAGTTTTTTACTTATTCTTTTATTTTGGCTTTTAGTTTGGAAAATCGTTGCCACAATAAAACTATTGCAGCGTATTATGGGGTTGTATGGTTGAAGCCTAAGTTTTAGCAACGATTATACTTGTTATAGACTTTTTTTTTTTTGGTTGAGCGCAATGTTTTGAAATTTTTTGACAATATCTTTTTCACTTCCCTCCAACCACGTTTCTCTAATTCATTAGGAATTAGGAAAGTTAATAGAAATAATACTCTCACCCTCATTTTTAGTCAAGCGGTTTCCTCTGACCTCCCTCCAACCCGTAGATCCTTCGACGGCGAGCGAATTCACTGAGTTTGGCGATTGGCGAGCGAAATTCACGGAGTTTGGCGAGCGAAATTTCTTCTCGTTGGTGTTGGGATCTTCAGAATTACAATTCGTGTAGGATTAACTCGAACAAGGTTAGTATTTTTTGTTTAATTGTGCGCAATTATGAGAATAATTCGTGTGGTGATTGTGGGATTTTAAGAAATTGATATTGTTCATAGGAAATTGCAAGTTTGGCGAGTGAATTTCGACAGTTTAACAGATTTGTAAAAATTATTGCTTTAATAAGAAATTGATACTTTTTTTTCTTTTGAGGAGAGTAGAAATTGATACTTTGTGTTATATGCAATTGCTTCGATAAGATTTTGCCTTTTTTTATGATTTTATTGCACATAATATCTCAGAATTATTTTTACAAATTTCTTGTACTATCGAGATTCAGTGATTCTGTTGTACTGCGATTAGTTTGTTGAATTGGGTATTATTAGTGACATTAATCTATGATAGTAGAATTGGGTATTGTGACTAGCTTTGATGATCTTTGTAATCTATCAGTTCTTATATGTATTGGCTGTAAAAATAAGAAAGGGGATAGCATAAAACCCAAAAAACAAAGAAAGAAAACAAAATGGAATCAGTCGGGTACAAGAATCAGCCATATACATATCAAATCTAAGTAAATCAACCCATTAAAAGAACTGCAACAAAGCCCAATGTTCAAGAAAACTCCATTGGCTTCTGCAAGCATTAATTTACCCACCTTCATCTTGTAGTTGCTCTTAGTTGCAACAAGCGGGAAAAAAAGGAAAGAAAAACATTAGTTATAATCGTGGTTATGTTCTTTGAACTTTTATGTGCTGTATTTAGCTTTTTTTGGCTGTATATAACACTTGTGTTTTGTTATACTGATGAAAATTCATATAGCTAAATTGATCGCCTAATCGTACTTGATGGAAAAGATATAAGAACAAAATATATCCTCTGATGACTATCCTTTATAGTTTGCATGTTAAATTTAATGGAGATTGAGATAATATAGAAAATTTAGACATTGGCTACTTAGTGTATGGTGGATATAAGATACCAGAATTTTAGTTGGATTTTTGTGCTAATATATGATTGACATATGTGATTATGATGATTGGGTCTGTCACTAATAGCCTTTTTCTTCCTCTCAGATTTGCACTTGTTATTTAAGTCTCTTACTTTCTCCTATAATTTTATTTCAAGGTTGTTTGGTGATGATGTTGAGTTTTAATTTGCTGCTCTGATCTACACTGCTGCTATACTGTTGTGGGTTTCTTTCTCGTTCTGTTTCTTGTTTCTATGCTGCTATACTGCTATGATGCTGAACTAGTCTACTTTGCTGCTCTAGTCTATACTGATATACTGCTGCTCTAGTCTAAACTGATATACTGCTGCTATGGTTTATACTGCTATACTGCTGCTCTGGTTCTGCTATGCTGCTGCTCTAGTTCTGCTATGCTGCTATACTACTATTATAGTGTATACTGCTGCTAGAGTGCTCTGGTCTATACTGACTGATGCTTCTCTTGTAGGTTGCAATTGGATTTGGTTTCTTTCTTGTTTTGTTGGTGTTGTTGATATCTAGGCAGGAGATAGCGAATAGGTTTCATGAGAACTATAGGAGGTCTTTCGTAATCCCAACTATTTTTCGAGTTGGTTTAGGATTGCAGCATAGTGCCCATAATGAAATGGTGTAAAAGTATGTGTATACAATTGAGGGGAGTTCCTAAGAAGGATGAGTTGATTTAGGATTGCAGATAGATAGTGGACACACATCACATGTGGATTTGCATGGTATTTACGAATTTCAACTTAGTGTCACATAAGCTTTCGAAGGTATAGCTGCAGTTTATTCTTAATTTCTCTTGGCTTTAGCCAAATCAAAAGTATGTGTATACATAGTCAACTTTTTCTGCCATGTATCTGCATTTCTTTCTCCCAGGAAATATATTTACCCTTTTCATTAGCTTGACTCTGGAGGCTTTTTTTTCAATGATAAATTGATAATTGGTAACATGTATTTTAATTGGTTTTAGCTTAGAAGCTTAGTATCCATTTCGAATTATCATTTGTTTTTTTTTCTTTGTGGGCAGCAAGATTGATCATTTTTTTTTTTGAGGGGGGATTGATCATATTATTTCATTTTAATTACATGCATTAATTTTCCTATTATATTGACTTAGTATTTTTCTATTTACAGGATGGTATAAGTAGATAGAAGGAGATCGTTAGATAAAAGGATGGCAGGAAGCGCATATATTGAAGTTCTTTTGGATGGATTTTGGACAAATAAATTAAATACTAGCTAGGTTCTAGATTGCTTGAACTATTAGTTTTTTTTGGAGATTCATTAGTTTTCAAAATTGATGTATTCATATTATAACAATGGTTTTTGTTATTGGAATGATTGTTATGGATTTTTTTATTTTAACAGTAAGTAAATTTTAATTTGAAATAAATGTTTTCCTTTTGTAGTAGTTGGATATTTTGGTGTAATATTTGCATTAATGAGCTACTAAATAAACGCGTATGAAATAGTTGCTATAGACTCACATAAAAATGTCGCAATAGTGTAGCAAGAAATGTTGCTATAGACTCGTGTAAAAGTGTAGCAATAGTTGTATCAAGAAATGTTGCTATAGACTACAAAAGTGTTGCAATATTAGAGCAATAAACGTTGTCATAGGCGTTGATGATAGTCTTCTTATAGATAATAAAAGTGTTAGCCTAAACATTAAAAATGTTGCTTTAAATCCTAAATAATTGTTACTAAAACTAAATAATTGTCGCCTTAGATATAATAAAACTGTTGCCAAAAGTTAAAATCGTTGCCTAAGAAAAGCGTTGCTATTGATAACTATGGCAACAGTTTTATAAAGTTGTTGCCTAAGGCATCATAACTGTTGCCATAGAGACATAGAGTTATAGCAGTGCCACCTATTGGCAACGCCATATAAACTGCTGCTATAGGTCTATGGCAACATTAAATGGATCTTTGCCAACACATTTAGGCCGTTGCTATAGCCCTATTTTGTTGTAGTGGTTATTTTCTAAAGATTTTAAAATATGTTTCCTTAATTCTAGTAAATTAGTTAGAATATATTTTTAAAATCAATTGATCATTTTTAAAATATTAGAATAAAATATTTGTTAAAATCCTTTTAGAGTCTTTTAGGAAAAGAATTTTATTTAACATAAGATTTCTTTATTTGTTTTATGATTCGGGTTTTAATGAAAACAAAATAAAACAAGTACACATTTCTAATTAAATCACGTTTGCTTTCTCTCCAAGTTTTTTTAGGATCAAGTAAGTTACATAAAATTCAAATAAGTATAATAGGTTTTAAATGAGTATAAAAAATTCTTTCATTATAACTTCACCACAACCCACTCAACTTAGACAATATAACACCCCCGAATACTTTTTTTGAGAGTATATAATTTTTTTTTCAAGAGATTGTACACATTCAAAAGTTATCATACACATTTATGTAACAACAAGATTACTTACACTAGCATGTCAACATACATATTCATTTCAAAAAAACAACATAAATATTCATAAATAAATGCAATCATATGCAAAAGTAGCATGCTTATTTGAAATATTCAATTGCAGAAGATGTACAAAATTTATTTGAATACTCATTTGGGGATAGATACTCATATGACAAAATGCATACTCATTTGAAAAGAAACGTATTTTCCTATGTATATTTTTATCTTTTCTATTTTGACTGTGTACTTTTGCCAATGCACTTTGTTTGACTTTACATATGTTTTCATTACATAATAAAATTGTCAGGATTGAAAATCGATAAAATGATGATCATTAAGACGAATCAAACAAGACCCCACATGATTTTATATTTTTTTATATATATTGAGAAGAAGTTATAAGATTCTCTCTAATTCCATACTTTTTGAGTGAAACAAACAACTAAAAACAAGAAATGGATTTTGAATCCATACCCATAATGTTCTCGTTCTCTTATATATCATTTTATTCCAAATCTTCAAATCAAATTAACACATCGTTACTAACATATACTTTTCAAAATATAAGGCACGCACGCTTTAAAAATTGGCTTTGACCACATATAGCTCTTATAATATTACAGCTAAAAATTATACCATTAGATTTGTCTTAAAAATACGATAATATTATTATTTTCTTATAGTTTCATCAACATGAATTGAGAGTAATTAACGGTCAAATTTTGACCTCTAATGCACAACACATTGAGATGAATCTAACAAGATCTCACATGACTATATATATGTTTTCTTAATATATATTGGTGATAATTCACACAGATTATATAGTACTCCTAGGTGCACATCGCTCTATGTGCACCCAAGGCCAAACGAGTATGCATCTGAACAAATGAATATGTATTTTTTCAAATGTGTATAATCTTTTCAAATGATTGTATACTTTTAAATTTTTTTTTGGGCCCCCACTGGGAACCCCTTGGTAAGAAGAAGGACCATACTGGACCAGCACCTCTTGCAGGTCAGCTAATCCAGCTACACAGGTCAACGCTTCAGAGTAAGGGGGGACATAAGGGAATCCTTACTCCCAAGCACAAGTAGGTAGTGGGGTTCGAACTTGTGACCTCAAAGTCACAAGGTGAGTTCCCCACCACCTCTACCAAGCAAGCTTGATTATTGTATCGATCCTTTTAAATGAGTGTGTGTATCTTTTCAAATGAATATGTATTAAATGAGTATGTTTCTTTTCAAATGAGTGTGTATTTGTTCAAATGAGTATGTATATTTTCAAATTGCTATGAATTTTAAAATTTATTTTACAAATGAATAGCCAAATATTCAATTAAGTAAGTAAATTTTCAAAATGAGTGCATTTGTTGAAATGAGTATGTCTTTAGTTTAAAAGTGGATGCATTATTTAAATTAGTATGAGAATTCTCAAGTGACTACAAAATTAGGATTAAATAAATACAATAGGTTTTAAATAACTATAGGAAAACTTAGACAAGATAACACCACCAAATAACTATTTTGAAAGTATATAAAAAAATTCCAAGAGATAGTACACATTCAAAAGTTATCATGCGCATTTGTGTAACAACAATAATCACTAACATTGACATGTCAATAAAACATTTCATTTAAAAAAAAAACAAAATACATATATGCAAATAAAATGTAATCAATCAATAAAAATATCATGTTCATTTGAAATACTCAGTTGCAGAATTATACAACAACCATTTAAAAAGATAGATACTCATTTAACCTTGAGTGTACATAGAGTTATGTACAAGAAGGTGTATTATATGTACATGATCAAAGTTTATAAAATTTAACCTTAAAATAATAAAATATTATACGAATTATAACATAGGGGACGTATGTTTTTTTTAAAGTTGTACGGCCCAAATTTGGCATATATTTGTCATGAAAGTTACTCCTAATTATCAAAGAAAATAAAAACAATTACTAGAATTCAAAGAAAGAGGAGAAAAAGGAGGGACGATTTTTTTTTTTTGAGAAAAAAGGGACGATTAGTTCTACTTCAAGTGTAACCACCTTCTAGGCTTATTCATGGTGCCTATGACACCTACTAATTTGCATCTTCATCCAAAAATGGAAAATGCTTTTAAAAATGAAATTGTACCCAATTAAGACCTTTTTTTCCCAGAATTTTTTTAAGACCTCCATGATATCAAATTTCTGAAGATCTGCATGTAACCACTTTTTCCTTTTTTATGATTTTAGTATATAATAATTTCCTCAATATTTATTTCTTTTCTCCTAGTTTGATATTGAGATCAACGGGTTATGAATTCTTCTGGGGCAACTCGCAAGGAAGGGGGCTCCGAATCTTCCTCCAAAAAGTCCTCAAAGAGGCCTCAATGTAAGCTCCTTCTCCTCTCTCATTTTAGTAATTTTTATTAATCTACTCATAATCAAATGTTGTGTTTTGTTGTTTACATTTTCGGCTTTAGGTATATGTCAATTGGGATAATGGTACCAATGCCCACCTCCAATAGATAAGACCAGGGATTGGAGGTTGCCTTTAGTTTTGAATCTAGATTAAAACCTAGAGAAAACCTCGGGATCGATTCCTTAGGGGCCCCACTTTGATGGGGGAGAGGTTGTCTTTAGTTTTGAATCTAAGTCGAAACCTAGAGAAAACCTCTTCCTGGGGGACCCCACTTTGGTGGGGCAGAGTTTGCCTTTAGTTTTGAACCTAAATTGAAACCTAGAGAAAACCTCGGGATAAGTTCCTGGGGACCCCACTTTGGTGGGGGCAGAGGTTTCCTTTAGTTTTGAACCTGGGATGAAATCTCGAAAAAACCTTGGGATTGATTCCTAGGCCCCCCACTTTGGTGGGGAAGAGGTTGCCTTTAGTTTTGAACCTTGGTTGAAACATGGAGAAAAACCGCGGTATTGATTCATGGGCCCCACTTAGGTGGAGAGAGGGAGAGGTTGGTTTTGTACCTAGGTTGAATTGTTGAAAAAATCTTGAGAGATGGTAGGCTAAGTGTTCTGTGTACTTGACAAAAAATATTGTCAATTGGGATGAAATTGTAATGTAATTATTACTTCAATGGAAAGAAAATGCTGCAAATATGTATCCTGATGTCTAGGATTTCAAAGTATGGATTGTCTTTTGATGTATTTAATTGTGTTTGGTTTTATAGATTTTGTCCAGTTTGGGCATTGTATATAAAACTCTCTCTCTCCATGTAAGGGTGATTGAGGTGGTGAGATGTTAATTTTGTTAGGACTTAGGAGTAGTATCTTAGAGGCCATTTTGAATTTGATTACTCCACTAGTTTGGCCATTGAGTTCCTTTGTTTCATTTTGTACTTTCATTATTTTTGAAGATGGAAAGAATTAATTTTATTTTTTAAAGTGAAAAACCTTTTAGTTGGGAGGAAGGTTGTTTAGGTTATGAGGTTTTGTAGGGCTTAATCGTTGAAGTCTAGAAGATTGATACTAATATTCTTCTAATTGGTACCATGAAAGATTTAAGATTTTAAATACCAATCGAAAGGGCTTTGGCTAAGTAATTGATTTACTTTTTCGTGCTTTAATTGTGCTATGATAGAGTCCAATTTAGACTCCAACGTATAGATATCGTGACTTTCTCATTTAGTCATTGCTATGGCGCATAAGTACTTTTACCTTTACATAACAAAGAAGCTATAACGAAATATCAAAATCCATCTATTGCATTCAAATTTACAAAGAATATTTGTGATATGGAGATGAAATAATGGTAAAAACAACTCTTTTTATTTGGTAGAAATTAGAATTTTAATTTACTTTATTTATCGTTCCATTTTGGAATTTTAATGATTGATGTTTGTTGCAGATTCCAGATTCACACAACAAGAGCTTCCAGCTTGCAAACCAATTCTAACTCCAGCATGGGTAAAATTTGTTACTAAGTCAGACTCCATTTCATTGATTTTTCCCCCCTAGACATGAACACACACACATCAGGAAATAATTTAATTGGTTAACTTGGGCTAAAGTAAAGGTGACCATGAGCTGGACTAGGCTAGGCCTAAATTGCAGGCGAATTATTATTTCATAATCCGTTATAATCAGGGTGCAGTGGTGTGGGCTTTCAGGTCTAAGGTTAAGATAGGCCAATAATGTATTTCAAGCCCTGAAGGCATGCTTAAAACCTAAAGATAGCCAATATTTTGGGCCAGGCCCTAAAATTCTGCCTACAACAGGGTGGTCCGAGTTGGCTGGACCAAGTTGATCAACTTTAGGCTAAATAAATTCCCCAAGGGCATCTTTTGTCCATCTATTTCAAGTTTGGTATCATTAACTTCATACATTATCTAAGCCTTGTATGCTTTAATTCATTGTGTATCTGCAAGAATATTCGGTATGGTTTTAGTGATTTTATGCTAATTACCAGAAACATATAGAAGTTATTTAATTTCTTCTAGAATAAATAATAGAATTACTAAATTTACAAGTACTATCAAATGAATAAGAAATGTTTCATATTTTTTTGAAACTAATGTTTAGGAAACACATACAATTTCAACTAAAACTAATATTCAAGATAAGCAACAAACAAGTTAAACAACTAATACTTCTTCTATCTGTTATTAATTTTTCACGTTTGCCAGCTCATAACTTTGATCAATAATATTTTAAATTATCTTTTAGTAAAAAAATATGAAAATTTTATATTTTGAAGATTTACATTGAAATAAATCCAAAAACACACTAGAACCACTGAGTATTAAATAATATGTTTCGGGTATGGGTTGCCTAGGAAACCCACTCCGATGCCTAAGTTAGACACGGTCGACAAGATAAAGTGCAGGGAAGGTAAAAGTGGGTCAGAATGTGAATACCTCGACAACAGTGTTGGTCTATTTATAGCCCGTGAACAAGTAGGCCGATGCGCGGTTCCCTCGTTGTACTATCTTGTCCGCACACGTGTACGATATCTGGGTACTTACGTGCCTATGCCGACAAAATCTTCCTTGTCAGCACCTATTATGACATGCTGATTAAATTGATCTATATATCTATTATAATAGCTGACAATTATTACTAAACATGGCGGCCGTCATGCCAAGGGGTTGTATAGCCCTGGTTGCATGCTATGACGATAGCGGACATCTATTACTGAACATGGCGGCCATCATGCCAAAGAGTTGTGTTGTTGTCATGCGACGACAATATCCAACATCTATTTCTTAATATGGCGGTCATCATGCCAAGGGGTTGTATATATCATGCAAAGGAGGTGTCATGCTACACCAAGGCCGGTTCTGCCATTTCACTAACATGTTTTTCACCTTCATTATTCTGTTGCTATCCTACTCATGATGTAAGGTGCCGCCAACCATGGCGATGGCTGTCTCGACCTTGGTCGCCAATATTGCTTTGAGTCCTTGAGTTGTATGGCACCAAGGTTGGTTGATATCGGCCACTGATGTGCTGACAAGGCAGACCATGGCGGTCGGCTATTGGCGACTCCCATACAAATAGCATTTGTTTATATATATTAGTGAAAAGATATGGTCAAAATGATTATGTGAATTGGTTCTGAAGTCAAACTAAAACAACTAATAACAAGCAGATGAAGAACTTATTTTCAAATTTCTATGTAAAATTTCTCTTTTTAGCTGTGTAATTATTATATAATCCTCGGATGCTATCAATCTCTAAACTGACATTCTAAATTTTACTTATTTGCTCCTTATAATTGTTCATTCATGTTCCTTTCAGGTTATATCAATATTCGTTGCTGTCGGAATTATCTTTATTCCTCTTGGACTTATTTCTTTGTCTGCGTCAGAGAACGTAATCTGCTAAAACCACGTGATGTATTAAATGATTTGGCTAATGAACCAACATGTTAAATGACATTGATCTCCATTGTGTCATGCAGGTTGTAGAGGTTGTGCAGGAATATGATGTAGATTGTATTCCGCTTGATTATAGAAATGACAAAGTTGGATTTATTCAGAGCCCTAGCACTAACAAAACATGTACATTAAGTATGACTGTAAGTCCTTGATCTCCAATCTTTTCATTTCTTTTGATTCTCAAGTTTCAATTGCAAAGGAGACCATCAAATTGCTAGATCACTGTTTGATTAACTTCCAATCAAGATTATGAACAAAAATATTGTAAGTGTCGCACACTGAAACGTAGAGTGATAATGGTCATTTTGGACACGCAATTTTATAATTACAAAACAGTGAAGTAGGAGAATCATGAACTTGAGTGTATATCTATGTGTTAATTATATTGAACAAATACAGAAGCTTATGGACAATTTAAATTGATATACGGCCTCTGCCGAGTCTACCCCTTAATTTTACTCACACGGTGATGACACGAAGATTAAGAGTAGTAATAAAATTTAAATGAGAGAATATAAGTGAACTAAGAGGGAAAAAAAGGATCAATGTAACCGAGAGAATGCACCAGAAAATGTCATTGAAAATTGTTTTCTTTAATCCAAAATACAAGTGTGAAATGTAATTTTTTTTTATAAGTGTGAAGAAATTTAGTGATGGAGGAAGTAGTCAAGTATGGTTCAGTTCTAAAGAATTCAATGGCATCTTAATGGTTTCTCATTGAAGTACAGTAACATGAAGAATCTTGTTTAGTTCTGAAGACAAATATTAAGGTGAGAAAGTGAACATTTAGCTGCTGTCATTCACAGTGAGTAAGAAGATTAAGGTTTAGGTTGGTAGCCTTGAAGAATGACGGCTCCACCTGATGTATTATGTTGCGATATATTTTTGATAATGTTTACAGAACACCTAGCCTCCCTTATATACTAGGAAACTTTACAAGGGCAACAATCCCTAGAATGATTCATCACATGATCCAATGTAAAGACAAAAGAATATACTAGACACCTAGGCTAGTTATCATGTGACTTGCACATGATTAATATTAAATCCTTTACACTCCCTCTCAAGATGAGAGTGAGCTGAAGCTGATGCTTGCACTCCCATCTTGCTAAGAAGTCTATGGTACTGACTCACAGGAAGTGCCTTGGTGAGAACATCTGCTAGCTGCTCCCTTGAGGGTACATATGAGGTGTGAATGGTGCCTTGCTTTACTTTTTCTCTGATGAAGTGGCAGTCGACTTCAATGTGTTTGGTTCTTTCATGATGTACAGGATTAGCTGCAACAGAAAGAGCAGCTTGATTGTCACACTTAAGAGCAGCTGCTTTGAGGTTCTTCAGCCCCAAATCTTTGAGAAGAGACATAAGCCATGTCACTTCACAAGTGGTGAGAGCCATGGCTCTATACTCAGCTTCAGCTGAGGACCTTGCAACTACAGTTTGTTTCTTACTTTTCCAGGAAATAGGAGATGTGCCTAGTAGTATGCAATAGCCAGTAGTGGATCGTCTAGAAAAAGGACAAGAAGCCCAATCTGAGTCACAGTAGGCAGTCAGTTTGGCTGCTGCATTACTTGCTAGTAGAATCCCTTGTGCAGGAGCATGTTTAATATATCTTAAAACTCTTTTTACTGCTTGCATGTGTATAGATGTGGGAGCTTGCATGAATTGACTCAAGAGTTGGACTGAAAAATTGATATCAGGCCTGGAGATGGTAAGATAAATCAGTTGTCCCACCAACCTTCTATAAGGCTCAGGATTAGATAGAGGTGTTCCCTTTTGAGGCTCTAACTTCACATGTGTGTCAAGTGGAAGCTTGAGTGACTTCTGTTTGTCAATGCCATGCTCTTTAAGAAGATCAAGAGCATATTTTCTTTGAGAGACAAAAATGCCTTGAGTAGATCTGGTGAATTCCATTCCTAGAAAGTAGCTCAGATCTCCCAGATCTTTCATGTGAGACTGGGTGCTTAACAACTGTTTCAATTTTGCAATTTCTTTAGAGTTGTTACCTGTGATGATAAGATCATCAACATAGATGAGTATTGCTGTGAATGTATCATCTTTCTCTTGAATAAATAGAGAATGATCAGCCTGAGACTGCACAAACCCAAATGAGGTCAAGGCAGTGGAAAGTTTTGCAAACCACTGCCTGGGTGCTTGTTTGAGCCCATACAAGGCCTTCTTTAACTTGCACACTGGAGTTTCAAACTCCCTCTGTCTCCTTGAGCTCTCAGAATCATTATAACCCAAAGGAATCTGCATATAAATGTCTTCTTTTAAGTCTCCATGCAAGAAAGCATTTTGCACATCCATTTGACATGTGTGCCATTGATTCATTGCAGCCACTGCTAGCAATGCTCTAATTGTGCTCATTTTGGCTACAGGAGCATATGTGTGTGTATACTCAATTCCCTTCTTCTGATTGCAACCTTGTATAACAAGTCTTGCCTTCTTTCTTTCAATGGATCCATCAGCCTTGTATTTAGTTTTGTATACCCACCTGCATCCAATAGCTTTTCTACCAGCTGGGAGAGCAGTGATCTCCCATGTTTCATTCTCAATTAAGGCTTGTATCTCCTTGTCCATAGCCTCTACCCATCCTGGCTGAGTAGCAGCCTCATAGTAGGACCTAGGCTCTTCAGTTTCAATGATTTTTCCCACCATGTTAGCAAAGTGTTCATTAACACTTGCTGTTGCAACTGGTGTAGCTTCAGTGGCTTGTTCTGTTGTGTTGTGAGAATGAGAAGTAACATAGTCATTTATCCAGAATGGTAGCTTAGATATCCTGCTAGACTTCCTTACAGGTACAGATTCAGGAGAAGGTACAGGAGCAGGTGAGGCAGTTTGTGGTTCAGTTTCAGTGTTTGTATTTGGATTTTCAGTGATTTGATCAGGGTAAGTGTCTTCAACTACAGGTTGTGAGGGTAGTTGAATAGGCACAGGGTTCATGAAATGTTTGTAGGTATTGTTTAGCATAGGAAATACATGTTCATAGAACTGTACATCCCTAGACACAAATTGCTTTTTGTCAAATAAGCTTTCAAGCTTATAGCCTTTTTGTGTTGTTGGATAGCCTAGAAACAAGCAAGGCACTGCTCTTGCCTTAAACTTATCCTTCTGTCTATCAGGATTGTAAGCCATGGCTAAACAACCAAATGACTTTAACTCATGATAGTTAGGAGCTTTGTTGAACATAATTTCATATGGTGTTTTGTTTTTAAGCACATATGAGGGAAGTCTGTTTATAAGATATGCTGCAATCATGACACAATCACCCCAATAAGACAGAGGTAGCCCTGCTCCAAACCTCAGAGCCCTGCTCATTTCAAGCAGATGTCTATGCTTTCTCTCCACAACCCCATTCTGTTGTGGCCGTCGTCAACGACTTATGCGGTGTATTATGCCCTTTTCGGTGAACAAAGAGATACACTCTTGATCCTTGAATTCTAGAGCATTATCTCGACACGATTATTCTTACATTTCTGTCAAATTGATTCTTTGCATATACACAAAAATTCTTAATAGTTACAAAAGAGTCAGACTTACTTTTGAGTAAATGTACCCAAGTTGCTCTAGTAAAGTCATCAACTATAGTTAGGAAAAACCTATATTTTCCTTTGTAGGGAACCTTATATGGTCCCCATATATCAATGTGAATTAGGTCAAAGGGTCCTGCCACTTGGGTTTCACTTAAAGGAAAAGGTTGTTTTGTGAGTTTGGCCATAGGACAAGAGAGACAGATTTCACTTTCAGGTTTCTTAACATGATCTTTCAAATAGGTAATGTGTTTGAGTTTACTAAAGGATGCATGACCTAATCTGACATGCCACAGAGAATAATCAAGGAGTTGTGCATTGCAAGATTTCAAATCATTACAAACATTGTCATTAAAAACCTTGTTGACAACACAACATCCATCATCAGTGTGATGTTTTTCATTAGTGTCAGCTACACTTAAAACAGAAAAATGGCTAACATTTGCCTTAAATTTCTTAAGCTGTCTCTCAGGTTGTGTTTCTTGTGTTGTATTTTTGTTGGTAAGTAATCTTGAATCTTGGCTTGAGTTGGGTTGATTTTGTAAGTAGTAAAGTCCACCAGTGGCAGTCCCTATGTCCTTAACTCTCTGAGTTGTGCAATCCTGCAGAACACTATAGTCTTTGTGAAACAACACACAACAATCATCATTTTCACATAGCTTTTGAACTGAGAGTAAATTTTGTTTGAATTCAGGAACAAACAAAACATCTTTCAGTTCAATACCATTAGCAAGGTGAGCATTCCCTATGTGAGTTACATAGGCAACTCCTCCATTAGGCAGGTTGATTTTTGGCCTATGCATCAATTGTTTTACATCATGTAGCTTATCTAAATTAGCTATCATATGATCTGAAGCACCTGAATCTATGATCCAGGTACTATTTATATTTTTCACATAGTGACATGCTATCATACCTGCAAAATGGGTATCAATTTCTTCATCAGTATCCTCAGACTGCTTGACAGCTGCATTACTTGTGCTTCCACCCAATTTCATCATGTTCTGTAGTTGTTGTGCTATTGCTGCAACAAGCTCAGAGTTCCCAGCATTTACTTGAGCAATGTTTGCATTTTTCTTCCTGAAATTATGACCACCATGTCCTCCTTGATTTTTCCCTTTTCCATAGCCACCTCTATTCTCTTGAGTGTTGTCAGAACTCTTGTTGTATTGTTTGTTTTTGCTCTGTCCAGATGGAAAGCCAATCTTGAACCAACATTTTTCTGCAGTGTGATTGTTTTTCTTGCACACAGTGCAAAAAGGTTTGCTGTCATTTCTGCTGTAGAGAGCTATCCCTACATTTTCTTCTTTTTCTTTTCCCAGAACTTCATTTTGAGACTCTTCCTGTTGAACCATAGAAGTAGCTGTTTCAACTGTAGGAAGAGTACTCATCAGCAATATTTGGCTTCTCAGTGCCCCATATCCAAGGTCTAAACCATTCAGGAACTGAAATAGCTTTTGTTCTTCTTTTTGTTGCTCTATTGCTTTAACATATGCAGTGATTTCAGAGTTCACATTGGTGATTGGAGGATAGTCATTCATTGACTCTATCTCTTCCCAAAGCACCCTCAGATCAGTGTAATACTCTGAAACTGGTCTCTCATTTTGTTTAACTTCATATGTTGCTTTGTTCAGTCTATACTTTCTGTTTCCATTACTCACAGTAAACCTATTCCTCAAACTCATCCATATTTCTTTGGCTGGCTTCATGTACATAACTGACCTCCTAATAGACTCAGTCATGTTGTTTAGAAGCCAAGCTGTAACCATGTTGTTACAAGCTTCCTAGGCTTCTTTCATAACAGAATCAGTACTGGACTTAGTTAGAGCCCCAGTAACAAACCCTAGTTTTCTTTTAGTTGCAAGAGATATTTCCATGGATCTCTTCCATGGTCTGTAGTCTCCCAAAGACTGTAAGTCGTGGTTCTATTTTTAGAGTATTAGGACCATCAGAAGGGTGAAGGTACAGTGGGTTGTTACACTCAATGGTGGTTTTTGCAGCTTCTCCTCCAGCCATAGTTAATAGCAGAGTTTTGTTTTTTTTTTTTAGCAAAGCAAAGTTTCAAACTTTGACAGAAGAATTTTACAGTTGTTATCTCTTGCACAGCACAAACATAAAGACAACAACTTGCAAATGTTTTTACACTAGGAAAGCAACGAACTTTAATGTTTCACTTACCTCTCACGCAGCTCTGATACCATGAAGACAAATATTAAGGTGAGAAAGTGAACATTTAGCTGCTGTCATTCACAGTGAGTAAGAAGATTAAGGTTTAGGTTGGTAGCCTTGAAGAATGACGGCTCCACCTGATGTATTATGTTGTGATATATTTTTGATAATGTTTACAGAACACCTAGCCTCCCTTATATACTAGGAAACTTTACAAGGGCAACAATCCCTAGAATGATTCATCACATGATCCAATGTAAAGACAAAAGAATATACTAGACACCTAGGCTAGTTATCATGTGACTTGCACATGATTAATATTAAATCCTTTACAAGTTCCATTAATTAATGGTTTTCACTGATCTTAATTAACATGGACAATTTTTCAGGTTCCAAAGCAAATGAAAAACCCTGTATATATTTATTATCAGCTCGAGAACTTCTACCAAAACCATCGCCGGTAAGCATGTTATGACATAAGGGAAAGGGAATATTCGTTAACCTCTTGTCCTTTATAACATAAAGGTCATGCTGATTTACAAATTGACTCTGGAGTAGCATGATATAAAAGGCAAATTGTATGAGTATGGCTAAATAGAAAATTGTATGTTAGTGAACAAGAGATAGGAATTTGGGTGGGGCCATGCAAGTGGAATTACCGAAATGGCTTTCGGCTCTCTTGGTTGCTAACAAACAATTTGCCTTCTAGTATTTTTCAAGTAATTTCTAGTGCTTTCAGTCCACATTCACGCAAATTTCCGAGTTCTGAAAAATAATACATAACAATCATCTAATGGAGCCTATTTCTTATTCAGATATGTAAAGAGTAGAAATGACAAACAACTAAGGAACAAGGCTGCTGAACAGTTTACAGGTGAATGTGATCCAGAAGCAACTGCAGGGCCTGACAAAGCTCCAATTGTTCCCTGCGGTCTTATTGCATGGAGCCTGTTCAATGATACATACCAATTTTCTTCTGATTCAAATTCAATTGAAGTTAACAAGAAACATATAGCATGGGAGAGTGATCGCAAGCATAAGTTTGGATCCGATATTTATCCTAAAAATTTCCAAACTGAAGGCCTCATTGGGGGTGCTCAACTTAATTCCAGCATTCCTGTAATGTTCATTCTCATATAACTCACTTCTCAATTTCTTCATTTACTATTCTATGTGATGTGCTGTCATTTGCTGATTCATTCCACTTCAGGTTTTTCATCCGAAAAAACTACTCTCTCCATTTTTAATACATGCAATATTTGAAATCTTTAGGTCAAAGTTTGTAACTTTGACAATTTCTTTTACTAATGATTTAGCTAGAACATGGAGGGTCGGGACTAGGCACATTAATTAAGGTGAGGGGAGAGATAAAAAGGGTATCCATGTGATGAGAAGAGAGATAGATAGAGAATATCCAAAATAGGTAATGTTGTAACTAAACTGAAAAAATAGAAGTGTTGCAACTATGGAGGAAGTATACACTAGTGTTGGAGCCGAGCTTTGCTTGGATTTATCATATCAGAGGAAACATCTGTTTTTTGCGGGTTAAATTTGCATAAATTTAAAATCTAAAATCTTCAAAACTAATTCAAAATCTTATCAAATACAACTTTAAGCGCTCTTATATGATTTGACTTAAAAGATTAAGAACTTTTGTAGAAGATTTTATTTGCTTGAAAGAGAATATTTCACAAATGATACGGGCTAGAAACTTTTTAAGGAAAGGTTGACATACATGTGTCGTGTTTGAGTATTCTTTTAGTGTTAAATAAATGATGGCAAAACCTCCATCTTAATCCCACGAGCAACAGATCTAGGTGCATTTAGCAAAAATTTTCATTTCGCGCATTTGAAAGGTTGTGAAATAAGCAAAAAATATGCGCTTGAGAGTACTTAGCTCTATGTGCTCTTGGGAGACCTTAAATAGTCAAATGTTGCATGTATTAAAGAAAAGGAAGAAGTATGTTACTCTGCTCAATATTATGACCTTAATTTTGAAATAATTTTTGCAGCTAAGCGAACAAGAAGATCTTATTGTATGGATGCGAACTGCAGCACTTCCAACTTTCAGGAAGTTATATGGAAAGATAGAGCAAGATCTTAATGCTAATCAGAAGATATCAGTGGTTGTACAAAATAACTACAACACATATAGTTTTGGGGGTAAGAAGAGGTTGGTCCTTTCTACAACAAGTTGGATTGGTGGTAAAAATGATTTCCTTGGCGTAGGATATCTCACTGTTGGTGGGACTTCCTTAGCTTTTGCACTGGGATTCATTTTGCTTTACGTCATCAAGCCTAGGTCAGTAATTTGTTACATTTTATTTCCATCTTCAATTTTCTCTCGAGAAAGTGCTAGCCTCTTTAATAGATCCCAATTATCTGGTAGATTTCAAATTGGGATCTATCAGACAGTATTACACTTACAAAAAAAATTCAATTGGTACTCGAAACCTTTCCAATTGGTACTTGTGTTGCAGTGTTGACGAATTTTATTACGAAAAGTTCAAGTACAATCAGCACATAATCAGAGTAGATTCCTGATTCCACCAAACATCTACCACGCTTGATGCTTACATAAATTGCATCAGCATCTTTTAAACTCCACCTAGGAAGAATTGGGACAAGAGACTCTTCATGTGCAAGTAGCTTGGACAGAGAGCCTAAGCAACAGATGAAAACATCGTTGAATGTAAAATTCTCTATTCTTCTCCTTATACCTACGACTTACGAAAGACCTTTAAAACGATCTCTTTTCGAATACTCTTAGGAGTCGGACAACCTGAGTACAGATCTTGGAGTTCCTCTGCAACCAATAGAAAGAGTTATGAGTACCGATATGCTTAATAGATCCGTACCCGTATCCGATATACGTACATTAAATAATGCCCGTGTCGTGTCGTATCGACACCGGTACGGCGGCAAAAATGCCGTGTCCGAGTATCATAGGGCTTAATCCTCTTTCCTCTCTCACTGTCTTAATGTTCCCATCAGTTGTCATTAATAACCTCATATCGTTGGTTACTTCCTCCGATTTCTTTAGTTACTACACGTTGATTTCTGCACTATCTATCTAGTGCTAACTTCGACCTTTTTTGTGTGGGTAAGATGTTCGAGTAGTCTCGAATGTATATTTATAAGGTTCGAATTTATATGATTTTATTATGTGTGAATTCAAGATATATTATTGGTCAAAGTTGTGCGTTAAAAGACGTGAAAGGTTACATGTTGGAACTTAAAAGAATTGGAGGAAGTATAAGTTAAGTTATATGTTCATCAATTTGCATGATAAGAGGATGATACAACTCAATTCTAATGTTGTTGGAACTGTATAGTGTATATATAGATTTTCCTTTGTGTATAATGCATGGTTTTCTATGTTCATCATTTTGCACAGTAAGAGGGTGATAAGATTTAGCTTTTTATAATGCATGGTTTTCGTTTTATTATGCAGGGCTCTTGGGGATCCGTCCTATCTATCTTGGAATAGAAATCCAGCAGGACACATGAATTAAAAATCCAGGACTTATAAAATCATTTGAGTAACAGAGAAACATCTAACAAGAAAAGAGAAAACAACTTCGACGGCACAAAGTTGGGCCTGTATTCCAAGAGTTGTGATTGAACTCTGTCGTTGCTGACAATTTTAAGAATTAATAGGAGATTGTTTTAATATTCATATATCATAAAAGTTGTACAAAAGCACCTCGTATTTTAGGGCTAATCAATCTCTCTCCCAAAATTTTTCTTTGAAATTGTGATAAATATACGTACATAGATATATAATGGAACTTGTATCTTGATAACTTTACTCTTTGGATGCACATCATTGAAATTTAACTGACAAAGGAGACTAGTCATAGAGACAAAATGTGGTGATAAGGATTCAGAACCCTCAATGAAATAGTTGGAAGGTGGGAGCGCTTACCACTTGATTAAAATGTACGCAATACGTGCGAAAGCTTATAAAAAATTAAATTAATTGTGTAGAAGAACTGTCTTTGCATTTTATTTTTTCAAAATACGGTTGTTCAGTTTAAATGTGTACTTTTTTTTCCCTTTTTTCTTTTAAATAAAGCAGATAGGTATCCTTTTTTTTCCTTTTCTTGTCTTTTTCTATTTTTTTATTTTCTCTATGTGTTGCCATATATAATAGAGATAAATCATTAAAAGATATAGAAGCGCTTACCACTTGAACTTTCACATAAATGGTTGGGAGGCGGTAACGCTTACCATTTGAGCTCCCATATATGCCTATGAAAAATATGGGCCATGTAACTGATAATGTAAGGCTATTTTTGTACAAGATTTTACTTAAAAAGAGATTGTTGCAAGCATTGTGATGCATCCCAAAATAAAATATGTTGAAAGTATTAAAAAAAGGGAGGCAGTATCTATAGGCTATAGGGGGGATAAAACCCAATCTCTATTTACCGCCCGTATTTACTAAAAATCGCCCGTATTTTTTCCTTAAAATTCCACCCATACCCCTCCCTGTTTACCCCACTCTTACTCTCTCACCACCCGACCACCACCACCACCACCACCACCACCACCCGACCACCACCACCACCACCACCACCACCCGACCACCACCACCACCGACCACCACCACCACCACCACCACACCGACCACCACCACCGACTACCACCATCGCCGATCGCCACCACCCGGAGCACCACGAAAAACCGTCAACCACACCGGAACGGAATGTGGTTAATTTATAAAAAAAAACCGCCACTCGTGCACGGTAACGGATGAAAATTCCGTTACCACCATGGTGGTAACGGATGAAAATTCCGTTACCTCCATGGTGGTAACGGAATTTTCATCCGTTACCACCATGGAGGTAACGGAATTTTCATCCGTTACCATGGCTTTTTCAAAAATTTTTTTTTTTTTTTTGAAAAAGCCATGGTAACGGATGTGGTGGTGGTTGCGGTAGTTGACGACGTGGTGGTGGTTGCGGTGGTGGTGGTGGTCGCCGGTGTGGTGGTGGTTGACACCGTGGTGGTGGTTGCTTTGGTGGGTGGGTGGTGGTTGGGGTGAGGTGAGAGTGAGTGAGGAGTGAGAGTGAGTATACATAGGGGTAGTTTAGGAAAATCTTGAAAAAATACGGGCGATTTTTAGTAAATACGGGCGGTAAATAGTAATGCCCAAATCATGATTAGTGGTAAAAGAGTACATTAAATAATTGCTTATCATGATCAAATACGTGGGACATTGCTTACCTACCCACCGGGTAGATAACCCACTACTAATAGAGTATTAAAAAAGTATTAATTATGTTGAGTTGGATTCCACTATCTCAACCCTCAACAATTTTTTATTAGTTAGATAGTGAGAATTCTACTTCGAATGTTGAAAAGGTTTGTGATAAAAGCACTTGAAAATCTCCAAAATCAATACTAGTTTAGATCACCCTGAAAATGTGTTCTTAACCGGAAAGGAGTTTCTAAGAAAGGTGATGACCAAAGATGTAGGTTTTTTTCACGAATTTTGAATCTATTTTTTAAATTCTTTGGCTTTTTTTGTTATTAAGTGACATTTTTGTTTAAAATTGATAGTATGCATGGTATGAACTGATTTGTGGTTATTTTGCGTTAGATGTAATTTTGTCCTGGATTTGTAAATTGATTTCTCACTTTTTATATTTTTATTTGTTATAAAGTGGTTTGATGTGTTTACTGTAGTTTTTTTTTGTTATAGTCTGATAAGTGCTATACATAATTTACTTTAATGGGTTTTTATGTTCAACTGATAATTTATTTGCTCTAAATTTATTATTTAAGTTAATATAATAAATTGATAGTTATTTGTGATGGTGTAAATCTCATAAACTCATATCTTATGGTCATGAACTTATTAATAAATTCTACGAACTTAGAGCATTAATGGATCAACATATTTATGTTTTGAACTGATAACTTATTCTTGTAAGGAAAATTTGATAAGAAAGTCCCAACTATAGTCGTTCTGCCATAATAAGTCCCAACTTTTGAATATCTCACAGCAGACCAAGCTTTATGTCATATTTTAAGAAACTAGGGAGGAACCCAATTAACAGGCCACCCTAAAGCATCCTTACGGATGATCTTGAAAAAAGCAATATCAGGAGATTCAAACCAATAACAGAGAATAATAGTGGAATGACCACGATTTGCCATCCAGTCGGCAGCATAATTAGCTTCTCTAAAAACATGCTGAATATTATAATTATCAAATTTTCTCAGATCCTCCGTAGCATCATTAATAAGAGCATTAATAGACCAGGGAATTTTCCAGATTTTTTTGATAGCTTGAATAACCGAGAGATTATCACCCTCAATAGTAATATTATGAGCCCCCAGGAAGAGAGCTCCCCTAATACCTTCTCTTAGACACCAGGCCTCAGCAACTAAAATAGAATTATTATCAGCAATGGCGTTAGCACGACTCAGCAAAAGTTTCCCCACAGAATCTCTAATAACAAAACCATAAGTTGTGCTACCATTCTGCAACTTGGAACCATCAAAATTAAGTTTAACAAAACCAAGAGGAGGGGGGGACCAAATAATGTTATGCCTAGGCTTTTTAGATTCTTTAACACCTTGTTGACTATGTTCAAAATTGGAACAATTAGAATGGGAACGATTAAGATTATGCATAAAAGCTTTAATCATAGCCCCTAGTTTGGCTGGAGAAAAGCTTTCCTGACGAAAGGTGATACTATTTCTAGCATACCAAATGAACCACCAAACAATAGTATAGAAATTGAGATTCTTAAGAGTCAAACAAGACTTAAGATTGCAAAAATACTCAATGAAAGAGAGATCATTATTATCAACAGGAAGGGGGGAAAAAATCCCATTGACATTAACGATCTCTAGAACATCATGCATAAAAGGACAGTCTAGAAATAAGTGATGATCATCCTCAGAATGGAAGTTACAAAAAACACACTCTAAAGGAAGGAAAATATAACTCATTTCTAACATCTTTTTAGTAGGAAGGCCATTCTGACAAATTTTTCACAAAAAGAATTTAATCTTGGGAGGAATGGACAAACCCCAAATCCAAGCAAAACTAACCTGGTTGGGCGGATCTAAGCCATACCCTTGCAGCAGAGCAGCACATGATTTAACCGAATATTCTCCATCTGCAGTAAGACCCCAAAAAATCCTATCTGCCATTTCATTAGAAGGAATAAAATTTTTTAGGATATCATCCACTACATTAAACGGAACATAATTTAAGAGAAGTTCTTTATTCCATTGAGCAGCATCTGTAATGAAAAAAATTAACCATCAACTCCTCTGACCCAATAATAGACGAGAACTTCTTTTTAATAGGGTAATTAAACACCCAGTTATCATTCCAAAACGAGATCTTCTCCCCATTCCCCACCACCCATCTAAGACCTTGCTTAAAAGGCGTACGAAGCGTCATTAGTTTATACCATTGCCAAGAGACATTAGCTTTAGTTTTATAAGAGAATAAATTGTCTTGTTTTAAATATTTTTGCTTAACAAGTTTGACCCATAAATTATTAGGCATCCTAATTATTTTCCAAAGAAGTTTAAACTGAAGAGCTAGATTATTAATTTTAGCTTTTCTCAACCCCAGTCCTCCAAATTTTTTTGGTTTACAAATCTTATCCCAACCTATCAAGTTAGGAGCTTTAGAATTCAGATCTTTATTCCAAAGAAAATTCCTATAGTTTTTATCCAGAGAAGAGAGGATATAAGGAGGGAGAGTAAAAGTTTGCATTTGGAAACTAGCTTTAGAAGCCCAGGTTAGGCGAATTAAAATAGTTCTACCGCTTGAGAAAGAGAATTGGCTCTCCACTTGGTAAGGCGAGAGGAGACTTTTTCTTGAATAGAACTAAAAGTTGCAATTGTGACCTTGCTACTAATGATTGGGCAACCCAAATAGTTACCTAGAGACAGAGAATTTTCCATCTGGAGAATATTCGAAAAACACTTAATAATTCTACTGGGGTATTAGTAGTGCACTGAAATGCAGACTTATGGAAATTGACAAGTTGGCCTGACATTGAGCAGTACTTGTTAAGAATAGATTTTATAGCATGACAGCTTTCTACTTTAGCTTGTGCAAAAATCATTGTATCATCCGCAAAAGTTAAAAAAGGAATGTTAACTCTATATTGACCAAGAGTGACCCCTATCAATCTTGAATCTATTGAACTAGCTTGAAACAATTGACGAGCTAAAATTTCTGCACATAAAAAATGTACGGAGAAAGGGGATCTCCCTGACGAATACCTCTAGAAGGAAAGAACATATCTCCAGGAATACCATTTACTAAAACAGAAAAGGACACAGTTGTAATACATTTATCAATCCAAATTTTTGTTGATTCAAGAAAAAGTTGTGTATTAATTCTAGGAATATTAATGATATATAGAAATATATCTACGTATATCCTTTCTCTAAAAAATTTCAAAATATAATTGGATTTTTGGATTAATCGAGCATTTCTTCTTTTTAATATTTGACCAATACTTTTTGGCGATTTGAATTTCGTAGTACCATAACGTGTTTGCTTAGGACTAATATTTATTTTGATATTGTCTTTTGAAATTTTTTCTATTTGATTTTTGATTATCCTTGTTCTATTAGCTAAATCTTTCATTTTTTGTCCTGTCATTGAAGAATTTGTCCAATTTAGGAATCGGGTTTGAATGGATGATTCAATAATCATATGCCTATTGATTATCGAATCTTTTTCTTTTTTTCTTTCACTAAATTCTTCTCTCAATCCAAATACTAGAATTGGATTTACGGTTGACATTTTTTTTTTAAACCTAGAAGGATTTCAATAATCCCATTTTTTCTTTCATTATTTTCTAAGTTTCGAAATTTTCGAATTTTTTTGGCGAGTTCTTTAAAAATAGGTTGAAAAAAAGAAGGGACTTCTCGGGGAGGACCAAAAGGAAGGTCAGTTTCCATTCCCAAAACTGTTAAAAAACAAAAATTATCTGTTTTAATTTGTTCGTTTTTTTTTATTAATCTAGACGAGAAGGTCGTATCATAGATCTGTGCCAAGGTTTTAGACGGAAAGGAAATAATATCTTTATCTGAATACCATCTGTTAACCAGTTTTTAGGAAATTCGGTTTCGGATAATTGAACACCATTATAGGTACATTTAACTTACATTTCGATATCCCACTCGTTGAAATCTTCAAACCACTCAGGAGGATGGAATAATAATATACGGCCTATATTTTTTGCTATTATCAATAAAGGCAATACAATATATTTTCGAAGAATTGACTGAGTTACTAACATGAAACCCCTTATTACTTGAGCAAATGGAATGCTATCCCAGGTTTCGGATATTTCTATTCGTGCTTTTTCGTTTTTTGCTTCTTCCCTTCTTTTGGATTCTTTTTTTATCTCTTACGCCTTTAATTCTTCTTCTTTAGAATCGAAATATGAAATTTCGCATTTTTTCCCATAAAATTTTTTAAAATTCGTTTAATTAATCTAGAAAAAGTAAAAGAAAAAAAAAGAAGAGTTATCTATTCTGTCTAAAAAAAGTGGGGAATGTATATTTGCTTGAAAAAATTCCCAAATAACTATTTTACGTCTTTGAACACGCATGGAACCCTTGATTATATCTCGACGAAAATCAGATTGTTGTGAATAACGTATCAAAGCTATTTCGCTTGGTTGCTCCGATGTATCCGCGGTATTAGGGGCCGGATTATCGACATTCTCTTGCTTATATGTATAAATCACTACACGTTTCCCTTTCCTTGCGCGAATTTGATGCTCCGTCGACATGCCTTTTTCATGTTGTCTTACATTTTGTTCTAAATCGTTGATTAATTTGTATGACCAACGAGGAACTTTTTTACTTATTTCTTTTATTCCAAGCGATTCTGTTGGAATTGTTTCGATAAAGGAATCCGTTAGGATTGTATCAATTAAAAATTTGAAAAAAATTTCTGGATCTTTCGAACCAATTTGGCCTTGTTCGGAAAGTAAAGATTTTTTTTTCTTCGATTTTTAGGAAAAAGATAATTAAATTCCAAAAATTCGGGAACTTTAGGGATTAAAAGTATGGAATTTCGAATTTTTTGGTGCGGTAACATTGGGCCGCTAATAAATGTATCTTTTTTATGTTCAAATTCTTGGTAATTATAATCATTAATTAGAATATTATGAATTCTATTTATAAAAAGTTCATTACTATTTAGTGTAGTTTCGGGTGAAAACATTTTTTTTATTATACCACGATAGGATCCATTTAATAAAGGATCATGTGTTTTTTGCAAATATTCCTTTTTAGTTTTATCATTGCATAATCTAGTTTTTTTTATCAAGTACATCTATATAAAAAAGTCCTTTGTCTAGAACTGTAATTCTATTAGCAAATTCATTGCTTAAGCTGTTTTTTTTTGTTCATTCGTATAAATCCAATAATTGTATAGTTCATCATCATATAAGAATTTTTTCGTTGTATCCAAAGAAATCTTTCTTTGTATCATTTCCCAGAAAAATGCTAAAGCTGGGTGGATATGTAAAAGAAATTCTTTGTTTTCCATCATTTTGACATGTATAAAAAAAATATTGTGACATTTCATTTCTTACCGCATTTTCAAATCGATTGTTTTTTATATATCGCGTTGGACGATTCCAACGTTTATAGTCGAAGCGAGAAAAAGAAGGGGTTTTTCAAACCGGGAAGAGGTTTTGATTTTCTTCTTTAAGTCTTTCTAACTTCGAAATATCTTGATTCCCAGAATAAGAAGTTGGGCTATTTTTATAGCATGCTTCTTTTAAGTCCAAGAGGATCTTTTCCATTTCATTGATTTTGATTTTGTCCGGATCCTCCTTTTCTTCCGAAAAAAGGGAAGGAGAAGGATCTTCTTCGGTGAATCCCTCTTCTTCTGTTTAGTCTCCTTCGTTTCGGGGTTTCTTTCGGTTTCTTAGTAAAAATAGGTGACGGCATTACGCCTAAATAGTAGACACAGGTAATAAAGAAGAGAATACTAAAGATTCGAGCCATATAATTTCTCAATTTTGACACAAGGTACTTATTAGATCTAATAGAATGATTTTCTTTGTATCCGGACTAATACCAATCCAACCCATTTCATGAATAAAATGTGACCAATTAACCAACCAACAAAACTACTTGTTACAAATAACATCTTGTTGTTGCATCGAAAAATAGATTGACCAAGAGTGACCCCTATCAATCTTGAATCTATTGAACTAGCTTGAAACAATTGACGAGCTAAAATTTCTGCACATAAAATAAAAATGTACGGAGAAAGGGGATCTCCCGGACGAATACCTCTAGAAGGAAAGAACATATCTCCAGGAATACCATTTACTAAAACAGAAAAGGACACAGTTGTAATACATTGATGGATCCAATTAATTCATTTTTCACAAAAGCCCAACTTTTTAAAAGTTGCAAAAATAAAGCTCCACTCTAGTCTATCATAAGCTTTTTCCATATCTAATTTAATCGCTAACCACCCTTCTCTTCCTTTTTTATTTTTAAAAGAGTGAAACACTTCATGAACTAATAAAATATTATCTTGTATTAGTCTTTCAGGGACAAAAGTCCCTTGTAAAGGATGAATAATCCGACCCAAAACTACTTTCAATCTATTAGCCAGAATCTTTGAAATAATTTTATAAATAGTTGAACAAAGACTAATAGGTCGAAAATGATTTGGGTTAGAAGGAGCTTCAATTTTTGGAATTAGAGTGATAAACGTATGATTAATTTCTTTTAAATTTTTTTCCCGAGTGAAAAAAGGCTTTAATAGCCCTATACACTTGAGTTTCCCACCGAGTCCAATACTTTTGATAGAAGAAAGGAGTAAAACCATCGGTCCGGGGATTTATCCGGCGCTAGATCAAACAGAGCAGATTTGACTTCTTCTATCGATATATCAACACATAAGTCTATATTATCATTTTCAGAAATTATGCACTCTAATAGCGATAAATCAGAGTCATAATTAAAACAACAATCCATATTCTTAGTAAATCTTTTCTTAAACGCATTAGTCATACATTCTTCTACTAATTTTGGTTGAGTAACTATATGATCTGACGGATCTTTAATAGATGTAATTAAATTACGATTTCGTCTAATCGAAGCACACGCATGATAATACTTTGTATTTGCATCCCCAAACTTTAAATTATTAGACTTAGCCTTGATTTTCCAATAAGAGTCTTGAAAATCTAACAATTTTGTTTGCTTAGCCAAAAGCAAATCTTGTTGTCTAATTAATTGGGGGCAATCATTATGTTCTAGTAGTTGATTTTGAATTCTAGCTAGCTTTCCTTCGACATTACTTAATTGTCTAGATATATTGCCAAATCTAGTAGTGACCCAATTCTTAGCCTTCTCCTTTAAGAGTTTGCACTTCTTTGTTAAACAATACATGTTCGAACCTTGAAACTTTTGACACCAAGTTTTCTTGATTAAAACATCAAAATCCTTTCGGGTTGTCCATATTTTATCAAATTTAAATGGGGGAGATTTTAGATTACTATGGATTTTGATTTCCAATGATATAGGACAGTGATCAGAAGAAGTGAAAAGATGATGGATAATTTTTGCATTTGGGAAGGCATTTAGCCAACTTATACTCGCAGCCCCCTTATCTAACCTTTTCAAAATATTATTTGGACCATTTCTTGTTTTTCTCCAAGTATATGGATTCCCTTCAAATGGGAGTTCTATGCATTCAATAGCAAAGTAGAAATAATTCATAATAGCTAATCTGGAAAATCTAAATTCAGCCCCACCTAATTTGTCTAAATGGGAACTTAACTCATTAAAGTCACCTATTATAATGAAAGGACTGTCGAGCATTCTAATAAAAGCAATTAATTCATCCCAAAATTCATACTTCAAATTATAATTGGGAGGAGCATAGATGAAAATAGCAATAAAGCTAAAATTAATGGCTAATAGCTCAATTTTAAAAGCCCAAAAACGAGAAGATTTACTAATGGAAGATAGAACAAAAGGATTACAACTATCCTTCTTCCACATGACCCACATCCCCCCTGCTAACCCCATTGAAGGAAGGAAGTCAAAATGAGTGAAGCCACAGTACCTAACACATCCCTCAGAGGGAGGAGTAGACACTTTGGTCTCGCATAGCATCATAATTCTTACTTTATTAGATTTACAAAAAACTTTCACTTCTTCCATGGCTAAAGGCCTCCTCGAGCCTCTTATATTCCAACTACTGATATTCATTAAACATAGACATATGGAAGGCAAGACTTAGCTAAGTCATGCCCCTCGCCAGACCTAAACTTGAAGGTGGAGAGTCCCTCCCAACTTTTGCATTGTTCTCTATTAGGGTACCACCACCCTTTAAACATGACATTGAAAATTAATATTAGCACAATATAATGAATGTCAGCCTTTAATTGTATACAGAGACACATAATAGGAGTTTTCTGCAGAAGATACTTTTTTAAGAAGATGAAAAGCAGAAAATACAACATCCTCAGTGGACTGATATAGGTTTTCTGGGAAGCATGCTTTAGGCACACTAGAACCATCAAATGGCAAAAATAAGCAAAGACTAAATTCAAAAAACCTCCAATCCAATAGCTTCTGTGGCCTAAATCGGAGTTTTTAGCAGAGAGAAAAACCTTGCAAAACAACTAACAAAATCCAATCCCATACCTTATGTAGTCTAGCTTTAATTTTGTTAAGTTGAGCAAAAACTGGATAGCCATTCCAAATTCATAAATTGCCCGATTAATTTGACTATAATACAGAGCTAATTTCTTTTTAGACATACTCCATAAACTTAACCACCTCCAAAGAAGTAACTTCACAAAAACTGAAATTACCCAAGAATATTCAATCATATTTTCCTGTTGAAGGAAACGAGATTCCTTCATAGCTTCCAATTTTGTAAAAGTAACACAAGGTATAGAAAACTTCATACTTAAGCACACAAACTCATACTTAACCACCTCCAAAGAAGACTTAGCTAATTTCCAATTTTGACAGCTCTAGTTATAACAGGTTAAAGTGGATCATGTGTGGGTCATGACCATCATCTAAAACCACTCCCTTCCCCTCCTTGTTACCTTTCTCTAGTCGACTCTGTATTTTCGATCCCTAAAAAATTCTCCCAGCATTGTTAATGAATTGACCAAAGGCTTAATCCCTTCTTCTTGTCATTTGATGTTTTCTTCTCCAAACTGTAATTACTCCTTGAGTTGACTCTTCAATGGCTTTAATAGTTGATTCTACTGTTCACTCTCCAAAAACTCCATTATTTCCAGTTTTCGCCATGGTCAGATCACAGACCATATGGTACACTTAAATAGAAGCCATCCTTAATGGAGTTTTCAGAGTTTGATTTCCTTTTTTTAACGAAATTTGATAAAATGGGTATGATTTTTTTTTTGGGTTATGAGAAAAACCCATAAATTAAAATGGAAGATATGTTATAAATTAAGGAAGATGAAGTGAGAAACAATAGTAAAAACAAAAGTTTTTATAATTCAGAGAGGTTGATTATTATTCTTATTATTATAAGAGAATAAACAAAAAGAGATGAAGGGCAGTAACGGGGTAGAGAGAAAGTTGAGAATTAAGATAGTATTAACCATTGAAGATTATTATAGAAGCTCAAAGAGACATGGCAGTTGATCTCAATGTCCTAAATTTCCCTAATGGAATCTATTTATGCCATTTTCAATTATACTAGTTTGTATGACGGTAGAATAGGGGAAATATATGGGATGGGCCATGGTGGTGTTTCGTGGTGGTATGTGCTATGGGTGGAATGTGTGAAAAGGGAAGGAGGACTTGCACTCACAACAGTAGAAAAGGGAAGAAATAAGATGAAACTCAACATTTAAGAGTATTTTTTTAAACAAAAAATTAACAGTCTCAGCCAGTCACCGGTCAAGTGAGACGAAGCGTGTAAAATGCATCATAAAGTTTGGGCTACTATGAGATACTTCATAGTTGGGACCTTTTATGGCAGAACGTCCATAGTTGGGACCGTCCTTAACAATTTTACCTTCTTGTAAACTGATGCGATTTAGTGATAAACTGATGTATATATGTCATGCATAATAATCTGAGTTGTGTGAATCCGATCACGTTACATTAGTGTTCACCAGGATAAAAGCACATATATTTATGAAAAGTCCACTATATCATTCAGAAACCCACTATATCATGCAGAAACCCACTATATCATGCAGAAACCCACTATATCATGCAAAAACTCGTTGTATCATTCGAAAATATACTATATCATGCAGAAACTACATCATTTCAAAACAATCCACTATATCATTCCGAAACCCACTATATCATGAAGAAACTCCCTATGTCATTTAGAAACATTCTATATCATGTAGAAACTTAATCTTTCTATATGTGAAACTTTGAATATCAAGAGGGTCACAAGATGAACACAATCTTCTAGGCGTGATGCACTTTCCCAAAAGTAATATTTTGACCCTATTCGTATAGCACGGGTTACACAGAATTCACCTTCGAGATACAAAGAAGAAGCAATAGTGGTCACTCTAACTATGAATATTATCAATTGGAAACGAATTTATGAGATTTGTAATGAAGAATAATTTCAGTTTGATCTTGAAAGTTGAGAGAAAATATGAAAGAGAGAGTTTCTTTTCATCACCATCAACATATGAAACTAGTCACATATATATTATACTACAACACTTCAGAAAAGACCGAAACAATACTTTGCATAACCGTCAGAATCAAGCGAAACAACGCGACATAACACGAAACAGTAGCACGTCGCGGGGTGCGACCACCATCGCGAGGTGCGAGCTGCCTCGATCCTTTGTCGCGGGGGTGCGACAATGGTCGCGGGGTGCGACCTGTTCTCGACTCTCCAAACACAACTCGCCCATTGTGCTGGAGGCGTGAGCTTTTGGGTCGCGAGGTGCGATATCCCTCACGAGGTACGATGCACTCAAACCTCATTGTTTCCTTTGCGATAATACATCACAACTTGTGATTAGATTAATGAAGCGTTACACACATATAGTATATAATATATCATACGTTTGTTTGAGTTACGACACCCTAACTAAGCGACTCAAACAACCATATCATGATGCAAACCTTCATTATACTCTAAATCTCCAACAATCCTCCCCCATTTAGAGTATATATAAATGATTTATTGCTCAAACATCATCAATACAAACAACCTCATGAATAAATGAAAGTGTACAAAGACTTGAACTTCCAATTAGTATAATATACATTCCAAGAATTCGTATCTAAATGGTGTCGATAAATGATTGAATCATTAGCAACACATAATGAAAGCTTGAAGATATTACACACACAAGATTAACTACTCATTTCCAATATATACTTGACACTAAAAAGCCATGTGTTCAATATCAATTCATAAATGCATCAAAGCTATGCCCCACTAGCTCCTTGAAGTGGCCAAAATTCGCACTTACATAGGTAGATCTCTAAGAAAAACATGCTCCTGTGATAAAGTACAATGTCAAGATACCTATTAAGATCAAACAACCTCTTGAACCATCACATATTTAAAGAACTTTACCTTGGATGTTTATGTAAGTTCTTTAAATCATCAAATAAGGAAATTAATCTTATTGAACTCAAGAACCAACATCTTATTGGGCGTTAAGTTAAGATTCCCCTACTCGTGATTACCAATGGGCACCAATCCTAAATCGATTGCCATCCTTTTCACCGTATCTCTAGCTAATGCTTTTGTAAAAACAATCCGCTAGATTATACGTAGTTCTAACATAGTCAACAGTGATAGCACTATCTTTGATAAGTCCTTGGACATAACTATGTCTCCACCAATGTGCCTTGATTTACCATTATATACTTGACTATAAGCTCTTGCCAATGCTACATCACTATCACAATGTATAGCAATAAGTGATATTGGTTTTGGCAACAATGGTATCTCAAACATGAGATTCCTTAGCCACTCGGCTTCTTTGCTTGCCGATGACAGAGCGATAAATTCCAATGTCATTGAGGAATCCGCAATGCAAGTTTGTTTCTTAGAAGAAGCACCTCCCCCAAGGAGGAATACCCATCCACTTGTGGAGGAATGATCTTCTCTATTAGAGATCCAACTTGCATCCGAATACCCTTCTAAAACCGAAGGATATCCACTATAAGACAAACCATAATCCATGGTTTTTCTCAAATACTTTAATACTCGACGAATAGCTTGCCAATGTTCCATTGTAGGATTACTAGTATATCTACTTAATTTCCCCACCACAAACGCGATATCTGGCCTAGTACTCGTCATAGCATACATCAAACAACCTATAACACCCTCGCATACTCAAGTTGAGACACGGTATTACCATCATTTGGTCACAAGTTTTCACTTGGGTTCATAGGAGTTGAAACAAGAGAGCAATCGCTAACATTAAACTTCTTGAGCACTTTCTCGATGTAATGAGATTGTGACAAGATCAACTTTCCATTGTCTCTCTTCATTTTTATACCTAAGATGACATCCGCCTCCTCCAAATCTTTCATGGAGAATTTTGAAGATAGAAAGGATTTTGTCCACTCAACTTGTGACAAATCCGTTCCAAAAATCAACATGTCATCTACATATAGATAAATTATGACACCATTACCGTTGCATCAAATTTGCTATATACACACTTGTCTGAATTGTTCAATTTGAAACCATTAGACAATACAACCTCATTAAACTTTTGATGCCATTGCTTTGGTGCTTGTTTTAGCCCATACAAAGATCTAACTAACTTGCATAATTTATGCTCTTGACCTTTCGCGACAAACCTTTCTGGTTGTCGCATGTAAACCTCTTCTTCTAGTTCTCCATTCAAGAAAGCCGTCATGACATCCATTTGATGGATCACAAGATTATGAACAGCCACAAGAGCTATTAATAACCTTATGATGGAGATTCTAGCAACTGGTGCATATGTATCAAAAATAATCAATACCCGATTTTTGTGAGAAACCTTGAGCCACTAGAAGGGCTTTGAACTTATCAATAGTCCCATCAACTTTCATTTCTTTTTTAAAACCCATTTACACCCACTTGGTTTACACTTAGGAGGTAAATCAGCTAGAACCCAAGTATTATTTCCCATGATGGAATCCATCTCATCATCAATTGCCTCTTTCCAAAAAGCGGCATCTTGAGACCTCATAACCTCATTTAACGTTAAAGGATCCTCTTCCACATTAAATATATATGGAGACTTAGTCATTATAGAACTCCTTGATCCTTCAACTAAATATACATGAAAATTCGGGCCGAAATATTTCTCTTTTCTCGCCCTTTTACTTCTCCTAGGTTGTGATAATGTTGATGCAACATGCTCATCAAGAGTTTGTTCATCAACTCGTTGATTAATGTTGGTTTGATCAATTTCAACTCCTTGATCAATGTTAGTTTGATCAATTGCTTGAATATTAATTAGTATTAGGAGTTACATCCTTTGGTCTAGGAATTGATGAATATCTATTTTCATCAAAAATTGCATCTCTTGACTCCACAATAGTGTGAATTGACCAAACGTCGTTTTGTTCTATTACATAGAACCTATAACATTTGCTAGGAAGAGCATACCCTATAAAGATGCATTTAACTCCCCTTTCTCCCAACTTTTTACGTCTGGGTTCCGACACTTTTACAATTGCCCTACATCCCCAAACTTTGAGATAGCTCAAATTTGGCTTTCTTTTATACCAAAGTTCATATGGGGTAACCTCGTTCTTTTTAATTGGAACTCGGTTTAAAATATGACAAGCCGTTAAAACAGTTTCTCTCCAAAAACCATCACTCAAACCCGAATAGGATAACATAACATTTACCATTTCTTGCAAAGTTCTATTCTTTCTTTCCGCTATATATAGCATTTTGTTGTGGTGTATAAGCTGCGGTTGTTTCATGTGTAATGCCCATAGATTGGAAATAACTTGGGTCATAGTATTTACCACCTATATCGGTTATAAACCGTTTAACCTTGTCACTTAGTTGCAATTCAACTTCATTTTTATAGATCTTAAATTTATCAAGGGCTTCATCCTTAGTAAGTAACAAGTATACATAACAAAACCGTGAATAATCACCAATAAATGTTATCATGTACTTCTTGTTCCCTAAGGAAGGAGTGCTATGAAAATCACACAAATCACTATGCACTAAATGAAGCAACGAAGTATCCTTTTCCACATTATTTGGAAAAGATTTCCTTGTTATCTTTGTTAACATGCATCTTCTACACTTCTCTATACTTGGATCAAAAGAGGGAATCAAATCATGCTTAGACATGGAATACAACTTTTTATAGTTAACATGACGAAGTCTATTATGCCATAGAGAAGAATTATCATTAAGCAAGTATCTTTCAAAGCATTTAAAATACTTAGTTTGAACATACTATTACAAAGATAAACAAGTCCTACAAATGTACCACCCTTAAACAATATGAATATATCCACTTCAAACACCATTTTAAATCCTAATCGATTCAAGGTAGCACCGGAGACTAAATTTCTCCTAAGTTTCGGAGCATACAATACATCTCTTAAAATAAATAAGAGGTTTTCCGGAACTAAAAACTAATTCTACTTGTCCTATACCTCGAACCTTTGCCGTAGAATCATTTCCCATGTAAAGAACTTCTCCATTGTCAACCTCCTTGAAGGTCTTGAATAGAGAGCACTCCTTGTATACATGTCTTGATGCTCCCGAATCGATCCACCATGAACAATCATCTTGTACACAAAAGATTTAAGAAATCATACATTTGAATTAAGTGAAACTTGTGTACACATACCTTGTTTGGCATGGGCTTGACTTGACTCGCCATTCCCACCGTTCTTTTTGTTCATTTTCTTCTTCCAAATGGTACAATCCTTCTTGAAGTAACTGGGATTACGACATTTCCAAAAACCTCGTTGAGCACCTCCACGATACTTAGGCTTCTTTCCATTGTTGCCTTTGGTTAAATTGTTAGCCCTCTTCTTAGGATTAGAAGACTCCTTTGACTTACCATCCTCCACCATGTTAACGGTGGAAGAATTAGGATTCACATCATTTTGTCCATCTTGGACTCGAATGCCCTCTTCAATCCGAAGATGAGTACCCAATTGTTCAACATTCATATAATCTTTCTTATGTTTTAATGAATTCCTAACATCCTTTCAACTTGGTGGCAATTTGTCAATTATAAAAGAAACAACAAAAGTCTCATCCATAACAATGTTGTGTTGCTTAAAACTCCCTAAGATTCTTTGAATTTCATGGAATTGCTCCATCAACGGCTTAGAGTCTACCATTTTAAAAGTATTGAAATTACTAACAAGGAACTTCTTACTAGAAGCATCCTCGGCCATATATTAATTTTCTAATTCATTGCAAAGAATCTTAGCGGATTCAACATATTGACAAATATCAAACAAAGCATCGGACATACCGTTAAGGATGTGACCACGCGCACGACAAATATAATCATCATTCTCCCATTTGTTCCTCGTCCTAGTTGCTTCCGCGATTTCATTTTCCGCTTCTACGGGTTTGGGAGTACTAAGGACATACACCACACTCAATGAAGTAAGGAGGAAATGCATCTTCTTTTGCCATCTTCGAAAACCAACGCCTTCAAACTTGTCAAGTTTGTGAAAATTCGCAGACATTTCACGGATTGTAGCCATCTTGTAAAGATATTACTTTTGGGTTGTTAAGGAAACTACGAATATCAAGGGTCACAAGATAAACACAATCTCCTAGGCGTGATGCACTTTCCCAAAAGTAATATTCCAACCCTATTCGTATAACACGGGTTACACGGAATTCACCTTCGAGATACAAAGAAGAAGCAATAGTGGTCACGCTACCTATGAACACTATCAATTGAAAATGAATTAATGAGATTTGTAATGATGAATAATTTCAGTTTTGATCTTGAAAGTTGAGAGAAAATATGAAAGAGAGAGTTTCTTTTCATCACCATCATTATATGAAACTAGTCATATATATATTATACTACATCGCTTCAGAAAACACCGAAAAATACTTAGCAAAACAGTCAGATTCAAGCGACACAATGCGTTACAACACGAAACAGTAGCATGTCGCGGGGTGCGACCAACATCGTGGGGTCCGACACCGCCTCGATCCTTTTGTCGCGGGGCTGCGACAATGGTCGCGGGCTACGACCTGTTCCTGACTCTCCAAACACAACTCGTCATTGTGTTGCAGGCGTGAGCTTTTGGGTCTTGAGGTGCGATATCCCTCACGAGGTGCGACGCACTCAAACCTCATTGTTTCCTTTGCGATAATACATCACAATTTGTGATTAGATTAATGAAGCGTTACACACATATAGTATATAATATATCATACGTTTGTTTGAGTTACGACATCCTAACCAAGCGACTCAAACAACCATATCATGATGCAAACCTTCATTATACTCTAAATCTCCAACAGTTAAAGCACGTGTCATGATATATACTACACAACCTACATCTTCCTGCATGTTAAAACATTAAAATTAAATCCTCCGCTATATTGCATATAATTTCACTATATATCTTCCGTTAATAAATCCACTATATTGTATATAAGTTCACAATATGAAGTTAATATCAATTACCAACTCGATGCACACTAAGTTAGTGTGCACCAGGTCCATTTAAGTTTTTTTTCATGCATAAAATGCTATTGTCACCTTGAATTAATTTGTTTAAGTCATAAACTAAGATATGATGGTCGTAAACGGATAAGTAAATTTTATTAACTTAGATCACTTATTGACTCAGGCTATGTTTAGTTCACCTTATTTTTAATTATTTCAGATCAGATTTAATAAGTTCAGACCAGATCATATCAGAAAAAATAATTTCAAATCAGGTAAGTTCAGATCATGCTTATATTTAAAAACTTATTATTATTGTTATTATTATTGTTGTTATTATTGTTAGGAAAAGTTGTCAAGAATAAGTCAACCTTTGGGCCATCTTCTAAAAATAAGTTATTTTTTTGATTATTTTATAATAAGTCTAACTTTTATACCAGTCTATTTTAAACAAGTTATGACCTTTCGTTAACCTTTTTAACAGGTTATGTATAACATGTGCTGCTTTTTAATTACTCTTTTTTTTACTATTTAGTTTCAATGGTAATGTTAATTTTTTTATTTGTTTAAATCTAAATAATTCGAAAACATCTCTTCTCCCTCCACCCCCTCTCTCCTCTCTTCCCAAAGACCCCAACCACTCGGCACAATACTCCACCAATAATGTAACCTATGACGATGTTTCCACCCAAATTTGAAATAAGACATTTAACTCCAGTTTCAAGCATAAAAGTTGCAACTTTATCAGAAAAAACTGAATAGATTGAATTGACCCATAAATTAAAAAATTAAGTTCATTTGTTCTCCATATTTAAACATCAAAATTTACAAAATAAAAAGGAGGCCCAGAAATCAAAAGATGAAATTCGTTTGTTCTTTAATCTTCATATTCCAACACCAAATTTCACGCAATACAAAAGGAACCAGTAAATAAAAAAGTTAAATTTTTTGTTCTTCATATTAAAACACCAAATTTCACAAAAACAGATTAAATTCGTTCGTCCCTTACATTTAATTAAACACCAAATTTCACATAAAAAAACTGACCCAGAAATCAAGAGAGAACCAGACAAACCCTAAAGCTCCCACTAGTACAGAATCAATGATTTGTGTCGGATGCCAGACCCAGCTCTCGACGCAAATTCGGGAGACATGACCTGCGTCGGATTAGGACGCGACGCAGATTTTAAGCTATTTGCGCCGGACATTGAGCAACGTCCGACACACATGACCCTTGCGCTCCAGCACAAGCAGCACATTGTTCATGATTTGCGTCAGGCATCTGGGTCGGATGCTGAGCAATGTGCGACACAGATGAGGTGCCATTTGCGTCGCACATTGTTCAGCATGCGACGCAAATGGCCTTGCCAGCACCATGCAACAAGAGCCTAGCAAGCCTTACGCACCATAGCATGTGCGTCGGACGTATGCAACGTGCGATGCAATTGAGGCTCATCTGCGTCGCATATTGCCTTATGTTCGACGCAAATGATAGACTTGGGGTTTTTTTACTAGTTTTTTTTTTACATAAACTAAACGTCAAACATGAAAACTAAACGAACATATATTAATAATTATGATAGAAATTTTGGCAGAGTCTCCATTGTATTTTGGATAACCCAAGAAATCGTTGGGAAAATTTTCATAAATAACCAAAACCTGTTCCAGTATATCTCAATCAAGCAACCAATATCGCAATCAAGCAACCAACCAAAATATTGTTCAACCTACAAATACTTATACTAACTAGCTAGTTTCTTCGACGACCCGTACAAAGTGTTCCGCACAAAGTTCTTTGAGTTCGGTGATCTCCTCAAAGGAGTATGGCTTGGTACATGGTGGAAACTCCTAGAAATATATTAAATTAGTGAATATACTTAAAAATTCTATAAGTATCAAAATTTATTACAAATAACGAATTTACAACATATATATACCTTATGTAAATTATCTGAATCGTAGTAGAACGGATGATGTTAAGCATGTATTTCATCACGAAATAGCCGCATTCAGTTCCTTAAACCAGATTTAATATATATATTAGAATCGCAATGTCCATAAAACTCTCCATGCCATGTCCACCTAGTATAATTACTCTTAAACCCACGACGAATCATATCCCCTAGAGCTATTGCAATCACAATAAGGACACAAGACTAACTTTGACCCATTATGCGATTGATGTTCTAACGCAACCCTGATAAACTCATCAATTCCTTGTAGAAATGTCACCGAAATCCGATTACGATACATCCAGTTTCGATCCATATTCATACACTAGAGACACCAAACAAGAACACAATCGATCACATTATTCAAAGTGTCTTATCAAATGCAGTCATGAACATTTGGGTCCTTATCACTCCAACCTAAACCATCCTTCAGTTTCTTATCTCACTAGTGAATGAACATTTTGTTTTAAATTCTAAGAAAAATTCGGCAGCATTTCCCTACAGTTCTCCAAATACACGATGAAGATAGTAGGTAAACTATCAACATATGTACCCAGAGAACGCTTTGGAAAATGAGCTAGATCTTTCTTAGAATCGAAAACCAAACATTCATTCACATCCTAAGTGAGATAAGAAACTCAAAGATAGTTCCAAACCGAGGACTATTCAAGACTTACTCCTAATGAGTAAGCCTCGAACGGGTATCTAAGCCAATGATACTCATTGCAATTAAATAGCATAAACCAATCCATTCCTTAGATTTTCCTCCCCACCCCATTAAGGTAGGTCCATGTGTCAATTGAGAAACTAAGACAACAGTCCACAAATTCATAATTCATATATAAAAAGATAGTAATAACCAAACTCGATCACATCTTTATTATCAAAAAAATAATCTATAATATGAATAATCAATACTAACCAATCCATATATTAGAATCACAAACCCACATCATATATTAGAATTCAATAATAACCAAACCCACATCTTTACAATCATAAAACCAATCAATTCCTTAGATAATTTCCCGCCCCCCTATATAGGTATGTCCATATATCAAGTTTAAGAAAACTAACACAATAATATAAAAAGTTCATTTTCACATATTAGAGTTCAACAATTAAGTCTACAACTTAACTATCACAAATCCAAAGAATTTCAAAGCAAAATTTAATTACCCAAATTGCAATGAACTTCACCATCACAAATCCAATATGCAAAACCAAAATCAATAATTAAAGAGTAATTAAAAGATTTTTTGATAAAAGTTAAAGTAAACTAACCTCGCACGACAGAATCCACTAGCCGACAACTGGAAGAATGGCCTAACTTCTGCTCAGTAGAGGATGACCCACAAACCCTTCAGGTTTCTGAAATTAAACCCAAAAACTTAACCCTAACTACACCACCTTAACTTGCGGCGATGGAGAGGGGCGGCAACGGCCAGTGAAGAGTGAGAGGAGAGTGCAGTGAAGAGAGAGAGACGAGCGCAGCGAAGAAAGAGAGCCGAGTGCAGCGTCGGTGAGACTGAGCGTGCGAGAGGATGTGAGTAGAGAACCGAGTGCAGCACCGGCGGTTTTTTCTGGTCAGTGGTGTTCCGGCGACGGAGATAAGCAAATAGAGAGAGGGGATTCGTCGGCGAGAGGATGTGAGAGGAGATGTGTAAAGAGAGGGAGATAAGGAAAAGTTGGCGAGAGTGATTCGCTGGCGAGAGGAGATTCGCCGGCGACAGATGGGATTCGCCGGCGACTGATGGGATTCGCCGGCGAGAGTGAGAGTGGCTGTGGAGTGGAGTGAATTCGATTCGCAGGAGAGAGAGTGAGAAGTGCGAGTGAGAGAGACTTGGGTGTAATGTTTAGGGGCTAGGACTTCAATCCTCGAAAAAAAATAACTGAGTTGCATCTGCATCGGATGGGCTGCGGGATCCAACGTAGATCGACTGACTCGATGATTTGCATCGCACACTAAGAGGGTTCGATGCACATAGCTCGTTTATTATGCCCCATTCGCTTTAGTCATGTGCGTCGGATCACGAAGCCCATCCGACGCAAAGCCCCGGATCCAAAGCGCTTGAGTCATCTGCGTCGGACGTCTGTGCATGGTCGACACAAATAACCTTTAGTTATGTGCGTCGGATCACGAAGCCCATTCGACGCAAAGCCCCGGATCTAAAGCGCTTGAGTCATCTGCGTCGGACGTCTGTGCATGGTCGACGCAAATAGCCTTTGTCATTTGCGTCATGTGCCTCTTGTCGTGCGATGTAAAAAAGCCTGCCATTCATTTGCTTTGCTTATTTACATCGGAATTCGATTACTATCCAATGCAAATGGTCTCTTCCTGAGCATTTGCGTCAGTTTCTCTTGCATGCACAAATAGGCAGACGCAAATCATCATTTTTTTTACTAGTCTCCATTTTCAAATTTGTTTCCGAACTGGCGAAATGAGAGTGATAGTGATAAAGGGAGAGAACATACTGTGGATTGAAGCTGAAGCAGTAGAATGTAGAGACAAAAAGTATAAGAGAGAATAGATTAACTGGAAATGAGAACAACTCCATGTTTTAATTATCCGCCTCTTTGTTTCCTCAATAGCTCCATTTCATTCATTCTAAAGAAAGAAACCAATAATTTCTAGAGAGAGATACCATTGATTTTAAGAGAGAGAAACCAAGCTTTTTTGGCGCCAAGAAAATGGCCAATCCGCAGCGTCACCATCACCTTCACTACAACACCATCAATAATGGCCGTCACTTTTGCTGGTGTATCCCTTCTTCATCGCCATTATCGAATTTTTCTTACTCAACTTTTTCCTTCTATCTTCTCGCTGCGCGTCCTTCTCGCCTCCTTCACCATCACGACGCCACCGCCACCTTTTCTTCTTTAGTAATTTCTCTCTCCTCTTGCAAATGCAATATCTGCTTCTCTTTTTTCAGGATATTCGTGGGTAGGTCGGGCGAGGGTAGGTCTAGGCTGGGCGAGGGTGAGTGAGAGAGGGTTTAGTGGTCGGGGGCTAGGCTTCGGGTGGGGTGGGAAGAAAGAGAGGGGTGGAGGTGGTGGTTTGCCGGTGGTGGAGTGAGAGATGGGTGGAGGAGAGAAATAGAAAATTAAAGAATTGCAAAAATTTTAAAATAGCAAAATACAATAAAAAATAGAAACAAATAAAAAAATCTACTTAATACCATGCACAACTACAAAAAAGTATAAAAATATGAACATAAATACAAAAATTAACAAGACCTTACCTATATAACCGATCACAAGTCATTCGACTTGATTAAAATTGAGGGGTATGAAAGTTAAACTTATTATAAAATAATCAAAAGAATGACTTATTTTTAGAAGATGACCCAAAGGTTGACTTATTCTAGACAATTTTTCCTTATTGTTATTGGTATCATAATTGTTATGATTATTAGTACTCCCTCTTTTTTTATCTTTAATTTCTCACTTGGAATCTTGACACCATTCATACTTAGAGAGAATCTTCTCAATTTTTGCAATTTAAAAGAAAATATATATTCATGTTGGGTCTTGTTTGATTCGTCTCAATTAATATTTTATTAATATTCAATCGTTATAATTTTTACAAATATAAAATGAAAGATATTAAGTTAAAAGAGGTGCATTGGAAGATGTGCACAAGAAAGTGAGAATGATAAAAAAGAGAGGGAGTATTACTAATGCTATTATGATTATTATAATTAGTGTTAATGTTATCATTATGATTACTATAATTATTATTGTTATTATTATTATTTTTACTACTATTATTATTACTATTATTATAAATATTAATATTAATATTATTATTATTATTATTATTATTAATATGATTATTATTGTGATTATTATTATTATTGTTATTATTATTATTATTATTATTATTATCATTATTATTATTATTATTATTATTAAAAGTTGTGATAGTAGTAATAGTAATACCAGTAATGAAATACAAAGTAATAATAATATTAGTAACACTAGTAGAATAAATGCTTATTGCTGCGGTGGTATTGCTGCGGTTTTACCCATACGCAGCAATATATCACGACAAAAGAAAAGGTAAAATATAAAATAACCATATTGCTGCGGTTTTTATTAAAAACCGCAGCAATATGGTTCCAACGGCATATTTTTCCAAAAAGTTGACCATTTGACCAACCATATTGCTGCGTTTTCTATAGAAAACAGCAGCAATATTGTTTCAACGTATTTTTTTTTAAAAAGTGGAATATTTTTTTCCGGGATAGATATTGCTTGCGGTTTCGTCGAAACCGCAAGAATATTTTTCAAAAAACTCGGAATATTTAATTCCAGAGTCGGGGCAGAGATATTGATGCGGTTTTTCGCGAAACCGCGGCAAATATATTAAAATAATATTAAAAATATATTATTTTAATATATTGTTGCTGCGTTTCGACGTAAAACTGCAAAGCAATATCTCGTGCCTGAATCGGGAAGAAAACACGCGTGTTTTTTTTTTTGTTTCACCGTTTCTCTCGACTCTCTCTCTCTCTACTCTCACTCTCTCTCTCTCTTTTACAATTTCCGGCGAAAAGGTTCCATTTTCCGGCGACAAGGTTTCGGTTTCTGGCGACAAGGGTCACATTACCCGTTTTTCCAGCGGTTTTCGGCCCTCTTTGGTGCGGTTTTCGGCCGGTTTTCGCCCCTCTTTGGTGCAGTTTTCGTCCATCTTTGGTGCGGTTTTCACCACCACCGACGGGTTTTCGGCCTTCTTTTCCACCGACGGGTCTTCGCCCCACTCCTCTACTCCGTTCACAGCCGCCAGCGCCACCTTCCCCTTGTCATAAAAGGTTAGTTTTTCATTATTTCTTATTAATTTTCAATTTTATTTTTTAATAGTGCTTAAATAAAATTTTTTGCTTAAATAGTAGTTAAAAATGCTCAATATAATATATATATATATATGATTAGTTATAAGATTTAAGGATTAAAAACTAATTTTGTGATGATTTTGCTTAAGTTTTTGTATGCCCTAGAATGTTATACGGGATTGTTTTTGCATAAGTTTGGTGAATTATTTGAAGTGATATGTATAATGGGATTATTTTTGCAATGCCTTCATATTAATAGACTCACCAATGTAAAGGGGTAGGGAAATCTAAGGCATGGTTTGGTATTTGTTGTTTGGTGATGACTTGAAATCGCTTAAATGCGATTGTTTGTATGTATAATGCGATTGTTTTTGCAATGCCTTCATATTGATAGACTCACCAATGGGAGGGGAAGGGAAATCTAAGGAATGGTTTGGTATTTGTTGTTTGGTGATGACTTGGAATCGGTTGAATGCGATTGTTTTTATGTACATCATAATGCCTAGATACCCGTTCAAGACTTACTCATTAGGAGTAAGTCTTGAATAGTCCCCGTTTTGGGACTGTTCTTAAACGTCACATGTCACTTAGGTAGTGAATGTGTGTTGATTCTTTGATTCTAAGTGAAATACGGTTAATCATTTCCCTAATTTGTTCTCCGGGTGCATATAAGATAAGCAATTATCTTCATCGTGTACTTGGAGAACTGAAGGGAAATGCTGCCGAATTTTACTTAAAATCAAAGATGATACATGCATTCACTAGTGGGATGGGACGTTTAAGGATGGGTTAGGTTGGAGTGATAAGGACCCAATGGAAGCATGCATTGAATATTAGTTTGTTGTGTTATATTTATGTGAATTTTTTAATTGAAAATAATTTTTTATGTATGTATATATGTGTGGGGGTTTTTAGAAATGGATCGAAGTTGGATGTATGGAAAGCGGAATACGTTGGAGTTCGTACAAGGTGTGAATGAGTTTTGTAAACGTGCTGTAGAGCATCAACAGCTTACTTGCGAGGATGAGATATATTGTCCATGTGTTGATTGCTACAATGTGAATATGATTTCTGATATTAGGTTAATAAGAGATCATATTATTCGTCGAGGATTTAGAGCTGAGTATTATATTTGGTTATGGCATGGTGAGAAGGGAAAATATACTCAGAATAGGGTTATTGTTGATGATGGCACTAGTAACTCATTAGAGATTGATATGTCAAATGTTGGGGCTGAGAATGAAGTTGTGATTGAAGATCATGTTAGGATTGAAGGTGATGATGTTGTAGGTAATGAAAATGACCACGGAGATAATAGTGACACTGAGGATGAAGAGTTTGGTGATGATCGATTAGGTGAGATGTTGGAAGGGTCCCGTGACCATTTTAATGAGCGGCCACGAGTGTTTGACGGTTTGTTCGAAGGCGCTGGGAAACCCCTTTATCCGGGGTGTACAAAATACACTCAATTGAGTGGGGTTTTAACCCTTTTCAACATCAAAGCGAAACATAATTTGACTGATATAGGCTTCACAGAACTCTTAGAAGCTTTACAAGATATGTTTCCTGAGGGTAATTTATTACCAAAATCCACCTACTATGCCAAAAAATTAATGTGTCCTTTGGGTTTAGAATATGAGCGGATTGATGCATGTCCGAATGATTGCGTGTTGTATCGAAATGAGAATGCAGACCTTTATGAATGCCCGAGGTGTGGTAAGTCCCGCTATAAATTGCCGGATGGGGTTGAGCCTGGACCGGGCAATACGGGTCCTTCTGCGAAAGTGTTGTGGTATCTTCCAATTGTGCCAAGGTTTAGGAGGCTCTTTTCTATCAAAGAAGATGCAAAGAACCTAAGATGGCATGCGATCGGAGAAAGAAAGATGGGATGCTTAGGCATCCAGCAGATTCTCCTCAATGGAAGGCTATAGATTCCAGATATCGGGAATTTGGTCAGGAAGCTAGGAACTTGAGACTTGCATTGTGTACGGACGGAATGAACCCTTACGGTACTTTGAGTAGTCAACATAGTACTTGGCCTGTTCTGTTAGTGATATACAATCTTCCTCCGTGGTTATGCATGAAGCGGAAGTATATTATGTTGTCTCTCTTAATTTCTGGGCCTAAACAGCCGGGAAATGATATAGACATCTATCTTGCACCTCTCATCGAAGATCTCAAAAAGATGTGGGATGAAGGTGTTATGGTATTTGATGCGTATTCCAATGAAGATTTCAGGCTTCGTGCTATGCTATTCTGTACTATAAATGATTATCCTGCTTATGGCAATTTGTCGGGGTATAAAGTCAAAGGAAAAAAGGCATGTCCCATTTGTGAGAATGGTATGGAGGCTACACATTTGCCACATTGTGGGAAACATGTCTATATCATTAATAGGCAATTCCTACATAATTCTCATCCATATCGAAAGAAAAAAGCACCATTTAACGGGTTAGTTGAAAATGCTGCATCTCCTAGACCGTTGACCGGAAAAGAAGTTTATAATCGTGTTAAGGGGATGGGCACAATATTTGGTAAGGGGGTTAAACCTTCGGAAGACGATGGTGTCATTTGGAAAAAAGAGTCTATATTCTGGAGACTTCCTTATTGGAAATACTTACCAGTTAGACATTGTCTCGATGTAATGCACATTGAAAAAAATGTTTGTGATGCAATTATTGGTACTCGTTGAATATGCCTGGGAAAAACTAAGGATGGTTTGAAGGTTCGCAGAGATATGGAGAAATTGAAGATTCGGCCTAATTTATGGCCAAAGGTTAAGGAAAAAGTTAAGAAAGGAAAGGGAACAACAACATATTTGCCTCCAGCTTGTTATACATTGTCTAGGCAAGAGAAACGATTGTTCTGTGAGTGTTTATACGGTATTAAGGTTCCCACTCGGATACTCATCTAACATGAGAAGACTTGTTTCTTTGATTGATCCGAAATTAATTGGGTGAAGTCCCATGACCGTCATGTGTTGATGCAAGTGTTTTTGCCGATTGCAATACGCGGGATTCTTCCAAAACATGTCAGGCTTGCCATCACGAGGTTGTGTTCATTTTTCAAGACCATATGCAACAAGGTACTTGACCCTGATAAGTTGGATGCTTTGCAAAATGAGGTGGTGATAACACTTTTTCAATTTGAGATGTATTTTCCACCTTCTTTTTTTGACATTATGGTTCACTTAGTCCTTCATTTGGTAAGAGAGATTAAACTGTGTGGTCCTGTGTTTTTAAGATGGGCATACCCTTTTGAGAGACATATGGGTTCTTTGAAAAAGAAAGTGAGGAACCCAGCAAGACCAGAGGCGAGTATTATTCAAGGAACAATTGCCGAAGAGGTTGGAGGATATTGTTCTTCTTATTTTGCTAAGTCTGTGACGATAGGTCTTCCAAAGTCCAGACATGAGGGAAGGTTAGAAGGCAAGGGTGGTGTCGGAATGCGACATATTTCGCCTTCATTGAGTGAGTTGAATAAAGCTCATCTGTTCGTGTTGCACCATGTTACTGAAGTTAATCCATACTTAGAGAGACATATGCGTGAATTGCGGCACAAAAACCCGTCAAAAGGGGAGAGGGCGTTGATGAATGAGCATAATAGGTCTTTCATTGATTGGTTCCACAATAAAGTAATTGGTGAATTGTCTGCAAACGACCATCATGTTCCCGATACAATTAAGTGGTTGGCATATGGTCCACGTGACAGTTTTAAATCGTATGAGGGGTATGATATCAATGGATATACATTTTACACTGAACGTCAGGACAAGAAATCAAAGGTGGTACAGAATTGTGGGGTTTCAATGGTTGCATCATCTAGGGAGTATGCGAGTGCAAAGGATAAAACTCCGATTGATGCTAAACAATCATATTATGGGATCATTCAGGAAATATGGGAGCTCGATTATTGTGACTTCACTGTGCCTATTTTTCAATGCAAGTGGGCAGATAATAGACGTGGTTTACGAACGGATGAGTGTGGTTTTACTCTAGTCGATATGAGTCGTCTGCGTGACACTGAAGAACCTTTTATCCTCGCATCACAAGCAAAACAAGTGTTTTATGTATCTGATCCTGTAGACACTCAGTGGTGCATTGTTGTTAATGGTAAAAGGCGAATTTTAGGAGTAGGTGATGTTGATGATGAAGAAGAATATGATAAGTTTGATGATATCCCCCCTTTCTCAATCCCAAGTGATGATATGATGGATGTTTCTGATACTGAAAATAGTTACATGCGAATGGATCACCAAGAAGGTATAACGGTCATCGAGCAACCTATTGACCAAAATTAAAGGTAAAAAATGTTCTATATGAGTAATTTGAATTATAAATTGATGTACTTATAATAGATTTCATTACAATAATGTGTTGATATATATTGTTTTAAATTTTGTTAACACTTTTTACTGGTTCTATGTATATGGTACAGATATGGCTAGTGACGGTTCGGGCGATCAGTCATCGGATTCCGATGCACCATTTCACCCGGAAAAGGAGGCTGACCAGGGGGAGGACAGTGATCGTGCTGCAGATGCGTTTGATGATTGGATGGAAAGAATGGAAGTAGAAGCTGATAGAAATGCTTTACTTGACATTGAGGTGACATCTGATCCACGTCAGCCACCCCCCTCAGGTTCGCGATTATTGTAATATTGAATATGTCATTTATTTGTTCGTTGTTCCGATTTAGTTTTCTTATTTTGATTCTTAGATCCTCGTCGACCGGTGCATATTATGGTGCACAAGGGAGGGGGAAGAAGTCAGGTGGGAAGACAAAGGCATCTAGAAAGAGTAAAAGAGGTCCCACGATGAATCTCCACAACACAGAAGATATGTTCTTACAGTTTGATGAATTGGGGAGACCAACAGTAATTATTGATTGTAAGATAGTTATAATTTATCATGCTTACGATTTAATGTTTGGATTTCTAATTGTTTTTTCTATTAGGCACGTGGCGAGCCAAGTATGGCATTTGGGTCGGTCTTTCTATACGCAGGGCTTAACATTAATTGGACTTGGAAAAACATTTCTCCTGCCTTGTTGGATTTGATGTGGACAGACACTATGGTAAGATATGTTTCATTTACAATTTTGGGATATATTGTTCTAATGCTGAGCTAACGTGCTTATTTATTTGTTTATGATGGAAAACAGAATATGTTTCACCTTCCGAACGAGATAAGCTATAAGAGGCACTACTTGACTGCTGTGAACTCTAGATGGAGGGATTTCAAGAGCAAATTAGTATCTGGTTGGATCACAATGACCAGAGTCAGATCAAAGAAGGAGAAGCTAGGTGATACTCCGCCAGAAGTATACAAGCACATCAAGATGGAGGATTGGCTTACCTTCAAAGAGGCTATGACGTCAGATGCGGCTGTAGTAAGTTTATAATCAAATTAACTTGGTTTTATTAAATTAAATTATATTCTACTAACTTAATGTATTTTTTATTGCAGAAAAAGCGAGAAAAGGCGCTCGAGAGTGCAAAAAAGAATACACATCATCACCACTTAGGTCAAAGGAACTATGGGGATGCTAGAGAGTTGTGGAAGCAGGAGAACTTTTGTCCACCTAGTTTTGATTCTCGCAGATCGTCATCTAGTACACCATCCTCCTCGGTGTCCTCTCATGTTACTCGGGGTGATGATCGGTGGTGCGCGATGCATAAGAAGGATCCAGTCACTAAACAGCGATTTATTCCAGTTGAGGAAACAAAGATTGCAGCTGACAAATACGTATGTATATCACTATAATTTTTAGTTTGACATATATATGTTTTTTATTTATTAAATACATTTTTGTTATTTGGAACTTATTTTTTGGGCAGTTGGAGTACAAGGAGAAGCAAGCTAAGGGTGAGTTCACTCCGGTACGTAACAAAGACACCCTTTTTATGGCTCTTGGAGAGAAGCCAGATCACTCGGGTCGTTGTTATGGTTTTGGAGGCTACAATGTTGGCTATAGGAAGGCTTTTGGTCGTCCACCTCTAAGGAACTATTGGAGCTCGAGTCAGGAACAAGAGGAAGCATTCATGCAGAAAATGACTGAAAGGTGGAGAACTGACATTGCAACATATATGCAGAATGTGGCGCTTTCACAGGCCCACTCGCCTACCTACTCCACCATTTGTTGCACCATTTGTTCCATCACCTGCTTCAGCATCTTCTGGGCCAGCTGCTTTTCAGCCCACTCAGCTACCTTTTCCGCCATTTGTTCCATCACCTGCTTCAGCATCTTCTAGGCCAGCTACTTTTCAGCCTACTCAGCTACCTTTTCCGCCATTTGTTCCATCAGCTGCTTCACCATCTGCTGGGCCAGCTACTTTTCAACCTACTCAGCTACCTTTTCCGCCATTTGTTCCATCAGCTGCTTCACCATCTGTTGGGCCAGCTACTTTCCAGCCTACTCAGCTACCTTTTCCGCCATTTGTTCCATCAGCTGCTTCACCATCTGCTGGGCCATCTACTTCACACCCACCCCACTCGCCTACGTACTCCACTATCTGGATTTTCCGACACTCATTCTCCTCATTCGAAGGTACATATATTTATCATATATACATGTGCTTTATACAAATAATTATCATATATACATGTGCTTTATACAAATAATTATCTTATATATTTAGAACTTTATGTTATTGTTAGGACGAGACTCCCTGTCGATTGTATTTGATAGATCCAACTAGTGGAAAGACTTGTCTAGTGGCAGATGCACATTCTTATGCTTTTGATGAGACCACTAAAGTTCATGGGTCTAGAATGATGAATGATCACCTTCGAGTGAAAATTCATCGTTTTGTAGAGAAGTATGGTCATTTGCCACTACCTGTCCTCGTCCCTGCATATGAAATCGACACTACAGAAACTGCTTTGGGTACGTGGGTGCAATGGCCAAAAAATTTAGTGCAAATATTTGGTGATGAGGTAATTGTTCAAATTTTATCCATTTTTGTAAAAATAATAGGAATAAATGTAAAAATTACATAATCTTATGCGCGTTCTCAAAAATTATTATTAGGTTACACCTACACCTAAAAAACAAAAGGGGATTTCGGGGGAGGCAGTTAGATGTTCTAGCCAGCAGCTTTCAGCCGGTTCGGCTACTCGTTATAGTCCAGTTGTCGATGATGTATCGTTCTTGGAATTCCTCACTGAAGACTGTAAGGAGTTAGCAGATACGCTTGCCCTTGCCGTCGCAAACGATGATACCGTTGCTGTAACCTTGCCGAGCTCATTGTTCCATTATTCAGAAGATGCCACCGCTTATCTGATCAAGGAGGATATTGCTCAGTTCCTGAAAGGGGAAATGCTTAATATTTCTATTATCCAAGTGTACATGAGGTAACAATAATCAAAGTTATGATTTTTTTTACATTTGATTGTATGGTAGTTGTATTTTCCACATAAAATTTACAGTTGTCTATTTTTTTTAGGGCAACACAGTCTGACTTGGATGGATTTGGGGCTGTTGTTCGAGTTTGTTGGATGTGCCCGGAGAGTACCGCGGATGTGCATGCATTGGAGAATATAACGACTTACATTCAGTGTGCTTTGACTGGATCCGTCGTTGCTGGTGCTAGTATCATCTTCGCGCCAATCTTTCAAGAGTAATATTCTATCTTAATAGTTTTACAACTATTGATTGTTGTTTGACCAATGAATTTTTTAAGTAATTATTATTATTCAATCTTGCAATAGCCGTCATTGGATGCTCCTTGTCATACGTCCCAACCTCGGGATAATTTATGTCTTCGATTCCGCTAGCTATCACAAGGAGCGGAAGTTAAAGATTAGACCGCCTATGATAGCGTAAGTTGATCGTTTTGATATATTTTAAATGAATTTAAATTATAATATAAAGCAAGTAAAGTGTAACTCATTTGATTTTGTTTTATGTAGTGCTTTTAGGAGGTTTCGGATGAGCGGCAACGAAGTTCGTCACAACAAGCTTATTTGGAGATGTGTTAAGGTATAATAGACTTATTTTATTCAATTAAAAGCATATGTTATGTCATTCTCATTATACGATAAATTTCCTCATTTTCTTAAAACTTTCGTTAAAGTGCCCACAACAACAAGGAGGCACGGAGTGCGGTTATTTTATCATGCGTAACATTTTTGACGTACTCACTTTATATTCTGGTTCGGAGGATTTCGATGAAGTAAGTTTTTTGTTCACTTATTATTCATTTCATATTTTACATATTTAACTATTGAAAGCTAACTTTGGTGAATTATTTTCAGGTTGCTAGTACCTTTACCCGCGATCCTTATACTGAAGATCAAATCAATGAGGTGAAAAATAAGTGGGCAAGATACTTTATTGATAATTGCATTGCATAGGTTAGTTAATGTTAATTTTCTTTGCTTTAACGATTATAATTTAGTGCAACTTGTACCAACCAACATTATCGTATTGACTTGGATTTCATGATATACATATATATATATATATATATATATATATATATATATATATATATGTTGGATTTCATGATATCTATGTTGGATTGAATCGTATTTATTTCTTGTTAAACTTGGAATTTGGATTGTGCGTGGAAGTTGGATGGATGTTGGATGAATTTTGGATTAGATGTTGTTTGTTGGATGAATTATGGATGTTGGATAAATTTTGGATGATGGATGGATGGTTGTCTAATATAATATTGTACAGGTTAATTCCCAATTATGGGTTTATCCAATTTTCAAACGGAGCTCTATCGAAATTTATGCAAAAAATATTCTGCTTGCTGCATCCTGCTTGCTGCATTCTGCTTCTTGCATGAGGTTGGTGGAACATACGTTAATATAAAATAAATTTTTTTTAAAAAAAAAAAAAATGCGGTATATTCTTTGCGGTTTCGAGACAAACCGCAAAGAATATACTATTTTTTTTATAATAAAAAATACATATTCTTTGCGGTTTCGAGACAAAACCGGCAAGAATATGTATTTTTTATTATAAAAAAACAGTATATTACTGCGGTTTGTCTCAGAAACCGCAGCAATATACTGCATTTTTATAATAAAAAATATATATATTGCTGCGGTTTGTCACAGAAACCGCAGCAATATGGTTTATTTAAATAATAAAAAATGTACATATTGCTGCGGTTTTGCCCAGAAACCGCAGCAATATGTTTTAATATTGCTGCGGTTTAAAACCGCAGCAATAGTTTAATTACCTATTGCTGCGCCCTTAATTGCTGCGCGGTCAAAACCGCTGCAATAGGCCACTTAATGACCGCAGCAATAAGCATTTATTCTACTAGTGTAATAATATGTTTTATAAAAGATAAGTTCAGATCATATCAGATCAGACCAGAACAGATCATATAAGATCAGACCAGAACAGATCATATAAGATCAGACCAGAACAGATCAGATAAGATCATATCAGATCAGAAAAAATAAGTTCAAATCAGATCAGATCAGAAAAATTAGTTTAGATCCGATCAGTAAAAATAAGGTGAACAAAACATAGCCTCAAATTTATAGATAATGGTCATTAACTATTATCTATAACTTTTTAGATACTGGTCATGAACTAATAAACATATTCCATAATCTTACATACGTATTTTTCATCAGATACCCCTGAGGTTTACACAAAAACGTAAAGGGTACCCTCGTGTTTTAAAAAATACAACAGGTGCCCTTGAGGTTTTTAAAATTATCATGACTTGCCCTAAACATTAATTCTCCGTTAGAAACTCAATTCATTGTTTCCTTTGCGATAATACATCACAATTTGTGATTAGATTATTGAAGCGTTACACACATATAGTATATAATATATCATACGTTTGTTTGAGTTACGACATCCTAACCAAGCAACTCAAACAACCATATCGTGATGCAAACCTTCATTATACTCTAAATCTCCAACAGTTAAAGCACGTGTCATGATATATACTACACAACCTACATCTTCCTGCATGTTAAAACATTAAAATTAAATCCTCCGCTATATTGCATATAATTTCGCTATATATTTCCCGTTAATAAAATCCACTATATTGTATATAAGTTCACAATATGAAGTTAATATCAATTACCAACCCGATGCACACTAAGTTAGTGTGCATCAGGTCCATTTAAGTTTTTTTTCATGCATAAAATGCTAATGTCATCTTGAATTAATTTGTTTAAGTCATAAACTAAGATATGATGGTCGTAAACGGATAAGTAAATTTTATTAACTTAGATCACTTATTGACTCAGGCTATGTTTAGTTCACCTTATTTTTAATTATTTCAGATCAGATTAGATCAGATCAGAAATAAAAAGTTCAGATCAAATCATATCAGAAAAAATAATTTCAGATCAGATAAGTTCAGATCATGCTTATATTTAAAAACATATTATTCTTGTTATTATTATTGTTGTTATTATTGTTAGGAAAAATTGTCAAGAATAAGTCAACCTTTGGGCCATCTTTTAAAAATAAGTTATTTTTTTTGATTATTTTATAATAAGTCTAACTTTTATACCAGTCTATTTTAAACAAGTTATGACCTTTTGTTAACCTTTTTAACAGGTTATGTATAACATGTGCTGCTTTTTAATTAGTCTTTTTTTTTTACTATTTAGTTTCAATGGTAATGTTAATTTTTTTATTTGTTTAAATCTTAATATTTCGAAAACATCTCTTCTCCCTCCACCCCCTCTCTCCTCTCTTCCCAAAAATCAAAAGATGAAATTCGTTCTTTCTTTAATCTTCATATTCCAACACCAAATTTCACGCAATACAAAAGGAACCCAGAATTAAAAAAGTTAAATTTTTTGTTCTTCATATTTAAACACCAAATTTCACAAAAATAGATTAAATTCATTCGTCCCTTACATTTAATTAATCACCAAATTTCACATAAAAAAAACTGACCCAGAAATCAAGAGAGAACCAGATAAACCCTAAAGCTCCCACTAGTACGGAATCAATGATTTGTGTCGGATGCCAGACCCAGCTCTCGACGCAAATTCGGGAGACATGACCTGCGTCGGATTAGGACGCGACGCAGATTTTAAGCTATTTGCGTCGGACATTGAGCAACGTCCGACACACATGACCCTTGTGCTCCAGCACAAGAATCACATTGTTCATGATTTGCGTCAGTCATCTGGGTCGGATGCTGAGCAATGTGCAACGCAGATGAGGTGCCATTTGCGTCGCACATTGTTCAGCATGCGACGCAAATGGCCTTGCCTGCACCATGCAACAAGAGCCTAGCAAGCTTTACGCACCATAGCATGTGCGTCGGACGTATGCAACGTGCGATGCAATTGAGGCTCATCTGCGTCGCATATTGCCTTATGTTCGACGCAAATGATAGACTTGGGGTTTTTTTACTATTTTTTTTTTACATAAACTAAACGTCAAACATGAAAACTAAACTAACATATATTAATTATTATGATAGAAATTTTGGCAGAGTCTCCATTGTATTTTGGATAACCCAAGAAATCGTTGGGAAAATTTTCATAAATAACCAAAACCTGTTCCAGTATATCTGAATCAAGCAACCAATATCGCAATCAAGCAACCAACCAAAATATTGTTCAACCTACAAATACTTATACTAACTAGCTAGTTTCTTCGACGACTCGTACAAAGTGTTCCGCACAAAGTTCTTTGAGTTCGTTGATCTCCTCAAAAGAGTATGGCTTGGTACTTGGTGGAAACTCCTAGAAATATATTAAATAGTGAATATACTTAAAAATTCTATAAGTATCAAACTTTATTACAAATAACGAATTTACAACATATATATACCTTATGTAAATTATCTGAATCGTAGTAGAAGCGGATGATGTTAAGCATGTATTTCATCACGAAATAGCCGCATTCAGTTCCTTAAACCAGATTTAATATATATATTAGAATCGCAATGTCCATAAAACTCTCCATGCCATGTCCACCTAGTATAATTACTCTTAAACCCACGACGAATCAAATGATCCTTAATTTGATCCACATCACGATAACCCCTAGAGCTATTGCAATCACAATAAGGACACAAGACTAACTTTGACCCATTATGCGATTGATGTTCTAACGTAACCCTGATAAACTCATCAATTCCTTGTAGAAATGTCGCCAAAATCCGATTACCATACATCCAGTTTCGATCCATATTCATACACTAGATACACCAAACAAGAACACAATCGATCACATTATTCAAAGTGTCTTATCAAATGCGCATCATGAACATTTGGGTCCTTATCACTCCAACCTAACCCATCCGTGATTTCTCATCTCACTAGTGAATGAACATTTTGTTTTAAATTCTAAGAAAAAACCGGCAGCACTTCCCTACAGTTCTCCAAGTACACGATGAAAATAGTAGGTAAACTATCAACATATGTACCCAGAGAACGCTTAGGAAAATGAGCTAGATCATTCTTAGAATCGAAAACCAAACATTCATTCACATCCTATGTGAGATAAGAAACTCAAAGACAGTCCCAAACCGAGGACTATTCAAGACTTACTCCTAATGAGTAAGCCTCGAACGGTATCTAGGCCAATGATACACATTGCAATTAAATAGCATAAACCAATCCATTCCTTAGATTTTCCTCCCCACCCCATTAAGGTAGGTCCATATGTCAATTGAGAAACTAAGACAACAGTGCACAAATTCATAATTCATATATAAAAAGATAGTAATAACCAAACTCGATCACATCTTTATTATCAAAAAAATAATCCATAATATGAATAATCAATACTAACCAATCCATATATTAGAATCACAAACCCACATCATATATTAGAATTCAATAATAACCAAACCCACATCTTTACAATCATAAAACCAATCCATTCCTTAGATAATTTCCAGCCCCCCTATATAGGTATGTCCATATATCAAGCTTAATAAAACTAACACAATAATATAAAAACTTCATTTTCACATATTAGAGTTCAACAATTAAGCCTACAACTTAACTATCACAAATCCAAAGAATTTCAAAGCAAAATTTAATTACCAAAATTGCAATGAACTTCACCATCACAAATCCAATATGCAAAACCAAAAACAATAATTAAAGAGTAATTAAAGGATTTTTGATAAAAGTTAAAGTAAACTAACCTCGCACGACGGAATCCACTAGCCGACAACTGGAAGAATGGCCTAACTTCTGCTCAGTAGAGGATGACCCACAAACCCTTCAAGTTTCTGAAATTAAACCCAAAAGTTAACCCTAACTGCACCACCCTAACTTGCGGCGATCGAGAGGGGCAGCGACGGCCAGTGAAGAGTGAGAGGAGAGTGCAGTGAAGAGAGAGAGAGAAGAGCGCAGCGAAGAGAGAGAGAGAAGAGCGCAGCGAAGAGAGAGAGACGAGTGCATCGTTGGTGAGACTGAGCGTGCGAGAGGATGTGAGAAGAGAACCGAGTGCAGCACCGGCGGTTTTCTCTGGTCAGTGGTGTTCCGGCGACGGAGATAAGCAAATTGAGAGAGGGGATTCGTCAGCGAGAGGATGTGAGAGGAGATGTGTTAAGAGAAGGAGATAAGGAAAAGTTGGTGAGAGTGATTCGCCGGCGAGAGGAGATTCGCCGGCAACAGGTGGGATTCGCCGGCGAGAGTGAGAGTGGCAGTGGAGTGGAGTGAATTCGATTCGCAGGAGAGAGAGTGAGAAGTGTGAGTGAGAGAGACTTGGGTGTAATGTTTAGGGGCTAGGGCTTCAATTCTCGAAAAAAAAATAACTGTGTCGCATCTGCATCGGATGGGCTGCGGGATCCAACGTAGATCGCCATGACTCGATGATTTGCATCACACACTAAGAGGGTTCGACGCACATAGCTCGTTTATTATGCCCCATTCGCTTTAGTCATGTGCGTCGGATCACGAAGCCCATCCGACGCAAAGCCCCGGATCCAAAGCGCTTGAGTCCTCTGCGTCGGACGTCTGTGCATGGTCGACACAAATAGCCTTTAGTCATGTGCGTCGGATCACGAAGCCCATCCGACGGAAAGCCCCGGATCCAAAGTGCTTGAGTCATCTGCGTCGGACGTCTGTGCATGGTCGACGCAAAAAGCCTTAGTCATTTGCGTCGTGTGCCTCTTGTCGTGCGATGCAAAAAAGCCTGCCATTCATTTGCTTTGCTTATTTACATCGGAAGTGGATTACTATCTGATGCACATGGTCTCTTCCTGAGCATTTGCGTCAGTTTCTCTTGTATGCACAAATAGGCAGACGCAAATCATCATTTTTCTACTAGTCTCCGTTTTCAAATTTGTTTCCGAACTGACGAAATGAGAGTGATAGTGATAAAGGAAGAGAACATACTGTTGATTGAAGAGTCGAAGCTTAAGCAGTAGAATGTAGAGACAAAAAGTATAAGAGAGAATTGATTGACTGGAAATGAGAACAACTCCATGTTTCAATTATCCGCCTCTTTGTTTCCTCCATAGCTCCATTTCACTCATTCTAAAGAGAGAAACAGTGGTTCAGCCCATGGATTATAGGGGACGTTCCCAGGAGAACCGTCCAGGTCCAAGTCGACCTGTTCGTCAGGAACCCTCTAGGAAAACAGCTAGAGAAAAGCAGCAAGAAGTTAGTGAGCAGCGAAGGAAGATGGACTGGAACCTGGTGGTTAGGACCCAGGATAATGTTCGTCCAAATGGGCACCGAATGGAAACAGATGCTAGGGAATACCTAGAGGCAAAGAAAGCCGCTGCATTACAACAGTCTGCCACAGGGTCTAAACCGTACTTGAGAGACCCTCCTTTGAGGATACCATCCAGAACAGAAGGAAGAAGTCTGGGCCCTTCTCTTGTTCGTCCAAGACAAGAGAAAACGGTGGTTCATCCCATGGTTTATAGGCGTCCATCCCCTGTAAACACTTCATCTAACCCTGTGTTGAAAGAACACAGAAAGTAGTTCATACCCATCGAGGGACAGCTGGGAGCCCTCCGAATCAACTGGCCAACCCCATTCTCGGCCAGGATCATGGAGGCGTCCCCCTTCCCAAAGGTGAAACTCCCTACTATAGAGCCCTTTGATGGAACTACTGATCCAGACGATCACCTATCCGCTTATAAGCATCAGATGTACGTCCAAGCAGTGGATGATGCCACTTGGTGTAAGAATTTCCCGGCTACTCTGAAAGGAGTTGCTCAGAAGTGGTTTAACAATCTCCCCCCTAATTCAGTCAACAATTTTACTGAGCTCAGTTACCTATTCACTAGTCACTTTGTTGCCAATCGGCAAGAACTGAATACAAGCATGCACTTGGGTCAGGTCGTCCAAGGACCCAAGGAAGCCCTTAGAAGTGTTGTTAAAAGATTTAATCTAGAAGCCCTTCAGATTCAAGATCTCAATGCTGGTGTGGCCTTTGACGCCTTTATCAGGGGACTAAGGCCAGGAAGTTTTAAGTTTGACCTGGTGAAGAAGAAAATCACCACTCTTGCCGAAGCTTTAAAGGAAGCCGAAGCGTCTACACACGCCACTGATGTATGTGCTAAGGCGAAGCACCCCGAGTCCAAGAAGCCTGAAGAGGTTGCTCAACCAAAGAAGAGCAACCCCAAAAAGGCCGAGACTTGGGCAATTACCTCAACCACTACTTCGTCCAGAAGAAGCAAGAGAAAGGAATCTGAGCCTTCAGCCAACCATATTGAATTCAGCAAGGACCAATACTCCATTCTTATGGAGATAAAGGACCAATATGAGCTGAAGGCTCCAGCTGAAATGAAGACTCCTTACAGAAACAGAGACAAGAGCAAATACTGTCACTTTCACAAGGACTTTGGTCACGAGACTAATGAATGTAAACACCTCAAGAGGGCTTTGGAGGATCTAGCTCGAAAAGGAAAGATGAACTCATACTAACCCCAAGGTGGAAAGAAGTTTCAGAAGAGAGATGATCGTCAGAGCAAGAAGAAGGAGAGTGAAAGCACTGACGAGGATGTTGTCCTTGTTATCTCAGGAGGGTTTGCCGCTGGAGGACCAACCAATAAAGGGCACAAAAACTATCTCAGGGAGCTCGGCCAAGTCATGCTAACTTATCAGACAAAGGTCGAGCCCTTCCCAAAGGTGGTGGTTAGTGAGCAAGATCGGGGGAAGCTGAGAACTCCCCATGATGACCCTTTGGTTGTAGAAATGAAGATAGCAAACTTAAGAGTAAGAAGAATTCTGATTGACACCGGAAGCTCGACATACATCATTAGCGTAGATTGCTTGTCTAGATTGAAGTTTAATGAGAAGAACTTGGTCCCCGTCCACCATCCCATCATAGGGTTTGGGGGAGGAATCATTCATCCGATGGGAACAATTACCTTGCCCATCCGGGTTGGAGAGAGAGATGCCTCACAGACTTTATTTATCAAGTTCTTGGTCGTTCGAGATTTGACAGCCTATAATGTAATACTTGGACGACCAACTCTGAATCATGTTAAAGCTGTAATAGTAACTCACTTGATGCTTATGAAGTTTGAATGCGATGATGGCCAAATTAGCTCCTTGTATGGAGATCAGCAAGCGACTAGGGAATGTTACCTAACTACCCTGAAGCCGTCATCATGGAAAGCAGACAATGAAGACCAGACGAAGATTGCTGGCGGAAGGAACCCGTTTGAATTTGGAAAAGATAAGCCGAAGGCTGCTGGCGAAAGGAAGGCGTCCGAGTTGGTAAAGGACCATGTGGCCTCACTGAGAACGGCAATTGAGAGTCCTCAGACGCCGGTTGCTCCCTCAAGGAAAACGTCTGAGCATCTTCCCAGCAAGAAAAGGAAGTCTGAGCCCGTCAAGGAAGAGCCACCCTCGTCTGGAGAAGTGATGGCCATCATGGGACTGGCACTAGAACATCTAGAGCCGGTGGAAGCCCCAGAAGATGTCTGTTTGGATGAAGCCCATCCAGAAAGAACCTTGAAAATTGGGTCTTCACTCTCTCCTGGTTTGAGGAGCCTTTTAATCAACCTGCTAAAAGAATTTCATGACGTGTTTGCTTATTGTGTTGAAGGAATGCCTGGAATTGATCCAGAGATAGCCGTCCACCGACTGAATGTGGATCCAAGTTTAAAACCTGTTCGTCAGAAGAAAAGGCATTTAGGACCGGCCAAGAACCAGGTGGTCGACCAGGAAGTTCAGAAGATGTTGGAATCAAAATTCATCAGAGAGACTAATTATCCAGAATGGATAGCAAATGTGGTCATGGTGCCAAAGCCTAATGGCACCTGGAGGATGTGTGTGGACTACACTGATCTCAACAAGGCTTGTTCCAAGGACAGTTTCCCCTTGCCTAAGTTGGATCGACTGGTGGACTCCACGGCCGGCCATGCTTTATTAAGCTTCATGGACGCATATTCAGGCTTCCATCAAATCCCCATGTGGTCAGAGGATCAGGACAAAACGTCCTTCATTACCAAGAAAGGGATGTATGACTGGCTGAGGATGCCCTTTGGCCTCCGTAATGCGCCGACCACCTTTCAAAGATTGATTAATACTGTCTTTCAGCCACAGTTGGGAAGAAACATGGAAGCATATATTGATGATATGATAGTCAAGAGTCGGCAAGAGGAAGGTCATGTTGGTGATTTGAGAGAAACTTTTGAAACTCTCAGAAAGTACAAACTGAAATTGAACCCCAGCAAATGTGTCTTTGGCGTCTTGTCTGGGAAGTTCTTAGGTTTCTTAGTAGATCAGAGGGGAATAGAAGCCAACCCTGAGAAGATCCAAGCTATTCTAGATATGAAATCCCCGTCAAAGATAAAGGAAGTTCAACGATTGACGGGTTGCTTAGCTGCCCTTGGACGTTTCTTGTCTAAGTCGGGCGACAAGTGCCATCACTTTTTCGCTACTATCAGCAAGCACTTCAGCAAGTCAAAGATCACCTTCGTCAGCTCCCTAGATTGGTCAGTCCAGCCGAGGGGGAAAAACTATTTGTATACTTGGCTGTGTCCACTCAGGCTGTGAGTGCTGTTCTGCTGGCTGAAAGAGAATCCGTGCAAGTCCCAATATACTTCGTGAGTCATGTGCTCAAGGACGCGGAAAATAGGTATACTCCGGTCGAGAAGTTTGGGTTGGCACTCGTCATGGCCAACAGAAAGTTAAGGCCCTATTTCTTGGCTCACAGTATACTCGTCTACACTGACCAACCCTTGAAGCAAGTTTTACAAAAGATGGAAGCCGCTGGACGGATGTTAAAATGGGCTGTTGAGCTTAACATGTTCGACATATCATTTGAACCAAGGAAAGCCATTAAGGGGCAAGCTTTGGCAGATTTCATAGATGAGCTTACTCGGCCAACTATAGAACCAATACTTGATCCAGCTAAAGGGAGGAAGCATTGGACGCTCATGGTTGATGGATCATCCACTGTCAACGGATGTGGGGCAGGAATCATTTGTCAATCTCCAGAAGGAGCCAAGTTTGAATATGCGCTAAGGTTCCAATTCCAAGCGTCCAATAACGAAGCGGAAGATGAAGCGCTTCTGGCTGGGATCAAGATGTGTAAGGCGGCAGGGGCTTTAGAGATCGAGGCCTAATCGAACTCTCTCTTAGTCGTCAGTCAAGTCAATGGAGATTTTGAATGTAAAGAGGCGTCAATGAGCAAATATATGCGTCTGATCAAAGATGAGATTGAGCCATTAAAACGATTTGTTCTCGACCAAGTACCAAGGTCAGAAAATCATCAAGCAGATGCTCTCTCAAAATTGACCAGCTCGGCTGAAGGTGATGCGCCAAGAACAGTGTTTTGGGAAGTTAAACCAAGAAAGAGCATTGACAAAGAACAAATCATGTTTCTTAGCCGAGGGGCAGTTTGGATGGATCCTTTAATAGAGTACAAGAAGACAGGTTGACTGCCTGCAGGCCATGTAGAAGCAAAGTATGTGAAAGCCCGAGACAAGTGGTTTGAACTGTGGGATGAGACCTTTTACAAGAAGTCATTCAATCGTCCTCTTCTCAAGTGCATCACCAGGGAAGATGGTCTAGAGGTTCTGAAGGAACTCTATGAAAGAGCTTGTGCATCTCACATTGGGGGAAGAGCATTGGGAGAAAAGGCTTTAAGGACGGGGTATTACTGGCCTACCTTAAAGGAGGATGCTCTCGTCTATACAAAGAAGTACGACAGTTGTCAGAAGCACGAAAATCTGCATCAGAAGTCGTCCAACTACTTAACTCCTATCTTGTTCCCTCTCCCTTTAGCCAAATGGGGCATGGATATTCTGGGACCTTTCCCTATAGCCGCTGGGCAAAAGAAGTTTGTAATTGTAGCTGTGGACTCTTTCACTAAATGGATAGAGGCTGAAGCCATGCGGGGTATAACAATGAATGACGTCAAAGGCTTTATTTGGAAGAGCATTATAACTCGTTTTGGTATGCCGCAGTCCATCGTCTTTGATAATGGTCCACAGTTTGAAACGCCTAAGCTGAAAGATTGGTTGGTAGAAAGAGAAATCAAAGCCCACTTCACCTGTTAGCCGCCCACCCACAAGCCAATGGGCAAGTAGAGTCCTTCAACAAGATTCTATCCAATGGAATCAAAAGAAAGTTGGATAATGCTAAGGGATAATGGGTTGAAGAACTACAGCTGGTGTTATGGTCCATCAGAACCACCGTCAAAAACTCTACAGGGGAGACACCCTTCATGTTAGTCTATGGCACCGATGCCGTATTGCCCATTGAGATTGAAGAACCCACCCTGCGAGTCATGCTTTACAGGGAAGATGCCAACTGGGCTGCATTGCGCACAACTTTGGATCAAGTGCCAGAAGTCAGGGGCAATGCTTTACTGAGAATGCAATTGTACAAGTTGCGAATGGCTCGGGACTTCAACAAGAGAGTCGCTAGACTACCACTCAAGGTAGGGGACCTGGTTCTAAGGAAGATGGAGGCAGTTGGACGAGCTAAGGAGCTGGAGAAAATAACACCAAATTGGGAAGGACCCTATCTAATTGTCCAAGAGGTCCGAAGCGGAACCTTTCGTCTCCAAGATATGGATGGGCGACCAATACATCGCACTTGGAACTCAGACACTTTGAAGAAGTACCACGTCTAACTCAGTTAATCGCCAGAAAAAACGGCAAGTCGTTTGTAATCACTCAAAAGTGCCATGGCACAAACAAGGGAAAAAGAATTGTAAACATGTATCTTGACATTTAGTCAAGCAAAATTCATATAATACAATCTCTACTTCCTTCTCATCTTTGTTGATTTTTTACCAAGTTGATTCACTTTGGGGCATTTAACCAGTTCGTAGTCTAAAAGTGACGGTAACTTGGACAAAATTACAAAGAGCAATAAAGCGTGAAAAATGCTCACTTCTCTGCCGAACATCACCCCCTCAAAGAGATCGGCCAAAGTGTAATAAACCTAAAGGTTAGATCACATATATGGTCAGCAAATTGACAAAAATCTCTAGTAAGAGAAACGTCAAGGTCTCTAAGAGAAAGCTGACCTGAAGTAAGCAACCCTTTGTAAAGGAATCTTACTTTCGAATATACGGACAGCTCAGTAGTAAAGACCCAAGTAAGGGTCCGCTACTTCAAGACGAGTGTTGCTCCCTCAAGATAGCCGGCCAAAGCATGGTTCGTCCATTAATCTAAGGCTCGTCCGAAACAATTTCAGCAGGCTCGGCCAATGTTGGCCGCTCTCCTTCTTGGTGCATGGCTCGTCCATATTACATGGTTGAGCTAAGCCCAAGAAGGGGGGGATAACGCTATACACCATGAAATTTACTAGGACGAGTCAAGTCTGTAGGACGAGCCACAATTATCCTTGGCCTCTATTGAGGGAAGTCAAAGGTCGTCCAAAGGCCAGGACGAACTAAGCAATAAAAGCCCTAGTAAGGGTTCGTTACTTCAGGACGATGGTTGCCTCCTCAACGAAGCCGACTATAGCACGGCTCGTCCATAAACCGCAATACATAAATCTTCCACAAGAAACTAAGCTCGTCCGGAACAAAGGAGGTTAGGGTTGCTCGACCAATATTGGCCGTTTTCCTTCTTGGGACAAGGCTCGTCCAGAAGACAAGCATGCGCTCACTAGTGGAAAAAAAGGCAAGGGCTGCGGTGCAAGGGCTGCGGTTTTTGAATTAACCGCAGCCCTTTTTTCGCGAAGGGATACGGTTATCCCAAAAACCGCAGCCCTTAGTGATAAAAGGGCTGCGGTTTTGGGCTAACCGCAGGCCTTGAACAGCCCAAAAATGAAATAAACTCCCCCTTCCATTCCCATATTCCCGCACCCGCGTTACTCCCTCCCGCTGAACCATATTTCTGTCTCCTAATACCCATTAACCCATCATCTCACCCGCATTACGCCCTCCGCTGAACCCTATTTCGTCGGCGAGGGTTCGCAGCCGTTGGTGGTTTACCGGCGAGGACTCTTCTTCATTTTCTCTCTTCGTGGCTGTTCAAGAATTTTTCTCTCTCTTCGTGGCTGTTCACAAAGCATATGTGAAAACCATCCTTTATAAAAAAACTTTCTCGAACCTTCTCCACTATCTAGCTTCACCATCCATTTTGATTACTACTTCATAGTTCATACTCTCTTTGTAAGTTTTTTGAAGATCTAACCTCATTTTCTCTCTCCTCAATTTCAAGATCTCTGTAACTTTTTTTAATCTTTGAATTCACTCATTTGTTTTTTTTTTATTAGATTTGATTAAAAATGACGACAAAAAGGAGTGTATCAACACTACAAGAATCAGATTTGAAGGGGAAAAGAGTATTTGTTAGGGTTGATTTAAATGTTCCATTAGATGATAATTGTAACATCACTGATGATACAAGAATTCGTGCTTCGCTATTCCCACCATTAAATACTTGTCCGGTTATGGGGCTAAAGTCATCCTCTCTGATCATCCGGTAAAATCAATACTCATGTTTTCTCTCTCCTCGTTTTTTTTTAATTTGGGTTTTCTTTGAGTTTTATGAATCAATTTGTTATGCTCAGTCTTTGTTGATTTGTAAATGATGTTAATTTTTCTCTCTCTGTTCTCCCGGTGGTGCGCAGGTCTTCTTGCCGCTTGCCTCGGCCTCCGCTTGGTGGTGCGCGGTCTTGCTTTGCTTGGTGGTTCAAGAAGTTGACGGCGGCGTGTGAGATCTCTTTAACGTCTCCCTTCTCCTCTTGCCTCTCGCTCTTCTCCACCGTCTTTTCGTCGTTGCCTTCTACTCCCTTCCTTGCTTGAGTTTGTCCTTCATTTCCTCTTTTTCTTTTTTATATTAATTAACCATGATTTATGATTATACAATTCTGTGTTTAATTTTGGCTTTATTTTTTACCGATTTTATTTATTGAATTCGATTTTGTCTAATTGAGTTTGATTTATGTCTATTTTTTGTGTCGATTAACGAACTGCTGATATTTTTTGTGCCTAATTTTTCCTGATTTTGGTGATTGATGATTCTAGGGCTTGATTTCTACTTGAAATTGTGTTATGGCAGATTTTTTGGTGATTAAACTTCTCATGTTTTTTGTTGCCTGAAATCATTGTTTTCGAGTTTTGTTTATGCTGTATATATGAATTTAACTACTCCTTTGAATAGTTTAAGAGTGTTTGGAACTTTGATTAGTCTCTTATGGAATGAATAAGATTTCGAGCTTGGCTATAGCTTTGACCGTTTGAGTACTCCTTGGAATAGTTTAAGAGGTGCAATTGTGTTGAGTTTAGCTGAGTATTGAAGTGTTCATATATGATATATGTTCATTTAAATGTTGAACTGAGTTGAGTTTTAGTTGAATTCTGATATTATTTTCCAGTTTTGATCATTTATACTCAAAGAATTCGAAGTTGTTTGCTAGTTATAAGTAATATTTCAATATGCTCTAGTGTGACGGTTTTTTTGAGTATTTAATGGCAAGGAATCAATGATTGCATTTAGGAGGTTATGTTTAAAATGCTGCAATGATATATAGCATAATGATAAAATGCTAGAATGATAACTATTCAACTATTCCAATGGCGCGAGTAAATTGATTGTAATTTCTTGTGCCAAATCCATATTTAGTTGTTCACAAAGCATATGTTGAGACGGACTAATTTTGTCCGACTTTTTTCTAGCTTGCTTAGGAACATTTTGGTTCATTTGCAGTCTCAAGGGGGACGGGGGGGGGTGTGTTGGAGATTATGCTTACTCGGCTTCTTTGTGATAATTTTTGTTGTCAATTCGAGTTCGGTTATGATGATTTTATGGTGTTAATACTTACATATAGATGTTGTTATCTGTTCAAGCACACATGCTTAACAAGCTAGGAATCAGTATGGTGTTTGCTTTATGATTGAATGACTGTAATATGTAAATAATGGGGTTATTTGTGTAGTTTTTTTTTGGTTTCTGGATGTATTTTCTACCTTTTTTTAAATATCACTTGCTAATATTTGTTCTCGTGTTTCAGAGATCATGGTGACATGTCTTCTAAGATATATCGTCATGAGAAACGTGTATATCTTGGGGCCTTGAAGTTTGTCCCACATGCTGTCTACAAGCTTCTTGAGAACATGCCAATGCCTTGGGAACAGGTAATTCTTAAGACATATATTACCCTTTACATATCTGATGTTTAAGTTTCTTTGTTTATATTTCTGACTTGGTTATTTTGTCTGTAAATCACAAGTGGTGGATCACGATTTGAAGGAGACAAGCCTAGATTTGGTGTTCGGGAAGGCTACCGTGTTCTGCCGGCGTTTCCGTCCTTGCTCTTGTACCGTCGTACGCCGGTGTTCCTGAAGCACCATAAGTACTTTCCGTCCTGTTCTGTGAGATGTTTTTTGTTATTTGTTGGTGGTTGTTGTTGGTTGTTGTTGTTGTTGGTTGTTGTTGTTGTTTGTTGTTGTTTGTTGTTGTTTGTTTAGTTATTTAGCTGAAATTTAAATCTCAGTTTTAATTTGATTGCAATGATGTTTAGCATTTTTCATGAATGTTGCATTATTAGTGGCTTGAGGATTCTTCACGCTTGAGGATTTATTCTAGCATCGTGAGCACTGTTCTTTTCATTTGCACACCTTTTTTTATAATTAAAATGAGATGCTTAAAGTTATACTGTGTTTAAAGCTCAATATTTAAGTTGTCCCCAGTTGAAATTATATCCTGAAATTCATTTGTGTATACTAAATGTGAAGACTCTGGCAAAGATCATAGCTGTTTGTGGCCCCTATCATCGAACAACTACTGGTGCTTATAATGCAGGATTTACTGCTGTTCTATGCACAGAAGGCTAAATAAAAAAATGAGGAGAGTTTAGATCACTCCTTATTTTGTAAGTGTGTTTTGAAATTGAGTAAACTAATATTGGAAGACTCGATTTTGGCTCTGATACTATATATGTCTTTTCTTTGATTGTTCATGGAAATTGTCTTCAATAAGCATTCAAATATTCAGTGAGAGAACAGGATAGAACAGCCTAACTTTTTTTGTGTTCCCTTTGGCCCCATTTATATACCAGAGATGATGTAATAGAAATCCCAGGCTCGAATCTCATATCATGCTATAAAATGCACCATCAGGGTCCTAAGCGTCTTAATACTTACTGAGTTTACTATAATTAGGATTCATTGACCGCTTGCTTAAGCTAAATTGATAAGTCATATCTGCACGAATGTCTATCATGGTTTGATTGTAATTTCAAGTGGTACATGTTTATGAAATTATAGAGCTTTCCTTTCACATATGCAGTCAGAAATGCTGTAAAATTAAGAATCCATGTGATTTTGTCATCTCTTCTAAGTTTGAGTACAATATATATGGATAAAATTTGAGTGACTACAGTTTTTGAGGTATGTAGTTCAGATGATTATCTCTTAAATTTTCAAGGAATGGCGATAAACTCTTCAACTGCCTTGAATATACAAATTTATCTATTTCTAGACTCACTCTTTAGCTTAGGCCTTTGTTTCTTCATGCATTGGTTATTATTTGACTCTTTTTTTGCTTATTAAATGATCTTCTATTTAGATGATTTTTACCTATATTTCATATGAGTTTCTTAAACTAAATACCAATGTCTAGAAATATCTATAAATTCTACATTCCTTTTCATATTAAACTACAACTAGATGGCCTGCTTATCAGGGAATTGATTTGTAAGTGGCAGATAGTCAAGCAAACATGTAGTTTTCTATATCCTGCACTCACTTTTGGAGATTGCTTCAACACTTAGCACCACTTTTGCACACCATCCACTGGAGCATATTGAGCAATATGACTTATCACTAAGCAGGCCTTTTTGGGTCCTTTTTGGGTCCTCTGGTTTGTTCCCTACCTTGATTTTATCTGTTTTGTTAAAGGTGTTCGTCAATTTGTTAATTGATTCTTCCTTTTTTTAGTTCCATGAAATACCTAATTGTTCCTCTCATTTTTCTCTTCCCTTTTATGAATTTTTTCATCAGATGCTTAAAGATGCTGCATTTGTTGACGTTATTGCCAAGGATAAGACTGATTAGGTACTCAATCTCAGACCATCTCATCCTTCTATGTATCCCCCTTCTATTAACTTATCTTAGAATTCTTTTTCAGATTATGTTTTAGAAATTAGAACCATCCTATCCGAAGTTGATTGTTCGAGGATGAACCTTATTTATCCCCCTTTTCCCCTTAGTTGAAGATGATTGTTCGAGGAATTAGTATGGGCATTGTAGCCCCTTTGGGATCATGGTGTTGGTTTTATTGAATCTTTTTGGCATTAATTGATTGTTTCATGCATAAAGTTGGTGAATATTAGTTAGTTAATGATTTTTGTGGGATTTCTTGGCCTACTATGCATCTAAGTGGTTATTTTAGGACTTCAATTGCTTGATCCATGGATAATGAAGTGGATGTTTTCATGGTTTTTTGTCTCTTGATTCAAGCAAAAACATGATGGTATAATGTAATCTTATGCATTTAGTGTCATCAAATGTAATTTGACAAACTATTATAATCATCTAAGTTTGTTGATTCATTTTCAACTACATTTGGGGTAAGTAGAGAACATTTTTTTTTGTTTAATCATGTAAAAAAACTCAGTTATGGGAGATTAGAACAGCATAACAATTAATTATGGACAAAAAGAGTAAAGGTATATAGTAGTGCATAAAATAGTTGTAAATTTATGATAATAAGCATGCATGCGTGCTATTATTTTCATTAGAAATCTGAACGTTAGACTTAAATTATCAGATCATTTTCATACTTGAAGATGCATCCCTCATGTATGTAGCTTATGGAATCCTCTTCTATATGATGCTTAGTCGTAATCTGTCCGAACCAATCGATTCTAGCTAGTATCATGTTCGAATTCACAACTAACAAATGGGCCACTAGAATGATCGATGACCATGATATATTAGATTCTTACGCATATAGTAACCCCCCGCTTGACCTTCCCCCCCGCCCGGCCTCCCCCCGCCCGCACTCCCCCCTGTTGCACTTCCCCCCGCACACCCCTCGCACTCCCCCCCCCCCCCCCATTGCTATATGCTGCCCCCCTGTTGCACTCCCCCCGCCTGGCCTCCCCCGGCCCCGCCACCCTCCCCCCCCGCACTCCCCCTCCCCTGCACGGGCCCCCCCGCGCACACCCCTTCCCAGCCCCTGCCAGCCCCCCAACCCCAATATTTTAGCATCTATATTTTTGTAACTTTCTTATATTTGTATAAAAAACATAATTTGTAATGGAAAGTGATATTTTTATATATATATAACTGTTTGGGGATCATTTAGGACTAAAAATGCAAAAAAAGTTGGGTATGTTTGAAATATACTATAAATAATTAGCTTGCAAGAAAAAAAGATTAGCGGCATATTGATATATTTTTTACACATTACATTTCTCCATCATTCTTCGAATCGTCATGATTTTTTTTCTTCTTTTGGCTATTACTTTATAGGTTGAATGTTTATAAGTTCTATTAGACAGAACATTGAAATGAATTTGTTGTTTTAGCTACACTTTACTTGTTGAATACCAAAGTATTACAATTATTATCTGATATTGTCAAATTGACATCATGACCTTTAGTCTATTCTTTTTCTTCTTTTCTTTTTCTCTGTTTACTTTTTGTGTATCAAAAGTTTCATGCTACAACATTCACGCTATTCGTTTTAAGCCAAAGTTCTAGCATTTAGTCATCGTTTTAAGCCCTGCCCCCGTCGCCCCCTTGCTACGCCCCCACCCCCAAGACCCCCCCGCCCTGCACCCCCGCCCCGCTACACCCCCGCCCCCCACCGCCCAAGAAGCACCCCATGCTCCCCCCCGCTGCCCCCTTGCTACACACCCCACCCGCCAGCCCAAGACCCCCTGTCGCCCCGCACCCCTGCCCCCTGCTACACCCCCGGCCCCCCACCGCCCAAGAAGACCCGGCAACCCAAGACTCCCCCTGCTCCCCCCCTTGCTACACCCCACCCCGGCCCCAAAGACCCCCTGCCGCCCGCCCCCTTCCCCCCCCCCCGCTACACCCCCAGCCCCCCCCGCCCAAGAACACCCCGCTCGCCCCCGCTACACCCCCGTGTTCACCTCCAAATTATAGCGATTTTGGTTTTATTTTCCCAGGTTCTATCATCTCCAGAGAAGTTGCTTTCGAGGGATCCGGATGCTAGTCTTGGTGGAGTTGTTGTAATGCTAGTTTGTGTTTGTGATCCTGCTCATATATTGCAATTCGAACACTTGAGGGCAGCCTCAATCTAATGTAATTCAGTTATGGTTTTCTCTATATTTGTGTAAAAAAACATAATTTATGATACTAATATATATATATAATTGTTTGGGAACATTTAGGACAAAAAAATGCAAAAAAAAAAAAATTTTTTTTTTTTTTTTTTGGGTCACAAGGGTCGCGGTTCTAGCAAAAACCGCAGCCCTTGGTGGGTTAAGGGCTGCGGTTAAGGGACAAAACCGCAGCCCTTAACTCACCAAGGGGCTGCGGTTTTGGCCCTCAGCCGCAGCCCTTAACCCACCAAGGGCTGCGGTTTTTGCCTTGACCGCAGCCCTTAACGGTTAAGGGTTGCGGTTAAAAACCGCAGCCCTTCCTAAATGCCAAAGGCTGCTAGTCCAATGGCTGCGGTCAAAAAACGCAGCCCTTGGGCCCCTTTTGACCGCAGCCCTTGGGCTTTTTTCCTCTAGTGGCTAAGTCCAAGAAAGGGGGGATAACCTCAGAACTTTTAGGACGAGCCAAGTTAGAAGGACGAGTAACAATTATACTTGGCTTCATTTAGGAAAGTTTGATGATCGTCCAAAGACAAGGATGATACCCTTTCCGTTGCAAACCCCGCAGACCGTCCAAAAGTCAGGACGAGTCTCAATTTATACTCGGCTACATTTTAGGAAGTTCGATGATCGTCCAAAGGCAAGGTTGATACTAACCCTTTCCGTCACAAAACTTAAAGTCCAAAGACAAGAAGGACGAGTCCCATCTGTACTTGAGCTAATTTACGGAATGTTTGAAGGCCGTCTAAAGACAAGGGCAAGAGGCATGTATTGCTTCGTTAAGTTGCAAAAATGTCCAAGAAGAGATGGACGAGTCTCAGTTATACTTGATGAAAATTTAAGTGCAATAAAAGAAAGGACAAGCAATTGGCAAAAGGTCATCTCTTTATATACTTGTCAAAACAGCTGACAGCTTAGTATAAAACAAAAAGAGACAAAGCTACGACAGCAAACAAGCCAAGAAACCTAGAAAAATAAACCTAAAACTAGGCATCTCATTCAGCAGGAGTTTCTTGGTCGTCCTCAGGAGTTTCTTCCTCGTCCTCAACCTCTTCATCCGAGTCCAAGAATTCTGGAGGCTCTTCAGCAGTCACCATTGCATTGTGAACGCTCTCCTGGAAATCCAGACGCCGAACAAAGCTGGGGACCAGGCTCTGCCAGCATTTCAAAGGCCTTGACAGCCCAACCTTTGGAAGTCTCAATAATCTGATTGAGACCTTCCTTAGCGCCGTCAAAGGCCTGGGCTGCTTCCTTGGTCAGACGAGCATTCTTCGCCCTTATAAGGATATTTTCCCTCCTCAGTTGAACAACAGCCAAGAGAGAGGTATCTCTCTCGCCTTTCAACTCGGCTGAAACGGTGTCCAAGGCCAATTTCAATTGGTCTTGTTCCTTATACAGTTTGTTGATGGTGATGAGATACTGCTGGTTGTTAGCCTCCAGTTCGGCCGAATGTCTCTCCCAAGCATCCTTTGATTGACGGTGAAGAGTCTCCGCCATCTCAATTTTATGGATAGCCTTATCGCCGGCCGTCGTAGCCAGATGGACGAGCTGCTTATTCTCCTTCCTGAGCTCCCTCGCCCACTCCTCAGTCAAAATACTGCGAGCCAGAAGCTGGAACAACGAAAACAAAACAAGTCATTAGACGAGTTATAAAAAAAAGGAAATATACAAGTACAAAACAACAGCGGCAATAAACTGTACCTCAGCAACAAGTTGTGACATGTAGCCCACATGCCCAGCTGATGCTCCTCTCAACCCCTTTATATAGGATTCAGGGTAGCATTTGAACAGCTCCTGCTTGAGCCGGTCTCGCTCAGCTTTGGACATCTTGGCAAAAGCAGCAGAAGACTCCTCGTCCGAGTCTACTGTGGGAGCGGCCGCAGACGAAGCTGGTTCTTTGCCCTTATCTAAAAGAGGGGGGGGGGATCAGTTCTCTTGATAGGAATGACTATGGTTTATCTGTTGGACGGACTCATTGACCATCCGCCGACCCGCACCGTCCTAACTCTATTAGGATAATAGGACTCACCCGAAGATAAGGATGCCGTCCTAATGGATAACGGCATCTGAGAGACCAGATTCGCTACCGAGCCGCTGAAGCCGGGTAGGGTGTCTGTAGCCGTCTCTGGTTCTGGAATAACCAGTGCCAGAGCCGAGTCTGGTCCGACGTTTGTAAGATCAACTGGAATTACATCCAATTGGTCAGCAGGAACAGAACTTTTCTCCTCCGCAGCCGGGGAATCAGTGAACGGCTCCTCCTTCAGAACCTTTTCCTTCGGAGGAAGCATGGCTTTCTCCCCAACTCCCTTGCCAGACGGAGTAGTCTTCTCCGTTTTCTTTCTTGTAAAGCCCTTAGTCTTTTTGGCTGGAGGCTGATCCACGACCGCTGTAGGTCTCTTCTTGGGCGAAGAAGACTTCCCAGGCGGGGCCTTGTTGGTAGGGGCATTTTTCTGCAAAAATAAACAAGTTATTAACCGGATCGTCCAAAGAACAAAAGCTATAATTAAACTATTGAGCTCCGGACGAGAATCACCTAAGGAAAGAAGGCGTCCAAGTAAGGACCACCTTTCCTAAGAGAACCTCGTCCAAAGTAATATTTATGACCAGACGAGAGTGGTGCAAAGCAGGAAGCCGTCCAAAAATCGACGGACCAGAATGATCCTCGTCCAAGGCCATCAAATTCGCTCAGACGGGAAGGGCCTAAAGAAGGTGACCGTCCAAGATTGGACGATTTCCTTCTTCGGGTGATGTTCGTCCAAGGATTGGAAATCAATTTGGACGAACCCCGAATGGTCCTCGGTCAAGGCCATTCAACATCTCAGACGAGAAGAGCCCAAAGAAGGTGGTCGTCCAAGTTTAGACGCCTTCCTTCTTCAGGTGATTTTCGTCCAAGGAGTGGAAAACAATTTGGACGAACCCGAGTGGTCCTCGTCCAAGGCCATTCAGCATCTCAGACGAGAAGAGCCCAAAGAGTTTGGCCGTCCAAGCTTGGACGCTTTCCTTCTTCGGGTGATTCTCGTCCAAGAATTGAAAATCGATATTTGACGAGCCAGAAAGATCCTCGTCAAAAAAAAAAAAAACTTATTTACCAAGGTTTCAGCCCTTTTCTGAGCATTGCTCTTGGCGAACTCCTTCCACAAGTTGTTAGTGAACTTGGACATACTGATATCTCCCGTCCAAGAGTGTTTGAGAAGTGCTCTAGCTAAATCTGCAGCAAGAAGTAAAAGGGGTTAGTCCGATCTGGGCTATGGACGAGGCATTTTACTTGGAAATTTTGAATGTATACCTTTATCATCGGTCAACCGCAACCCGGCGGCGACCAAGAAGTTATCGTCATAAAACATCTCTTTAAAGGGTATCCAGTTAGCTGGCCCTTTAAAGGATGTCTGACCCGTCCTAGAATACTCCTTTATTCTAAAGTAGTCCACCACTTCTTCGTCATACTGGTCCTCCAACTCCAAACAGGACTGCTTTCGCCCAGTATTCGTGACGGATCGATTATAAAAATGGTAGCCCTCAGTAGTGGAGTCGTTGGCCGCTCGTAGGAAGATGAAGTCGGGTTTCCAGTCGTGCATCTTCGACGGCTTGCCCCAAGCAGTGAGAAAGTCGGGGCGGTTGCAGATGCTGAGCCATGTTCCGTCCATAGCCCCTGGAACCTTAGCCGCATAATGAATGTGGGTGAAGACCTGGAGAGAAAGAGCCAAGCCGCGTAGCTCGCAGACGGCTATGAAGGTCAACACGTTGTGGCAGGCATTAGGCGCCAACTGATTATGGCCGATGTTGTAATACCTTAGCACATGTTCTATAAAATCGTGGAGGGGGAAGCTCAGTCCTGCGTCCAAGGCTAACTTGTAAACGACAAAATGGTTCTTGGGAGCACTCAGAATTGTGGCCTACTTATTAGGAATGACGAAGGAAAAGCCCGGCATGGGCATATAAGTAGACAAGTATCTGGGGTCAGGACCTATCTTTTCTAACCATTTACGATTAACTAAGATAAAGCCAGGGTCAGAAAGGGTACCTAAGCGTCTCCTAATCTCAGACGAGGTAGCGGAGGGATCGTCCGATTCTTCGGTAGTGCCGGATTCACTCCCGTTATTGTCCTCGCCGGCTTCCTCCATATTGATGTCCCTGCTAGAAGGACTGGCCTCAGGGTTTATTTGAGGATCTCCAAAACTGTGGTCAGGGGAAGAAGGCCCGCCCAAAGGTTGAGCACTTTGGGCCTCCCTAGTCTCATCTGGAACTCGTCCAGTAGATTCCTCCATTTCAGAACTATCTGTCGGGAGGATTACTCTTCGTCTTAGACGGGCCGTTTGCTTGACGCGCGCCAGATTACCCTGCACAGGTAAAGACTGGGTCGTCTGACTTTTCCGGCCAAAACCATAAAAAAATATATACTCGGCCAGAAGAGGCCCAACTCTAGAATGTGCCGAAGAAGAAGTACTCTCGGTTCTAGGGTCAAGACAAGCTCTTGGTCGGCCAGGATTATTTGACGAAGAAGAAGATTCCATTTTATTGATTTTCTAAGAAAAAATAAAGAATAAAGGAAAATAAAAAAAGAAGAAAGAAAAGATACCTGACGAAACGCTTGGACGATTCGGTGAAGAAAACGGAGATTGGACGATCTCTCTCTCTCTCTAGAAAAATGCAGAGCCTCTCTCTCTAGAAAAATTCTCTCAAGGTGTGAAATGATTAAATGAAGACACACCAAGCATATATATAGGGAGGTAAAAAACCCGCTGAACCGGTTAAGAATGACCGAATAAGATTAAAACGGTCGACTATGACCGGTAAAGCCCAGAAAAGGGCGTGTCTTCGCCTCTTTTTTGAATTTGAATTAACCACCTCGGGTAAAAGGGTCTTAACCGTCAGATAGGCCAACAATAAAAACACTTTTAGGGGCAAATGTTGTAGCCTAAAAAATCTACGGCTCCTTTAGAGACACTTGGGTCCATCAGGGCCGTACCATTGGGTTGTACCCAGTTGGGGGAAATGACTCACTTTTCTGGCCCAAAGGTTAGTCAGAGCCCAAATCCTTAAAGGTGGCTGCAGGTGATTGGTTGATAAAACCCTCACAAATCCTATCCTGCCAAGTGTCATGGTTTGATTGCCTAGCCAATCAGGTGCCACTATTCTAGGGCAACTTTTAAGGATAGCAGTCATACTACAAACACTATAAATACCCCTGAAATCAGGAGAAAGATCATTCAATGCAAACAGTGCAAACTTACTCTGTAAAAATACTCTCTCGCTTTCTCTCTCTATCTCTACTTTTTCCTTCCAACTCCTGATTTCTGACTTAAGCATCAGAGGGGGAACCACCACCCAAATCTCCAAAGTGGGTCCCTTTTTGCAGGTTCGGGAACGAAGCTCAGGTTAGGACAAGGCAGATTCAGACATTGTTGCACAAGTCTCCAAGTGAAGAACATCTAAGGGAAATTGGTTTACTTGCCGGACAAGGAGGCTAGACGCATATCTTACTTGCTGGACAATTTTACTAAACACCATGCAAAACTACAAAAAATATAAAAATATGAACATAAATACAAAAATTAACAAGACCTTACCTATAGAACCGGTCACAAGTCATTCGACTTGTTTAAAATTGGGGTGTATGAAAGTTAAACTTATTATAAAATAATCAAAAGAATGACTTATTTTTAGAAGATGACCCAAAGGTTGACTTATTGTAAACAATTTTTCTTTATTGTTATTGGTATGATAATTGTTATGATTATTAGTACTCCCTCTTTTTTTATCTTTAATTTCTCACTTGGAATCTTGACACCATTCATACTTAGAGAGAATCTTCTCAATTTTTGCAATTCAAAAGAAAATATATATTCATGTGGGGTCTTGTTTGATTCGTGTCAATTAATATTTTATTAATATTCAATCGTTATAATTTTTACAAATATAAAATGAAAGATATTAAGTTCAAAGAGGTGCATTGAAAGATGTGCACAAGAAAGTGAGAATGATAAAAAAGAGAGGGAGTATTACTAATGCTATTATGATTATTATAATTAGTGTTAATGTTATTATTATGATTACTATTATTATTATTGTTATTATTATTTTTACTACTATTATTATTATTACTATTATTACTATTATTATAAATATTAACATTATTATTATTATTATTATTATTATTGTGATTATTATTATTATTATTATTATTATTATTATTATTATTATTATTATTATTATTATTATTATTATTATTATTATTATTATTATTGTTTAGTCTCCTTGGCTACCAAGTAAACTATTTTCCCTAGATGTTCTTCAATTGGAGACTTGTGCAACGATGTCTGAACCTGAGCTCCGTTCCCGATCCTGCAAAAAGAAGGGACCCACCCTAGAGGTTTGGGTGGTGGTTCCCCCTCCGAAGCTTAAGTCAGATATCAGGAGTGAGAAGGAAAAAGTAGAGATAGAGAGAGAAAGTGAGAGAGTATTTCCACAGAGTAAGTTTACACTGTTTGCATTGAATTACCTTTCTCCTGATGTCAGGGGTATTTATAGTGTTTGTGATATGACTGCTGCCCTTTTAGGTTACCCTAGAATAGGGGCACCTGATTGGCTAGGCAATCAAATCATGATACTTGGTAGTGTATGATTGGGGATGGATCATCAACCAATCACCTGCAGCCATTATAGGGATTTGGGCTCTGAATAACCTTTGGGCCAAAAAGTGAGCAGTTACACTCATCTGGGTGAAACCCAATGGTTAAAACTCCGTTCTTTACTTCGTCTGATGGGACACGTGTATGGTCCTGATGGATCCATGTGTCTCCAAGAGAGTAGTTGATATTTTAGGCTACAACATTTGCCCCTAAAATGGTTTTTACTGTTGGCCCCTAAGACGGTTAATGCCCTTTTACCTGAGGAAGTTACCTCAATTTAAAATTGAAGCAAAGACGCGCCATTTTTTGGGCATTACCGATCAAATTTAACTGGTTTAATGATTACCGGTCAACTTTTAACCGACTCAGCAGGTTTTTCACCACCCTATATATATGCTTCTTTTGTCCTCATTAAATCATTTCACATCTTGAGAGAAATTTTCTAGAGAGAGAGGCTCTGCATATTTTCTTGTTTTCTAGAGAGAGAGTGAGATCTTCCAGTTTCCGTTTTCTTCACCGATTCGTCCAACCGTTTCGTCAGGTGTCTTTTCTTTCCTTTTTGTTCTCCTTTATTCTTTATTTTTTCTTAAAAAATCAATAAAATGGATTCCTCTTCTTCGTCAAATAATCCTGGCCGATCAAGAGTTAGCCTTGACCCTAGAACCAATAGTACTTCTTCTTCGGCACATTCTAAAGTTGGGCCTATTCTGGCTGAATATTTTTTTTTATGGTTTTGGCCGGCAAAGTCAAACGACCCAGTCTTTACCTGTGCAGGGTAATCTGGCGCGCGTCAAGCAAACGGCCTGTCTAAGACGATGAATAATTATCCAGTCCTATAGCTCTGAAATGGAGGAATCTACTGGACGGGTTCCAGATGAAAAGAGGGAGACCCAAAGTGCTTAGGCTTTGGCCGGGCATACTTCCCCTGATAACAGTGTTGGGGAAAATCTTAAAATAAACCCTGAGGCCAGTCCGTGTGGTAGGGATATCGCTATGGAAGAAGCCGGCCAAGGTAATAACGAGGGTGATTCCGGCACCGTTGAAGAATCGGACGAACCCTCCACTACGTATGAAATTAGGAGACGCTTAGGTCCCCTTTCTGACCCTGCTTTGATCTTAGTCAATCGTAAGTGGTTAGAAAAAATAGGGCCTGATCCCAGCTACTTATCCACTATTATGCCCATTCCGGGCTTTTGTTTTGTCATTCCCAATAAGGAGGCTACAATTTTGAGCGCTCTCGAGAACCACTTCGCCGTCTACAAGCTACCCTTGGACGCGGGGTTTCGATTTCCTCTTCACGAGTTTATCAAGCAAGTGCTAAGGGACTACAATATCGGTCATAACTAACTGGCACCAAATGCTTGGTACAACATCCTAACATTCATAGCCGTCTGCGAGTTGCGCGGCCTGGCCCTTTCTCTTCCGGCCTTCACTCAGATTCACTACGCATCCAAAGTTCCAGGGACAGTGGAAGGTGCTTGGCTCAGCATCTGCAACCGCCCTGGCTTCCACACCTCTTGGGGCCAGCCTTCGAAGATGCATGACTGGAAAGCCGACTTCATCTTTCTCAGAGCGGTCAATGATTCTTCCACTGAGGGGTACCGTTTTTATAGCCGGGCCGTCATGAATACTGGACGAGGGAAATTCTTTTTGGACTTAGAGGATAGATTTGACGAGGAGGTGATGGAATACTTTAAAATAAAAAGTATTCCAGACCAGATAACACATCCTTTAAAGGGCCAGCTAACTGGGTTCCCTTCAAAGAGATGTTCTATGACGATAACTTCTTGGTCGCTGCCGGCTTGCGGTTGGCCGAGGATAGAGGTATATTTTCAAAACTTCCAAGTAAAATGCCCCGTCCAGAATGTGTATCTGACTAACCCCTTTATTTTTTTTGCAGATTCAGCCAGAGCACTCCTTAGAAAATCTAGGACGGGCGATATCAGTATGTCCAAGTTTACTGACAACTTATGGAAGGAGTTCGCCAAGACAAGCGCCGAGAAGAGGGCTGAAACTCTGGTAAATCTCTTTTTTTTTTCTTCTTTTTACGAGGGTGGTTCGAGGAAGGCAGGCGTCCATAAGTTGGACGGCTTCCTTCAACGAACCTTCCTCGTCTTGATTGGTATACTGCCCTTCGACGAGGCCCTGGCTTGTCCGTCCAAGGTGATTCCTTAATCTTGGACGAGGGTCACTCGAGGAAGGAAGGCGTCCATGCTTGGACGGCTACCTTCATCGAACCATCCTCGTCTGAATTTTGTAAGGGCCTTGGACGAGGCCTTGGCTGGTCCGTCCAAGGTGGTTGCTTGATTTTGGACGAGGGTTACTCGAGGAAAGAAGGCGTCCATCATTGGACGACTTCCTTCGTCGAACCATCCTCGTCTGAATTTTGAAAGGGCCTTGGACGAGGCCCTGGCTGGTCCGTCCAAGGTGGTTGCTTGATTTTGGACGAGGGTTACTCGAGGAAGGAACGCTAATACGCTCAAGTTATACGGTGTATTTACGTTATTTTGGGTGCACTTTGCTAGGGGGTTTGATTGTAATTGTTGATGTTTGCATATATATCAACCTTAGCGGAAGTTCGGAGTTTTGTGAGTTAATTAATGATAATGTTCAAAGTTTTGAGATTTTAAGGTGAAATGGATATATATTGGGAGTGCTCGGGAAGTGTAGCATCGTAGCATAATGCGCAATCATCGGAAGCATGAGCCAAGCATTGCCGCAAGCCCAAGCCAAGCAAAGCACCAAGCAAATGCGAGTAGCCTCGACCCCCAGCAGCTACGCTCAGTGCCCAATAATGCAGCGCACTAAAAGCCAGCGGCAAAGCAGCCCAAGCAGCCAACACGTCGCACCTCGTGACCCCTGCTTCGCTCCTCGCAAGATTTGTCGCGGGTCGCGACCTTTTTGCCCAGCCCAGGTCTGCCCAGTTTGTGCGGAATCAGTAAGCTCGTCGCACCTCGCGGCCATCCTCGCGACTCGCAACGCTTAAGTCGGTTCGGGGTGGACGTTTTGTGCGGGGTTTAAAAGCCTCCTAAAACCTAATATTTTCGGTAGGGAGGAGCAGAGCCGAAATGGAGGAGAGAGAAAAAACACTCCTCTCTTAATTGTCCTTCCTCACTCTTGTTATTTTTCTTAGTTTTATTAGGTGACTTATTACCTAGTTTAATCAAGGTATTGATTCACGCTAAATATAAAACTTGTCCCTGTTTCCCTGTGGATACGAACCTTACTTCCCTTCTACATTTAATTGTAAAAGAGAGTAGGAGAAATTGATTTTTGGATAGGTGCATACAACTAAACCGCCAGCTCAAATTTTGGCGCCGTTGCCGGGGAAACGGTGTTACTTGTTTGTTTTTAGCTTGATTTTTGGATGGTATTGCTTGTGCTCTTTGTTTATGGTTGACACTCATAGCACTAATGATGCACTGCAAGAGTTCTTCTCAATCTGTTTTGCAGGTACTTAAACTGGAGGTTGACATGGAGCACAAGCCCGATGATTAAGCTTAAGGTACTAAGTCGAGCTAACGACTTTAAACAACAGCGCTTCTCGGGAGGCAACCCGATACCCCTTTTATTTTCGTTTTTTTTCTTTATTTCTCATCAAATTTCCACCACCACAACAAATTTCCTTTCAACCACCACCCACCCACTACAAGAACCAAAACAAATCTTAATCCACTTTAAGCCAAAATCCACAAAAGAAAACTCGTTGGGAGGAGTTCAATCGCTAGGAGTTGGCGAAATCGGAATGGTGAGATTGTTGTATCTTTTCGATCTCTTAAGTTAGGTGCAAATCTCAAAAATATCTTGGAATTTTAAATTTGTCATTTGTTTGAGTGATTCGAGGGAGAGGGTTGTGAGTTGATTTATGAGATTTTAAGTTGTAGTTATTGAGAAATTTGTGTTTGACGGATTGTTTGTCATGAGTCTTGAGCATTCGATCTTCGATTTACCCGATTTTCAATTTTACCCCCCATTTTCTGTTTAGTTTTTCTTCTAATTGTCGTCACATTGAGGACAATGTGTAATTTAAGTAAGGGGGAGGGTATTCTAATTCTCATGTATCTATGTTGTATTTATTACTTTCAAATTGAAAAAAAATAAAAATGAAAGAAAAAAAAGTGATGAAATGAAACCCGCTGAGTTGAAAACCCGCAAGGCCGGGCGACTTAGGCAAAAATGGGGGCCCGGATAGGTTGAAAACCCGAAAGTGCAACCTATGCAAAAAAGTGGCTTATAGTGAGCGGGTAAGATGGTGATCGAGATGAAAAAAAATGTGAGAAGCTAGGATGAAAACCCGAAGGGCTCCTAGGCAAAATGAGAGAATAAAGAGAGAATTATGTATTTTGAAAACTCATTTGCCGGAGTTGGTGTCATAAGGCGGAAGGCGTTTTCGGGTAGGATTAGTGATTTCATCCTTGGTTTTGTGAAGATTTGCTTATAATTGGCTTTCATATTTTTTTGTTGATTTCTGGTGAATTGGAGGTCATTGTTGAAATTTAAGTCCTTAGCCGGTAAGGATTTGAACTTGCATTGGTTAGCCGACTGTTTTGGGAGTAAGCATGGAATTTATCCCTTTTTGTTATTGTTCCATGGCTTGCTTGTCTAGGTTAGTTGTAGTAGTAGTAGGTCATCTTTTGAGGTTTTGGAGAGCTGATAGTTTAGTGTGTCGTGAGCTGACATTTTGATTCTTGTTGGTGTTGCTATTTATTATTGTTGTCACGTCTTTGTATTTTTCAGGTGAGCTCGAAGCTAAGTGTGGGGTAATCATCGTCCCTTACGTTTAGGTTTTGCACGAATTTCGTTAAGATGTGATGATGAGGATGTAGATGGTGGAGAGTGTAGGTTGGTGTTGATAACTTGGGTGAAGATTTGTTTGGCGATTATCACTTTTAAGTTTACACGAGGTCGAGTAAAGTTCAAGTGTGGGGGTATTTGATACGCTCAAGTTATACGGTGTATTTACGTTATTTTGGGAGCACTTTGCTAGGGGGTTTGATTGTAATTGTTGATGTTTGCATATATATCAACCTTAGCGGAAGTTCGGAGTTTTGTGAGTTAATTAATGATAATATTCTAAGTTTCGAGCTTTTAAGGTGAAATGGATATATACTGGGAGTGCTCGGGAAGTGTAGCATCGTAGCATAATGGGCAATCATCGGAAGCATGAGCCAAGCATTGCCGCAAGCCCATGCCAAGCAAAGCACCAAGCAAATGCGAGTAGCATCGACCCCCAGCAGCTAGGCTCAGTGCCTAACAATGCAGCGCACTAGAAGCCAGCGGCGAAGCAGCCCAAGCAGCCAGTACGTCGCACCTCGCGGAGTTTTTCGCGCCTCGCGACCCCTGCTTCGCTCCTCGCGAGATTTGTCGCGGGTCGCGACCCTTTTGCCCAGCCTAGGTCTGCCCAGTTTGTGCAGAATCAGTAAGCTCGTCGCACCTCGCGGCCAGCCTCACGACTCGCGACGCTTAAGTCGGTTCGGGGCGGACGTTTTGTGCGGGGTTTAAAAGCCTCCTAAAACCTAATATTTTCGGTAGGGAGGAGCAGAGCCGAAATGGAGGAGAGAGAAAAAACACTCCTCTCTTAATTCTCCTTCCTCACTCTTGTTATTTTTCTTAGTTTTATTAGAGATTTCAATGTTGGATTGGGTTTATGCTATGCTGATTGTAGCTTAAACTGTTCTTGAAGAAGATCAACATGAAGCTTCAACCATTATTGTGAGATATTTCCTCTCTATCTATTTCCTTTGATTATTGTTTAATTTCTATGATTATACTTTATGATTTTTGCATAATTATGCTAAGAACGTTACTAGTTTGATTGTGTAATTAATCTAATGCTAGATTTGAGGATAGAATCGGATTGTTTTATTCTTTTATCAATTTGTAGCAAACTAGGGAGTAACTTAGATGCAGATCGTCTTGGTTATTTCTTGGGGAAATTGAATTAACTGTTGAATGTTTATCGCGTGTATGACTTTAGAAGGTCTATTGGTTCTCTATGTTTATTGCTGCTATTGGATTGAACTTAGACGCTGATCGGACTAGGTTATCCTTTAGTTAGGGTTTTATAGTCACGCTGATCGTGCTATTCAACTAAAAATAAGGAGAATACGAGATTAATTCTCGACAATAGATAATTATGGAAATAATTAGAGTTGAGGTTCAATGATTGATAAAAAAATTGAAGTGGATGTTGATCGGATTCAAGATCTGTCCATTATTGATTTCTCATTTTATTTATTTGCTAATTAGTTTTAGTTTATTTATAACTCATTTGAAAACACCTTTTTTTATTAGGTTACTTATTACCTAGTTTAATCAAGGTATTGATTCACGCTAAATATAAAACTTATCCCTGTTTCCCTGTGGATACAAACCTTACTTCCCTTCTACATTTAATTGTAAAAGAGAGTAGGAGAAATTTATTTTTGGATAGGTGCATACAACTAAACCGCCTGCTCAAATTTTAGCATCGTTGCCGGGGAAACGGTGTTACTTGTTTGTTTTTAGCGTGATTTTTGGATGGTATTGCTTGTGCTCTTTGTTTATGGTTGACACTCATAGCACTAATGATGCACTGCAAGAGTTCTTCTCAATCTGTTTTGCAGGTACTTAAACTGGAGGTTGACATGGAGCACAAGCCCGATGATTAAGCTTAAGGTACTAAGTCGAGCTAACGACTTTAAACAACAGCGTTTTTCGGGAGGCAACCCGATACCCCTTTTATTTTCGTTCTTTTTCTTTGTTTCTCATCAAATTTCCACCACCACAACAAATTTACTTTCAACCACCACCTACCCACTAAAAGAACCAAAACAAATCTTAATCCACTTTAAGCCAAAATTCACAAAAGAAAACCCGTTGGGAGGAGTTCAATTGCTAGGAGTTGGTGAAATTGGAATGGTGAGATTGTTGTATCTTTTCGATCTCTTAAGTTAGGTGCAAATCTCAAAAATATCTTGGAATTCTTAAATTTGTCATTTGTTTGAGTGATTCGAGGGAGAGGGTTGTGAGTTGATTTATGAGATTTTAAGTTGTTGTTATTGAGAAATTTGTGTTTGACGGAATGTTTGTCATGAGTCTTGAGCATTCGATCTTCGATTTACCCGATTTTCAATTTTACACCCCATTTTCTATTTAGTTTTTCTTCTAATTGTCGTCACATTGAGGACAATGTGTAGTTTAAGTAGGGGGGAGGGTATTCTAATTCTCATGTATCTATGTTGTATTTATTACTTTCAAATTGAAAAGAAAATAAAAATGATAGAAAAAAAAGTGATGAAATTAAACCCGCTGAGTTGAAAACCCGCAAGGCCGGGCGACTTAGGCAAAAATGGGGGCCCGGATAGGTTGAAAACCCGAAAGTGCAACCTATGCAAAAAAGTGGCTTATATTGAACGGGTAAGATGGTGATCGAGATGAAAAAAAAATGTGAGAAGCTAGGATGAAAACCCGAAAGGGCTCCTAGGCAAAATGAGAGATTAAAGAGAGAATTATGTATTTTGAAAACTCATTTGCCGGAGTTGGTGTCATAAGGCGAAAGGCGTTTTCGGGTAGGATTAGTGATTTCATCCTTGGTTTTGTGAAGATTTGCTTATAATTGGCTTTCACATTTTTTTGTTGATTTTTGGTGAATTGGAGGTCATTGTTGAAATTTAAGTCCTTAGCCGGTAAGGATTTGAACTTGCATTGGTTAGCCGATTGTTTTGGGAGTAAGCATGGAATTTATCCCTTTTTGTTATTGTTCCATGGCTTGCTTGTCTAGGTTAGTTGTAGTAGTAGTAGGTCATCTTTTGAGGTTTTGGAGAGCTGATAGTTTAGTGTGTCGTGAGCTGACATTTTGATTCTTGTTGGTGTTGTTGGTTATTATTGTTGTCACGTCTTTGTATTTTTCAGGTGAGCTCGAAGCTAAGTGTGGGGGAATCATCGTCCCTTACGTTTAGGTTTTGCGCGAATTTCGTTAAGATGTGATGATGATGATGTAGATGGTGGAGAGTGTAGGTTGGTGTTGATAACTTGGGTGAAGATTTGTTTGGCGATTCTCACTTTTGAGTTTACACGAGGTCGAGTAAAGTTCAAGTGTGGGGGTATTTGATACGCTCAAGTTATATGGTGTATTTACGTTATTTTGGGAGCACTTTGCTAGGGGGTTTGATTGTAATTGTTGATGTTTGCATATATATCAACCTTACCGGAAGTTCGGAGTTTTGTGAGTTAATTAATGATAATATTCTAAGTTTCGAGCTTTTAAGGTGAAATGGAAATATATTGGGAGTGCTCGGGAAGTGTAGCATCGTAGCATAATGGGCAATCATCGGAAGCATGAGCCAAGCATTGCCGCAAGCCCATGTCAAGCAAAGCACCAAGCAAATACGAGTAGCATCGACCCCCAACAGCTAGGCTCAGTGCCCAACAATGCAGCGCACTAGAAGCCAGCGGCGAAGCAGCCCAAGCAGCCAACACGTCGCACCTCGCGGAGTTTCTCGCGCCTCGCGACCCCTGCTTCGCTCCTCGCGAGATTTATCGAGGGTCGCGACCCTTTTGCCCAGCCCAGGTCTGCCCAGTTTGTGCGGAATCAGTAAGCTCGTCGGACCTCGCGGCCAGCCTCGCGACTCGCGACGCTTAAGTCGGTTCGGAGCCGACGTTTTGTGCGGGGTTTAAAAGCCTCCTAAAACCTAATATTTTCTTTAGGGAGGAGCAGAGCCGAAATGGAGGAGAGAGAATAAACACTCCTCTCTTAATTCTCCTTCCTCACTCTTGTTATTTTTCTTAGTTTTCTTAGTTTTATTAGAGATTTCAATGTTGGATTTGGTTTATGCTATTCTGATTGTAGCTTGAACTGTTCTTGAAGAAGATTAACATGAAGCTTCAACCATTATTGTGAGATCTTTCCTCTCTATCTATTTCCTTTGATTATGGTTTAATTTCTATGATTATACACTAGTGGAAAAAAGTTCTTTTGCTACTTGTCAAATGCTTTGGTTGTTTCACAAACGGAGCATTTTGTAAGTTCCGTCAATATTTTAATAAAAAAAATTCATAAATGCTCCGTTTGACCGGAGCATTTGTTATTCGTGCCTACTTTTTTATTCACTCGCTCCCATCCTCTCCTCGATTCTAGTTACTGCTCTTCCACCTTTTGATTTTTCTCTTGCCTGTCTCTGTTCGACTCTCTCTTTCCCCCTTTCCATCAAACTGGTTCATTTTCTCTCTCTTACCCTCTCCATCGATCTATCTCACCCAACCACCGTCCTCTCTTTTTACTCCTCTCACTCAACCACCATTTTCTTTCTCGCTTCTCTCACTCAATACGATGAATTTGGATTGTTGATCGAAACCGGAGCCAAGCAACAGAGGTGCCAACAACCCTAGCAACCATCGCCAGGAAGCTGCTATGATGGTTTTCGTATCTGATACAACAGAGTAATTTTCGTCTCTTTCTGTTGGTAGATTGAAATTTCATTTATCATGTTTCGTTTCACTGACTTAGGGTTAAGATTGCATTTCTAGGTTAAAATTTTTCTCGAATTTTATTCTAATTAGGGTTAAGATTACATTTCTAGGTTAAAATTTTTCTCGAATTTTATTCTAATTAGGGTTAAGATTACATTTCCAGGTTAAAATTAGGGATATAAGATTGCGTATATACTCTTAACTGTCTGTATTTTGGAAATTTCGCCTCCTTCTCTGTCATAATCATGAATTGTTATGGCTTGTTAGTCTTATCAGAATCAGGCTAAAAATATGGTGAAGAATCGTTTGTTGTCTGATTCTGTAATTCCTTACACTTTGTTTATTGCTGGCGTATTAGTCTGCAAAGTGGTATATTTTTAGAAATCATTTTTTCCCTTTTTCCTTTACTTTTTATGACAATTCATGTGAACTGACCCCAAATCATATTGTGAGGCTCTTAGCTTTTTCTATTTTGTGACAACTATACTCCTAGTACTCATTGTAGAATTGTATCATTATATATATTTTGCTATGTCATAAATTTCATACACATATGAGTTCATCCGCCTGTGGTTATGATGTGCTTGATAAATGAAAGTTGGTGTTTATTACATGGCACATAGACCTAAGATTGGTTTTATAGGTTTTGTTCATTGGCTTTGCTTATGAACTTCTTTGGATTCCTCCCAGTTTTCATGCCAGTTATGGATTCTCAGCTATTATTTTCCCATCAAATATAGAAATGTTCATGTATTGGCTGCCTATTTTGCACTTTTGCATGTGACGTGTCACGATTGTCACATACTAGAAGTTTTATTCATCTGTTTTGAACAGAGAATATGTTGTGTTTGATAAGTGAAAGTTGGTGCTTCTTACAAGTCAAAATAAGCGCTTAATATTATGTTCGCCTTTTTGATTCATTGTTCGTGATTTTCTGAAATGCGATTTTTTTGCTGTTGTTTATAACCTAATATTTTGTTTTATTTGGTTTTATGTTGATTTTAATATCTTAAGGCTTATTATAATGTCCACTTTTTCGATTGATTATTCGTGATTTATTGAAATGTGATGTTTTTTGCTGTTGTGAAACTTGGTTTGATTATGGATTATCTGGATTTTTGTGATGGTTTACAGATTTGGTTAATTCATGAGGTCTGTTTAATCTGAGGATTAAATCATGATGACATTTTTTTATTATGCACTATGTAGGATCCGAGCCATAGACTGGGAATATTATAGAGAAGGAATTGGCAATTAATTGGTTGATATGTATAAGGATTCAAGGAAGCTTATGATGCCACGGTGTCATGTTCCTTATTGTTTTTGCTTTAAAGCTTAGAAATAGCTTATTATTAATATAATTTAACTCTTTGAAGAAATGGATGTGACAGATTTAGAAGCACATAGATTGATTTGGGGGGGGGTATAAGATGTTTGTCGTAGAATGGAGGGATTTTATACTCTTGAGTCCACCGAACGCTTCTTTTTTCCATTGTTATCTGTTTTTGAGTGCTATAAAGTACTTAACTTATGTGGAAAGTAAATGTTATCCTGAAATTTGCATTGCTTGATGATTTCAGTTTGAGCAACAACATTAAGATGTTTGTGGAAGTGATGCTTTCTTAACAAGATGGAGTATTGGAACATCAATATTTTTGGTTACCTAAAACTGCATAAGAAAAACCTTCTTGCTAGATTAGATGGTATTCTATGGATTAGCACTCATCTATAGAATGCATTACTATATTATTATTGTGTTCGTTCTTTCCTTCTGTGGTTTATGTTCTTGCTATCATTAGCTTATCGTTTCTCCCATTTTTCGGTTGAATTTGATTGTTCAAGTTACAATTGCAGAAGTGGAGTAAGTTTGGTCTGTAAATCTTAGGACAAAAATAGTCATTTTGACTAAGTTTGGGCCTGTAAATATTCCAAAGAAGCTTAAATGTGTTTACTTCATCACACTAGGTAACATATTCTTACATTTCGTGTCATGGTTTGAGACTAATTTCTTACATTGATTTTTAGGCACTGTATTTGCTCATGGGCAGACAAATAGTGGGAAAACACACACGATTCGTGCTCCAAAAACTGATTTTTAGGCAGCGTAGTATCTTTGCTTGTTGTGGATTCCATTTCGGCTCATGGTTGCAGAACCTAGTTGATCTTAATGAAAACTGATATTACTGTTGTAACTTTGTAACTCACTTGTCTTGGTAGCAATGCATAGGGTCTTAGGAATGCATAACTCACTTGTTTTAGAGTAGTAGTTTGATGACCCTTAACCTCGAATGCACAGAAAATGGCATTAATTTTTGTTTGTATTGCATTCATTGATTTTGCTGTTCATTTCCTCCCTTCTCCTTCTCAGATTCACATCTTGTGATTTCTTAATTTTCGATATTTAAAGGACATGGATTTAATGGAGCTTAGCACAGTATGTTTAGACTCTGGAGTATGCTCGAATGCACAGAAAATCAGCACTCAAGCTTAAGATAGAGAATGCTTCAAAGGCGCTGACCTCACTTGCACTGGTCTTGTCATCATCTGCTTCGGCCATGACTGGGATGAAACCTACATTCAGGTATCTCTCTATTCCCCCCTCTCTTTAACACTAAACCCTAATTTTTTGTTTATTGTTTGCTTTTTCCAATTTCTTCTAAGACCTTGAATTTCTATATTTCAATTTTTTTTCAGAAATTCATCTTAACTTATCTGGTAGATATTACGTACTTCGATTATTTGTCTCCTGATTTCAGTTTACATGTCTCTGTCGAACTTTTTTTTTTACTTCCGTACAGCTGTTCCTGCATAAAAAATATGTTTACTTCATTTTTTTGGCAATTAATTTCACTCTGTGATTTGTGGTCGAATTACTAGTGGTTTGAATTAATTTTGCAGAAGAGGTGGTTTTTGTTTTGGGAGATCTTGTGGGGTTGTTTGTGTCGTTGAGGCATTTTCTTGTGGTGATGATGAAATTTCTACTATTCTGTTTTGGGTTGTATTTTACTGCATCAAGTATAAAACAAAACCAATTATAGCCTAGAATTTTGCAAGCAATACAATAATTCTCTGATGAGTAGTAGTCTTATGATTTACCAAACCATGGAATAGCAATTGATTCATAGCTAAATCTTGCACTTCCTGTTTATCTCTCTTTTATCGTGATTTCGTTAGAATTTATTTTGATTTGCTGCTTTGGTTCCCCATCTGGCTCTATGAAATGATAACACAAATCTCCTTTTTGTTGCATCATTTGAGTGTTCCATATATCTGACTTTCTTTGGGGAACTCGAACAACCTTGATCTAGTGTTTGCTCGTATCTGTAATTTAAGTTGTGAATGTTTCTATGATCTGTCATCTTTAGAAAGGATTAAGGATGTATTGGACTAATTACTTTATTATTGACCGATTAAACTGCTTGGACATGCATTTTTCTTCTTTTTTTAATGTTCTTTTCTAAATTTTCTTTAGCTCGTGAAAGTATACGTAGTTTCTCTTGGTTTGCAATCCCATGTTTTTAGCTGATTTGGTGATTCGAATTTAATCTCTCTCTTTCTAAACACAGCTGAAGCAGCTTTGCGCAGAAATTTTGATTGTTGTCTTCTAAGTTTTACTTGGATAATGACTCTCAGTACGGTGTATAATAGGATTCTGCTGTTGCCGTCAAAACCTCTGAAACTGCCAGTACAGGTAATGAGCAGATACAACATGATTGATTTTTCACTCTGATTTGTTATGTAAGGAACTAAGCATCCATATTCCACTCTTATAGGGGTCAACATTCATCAGGGTGGCTTTGGGATCAATAAGTGTTTAGATGAGCTGGCTGCTACATGCCTTAAATATGCTTAGTGTTAAATTGTAAAATTTGAAAGCAAGAAATAGGGGAGAATTGATATATATCGAGCATGTTCTCCAACCAGAGAACAGATCAAAACTATGTGATTCACTATGTCGTAAACTCTAGTACTTTGAAAAGGTAATCTAAAACTAGTTCTCATCACTTGGTTGTCCTTTACTTTCTTCTGCTTCGATCTAATTAACAGAATTTTGTTCTCTGCTTTTTTTATACAAGTAGACATCTCACGTTCTCTCAATTCTACAAGAACAAATGATTGTATATACATGGTACTTCCAATATTTTAACATATATGATATATACATTATTTTTATATATAGTAGCTAAGCTAAAATAATATCATAAAGACTACCTATGTCAATGACATTATATTTTACAATTATCAATATGTCATCAGCCATTACCAAGTTGACGCTCAAGAGGAAAAGGTGCCACTCCTTCAAGACGATAATAAAGATGAAAAGACGAGCTTAATGGAAACACCAAAGGAAAATGCTCGTACTTCAAAACATGTAAGTATTATTGTGAGAGGAAAACAAAAGGGAATTTTTAAAGAAATGCTGTGTTTTATAGAATGATAGAAAGTGGCTCATATGATTGTTGACTTTTCAGGGTCTTAAGGATAAGAAGGCTAACCAGAAAATTGAGGAAGAAATTACTGCAACTGTAATAACCAAGGAGACTAACGAAATTTCAGATTCAAATTATGATGATTCTATTCCCTGTGCTTCACAAGAGATTACTAAAACAGAAGACTCGAATTCCAATATAAGTGTCTCAGTCTTCTAACGGTAAAAATAAGAGCCAACAAGGATGCTGCAACTGATCCTCGGAGCCTCTATGCACGGGTACATTGCCAAAAACTCGTCTCATTCTCAATAAAAAAATAAAATTTGTAGTTTTGCCGTTCATGATTTGCTAAACTTTCTTCTATTGGAACATTACAGAAGAGGAGGATGAGGATCAATGAGAGATTAAGAATCTTGCAGAACCTGGTATGTAATGGAACCAAGGTAATGCACGTAACACTATTGCGAAAAGTTGACATGAATTAATCTCAATTTTCACCCATCTTCTGAAAATATTATCGATCCCAACTTTTGATTATTCTGAGTAATCCCAGTTTTTTGGCGATCTTCTAAAAAAGATCCTAAGTGTTATTTTTCTCATCTTTGGTTGGTCTGATCCTTTTGGGTAACACTTTGTATTATATATTTATATTGATAAAGGTCCTTCGAAGATTTGGTTTGAAAATAGGCTTTCCTACGAAAGGGCATATTAGTTGTTAATGTTTATCAGGGTGTGCAAGTTTTAGTGGTGTAAACCAGAGTTGCAATCTAGTTGAATATGTATGACAATCTAGATCCTCTATGTTTAGTTGAATATTTTTGTATCTCATACAATATGTTGTTTTGGTTTGGTTGAAGCTTTTGTTTTTTGCATTTTTATTCTTTTATTTTCCCAACCATTGTTATTTATTATAGTAAATGTATCGGTTCATTCTTTATGTTGTTCTTTCATAATTTATTGTCTTGATCGTCTGGTTATGACTAATTGATATATGAATATATTATATAATGACTTAAAAACATGTTTGCGTGCCTTGTTCTAACTTTAAACAAATGTATTTGCTGCTTTGCTACTGCAGTTTTGTTTTCCTAAGACTTGTTACCAATGCTGCTACCCAGCAGGTAGCTAGTTTTAAATTTTTTTTTTTTATTTAAAAAAGAGCAAATGCTCCGGTTGTTAGGGAAAACCGGAGCACTTGTGAGACCAAATGCTCCGGTTGATCCTTAACAACCGGAGCATTTGAGCTTTTTTGCTATTAAAAGAAGCTCAAATGCTCCGGTTTTTCATAGAACCGGAGCATTTGAGATACCAAATGCTCCGGGGTATAACCGGAGCATTAGTAAAATGCTCAAATGCTCGTATGACGTCTGCTACGAGCCAAATACGGAGCATTTGTGGGGGTTTTAACCGGAGCATTTGAGCATTTTTCCACTAGTGATACTTTATGATTTTTGCATAATTATGCTAGGAACGTTACTAGTTTGATTGTGTAATTAATCTAATGCTAGATTTAAGGATAGAATCGGATTGTTTTATTCTTTTATCAATTTATAGCAAACTAGGGAGTAACTTAGATGTAGATCGTCTTGGTTTTCTTGGGGAAATTGAATCAACTGTTGAATGTTTATCGCGTGTATGACTTTAGCAGGTCTATTGGTTCTCTGTGTTTATTGCTGCTATTGGATTGAACTTAGACGCTGATCGGACTAGGTTATCCTTTAATTAGGGTTTTATAGTCACGCTGATCGGACTAGGTTATCCTTTAGTTAGGGTTTTATAGTCACGCTGATCGTGCTATTCAACTAAGAATAAGGAGAATACGAGATTAATTCTCGACAATAGATAATTATGGAAATAATTAGAGTTGAGGTTCAATGATCGATAATAAAATTGAAGTGGATGTTGATCGGAATCAAGATCTTTCCAAAGGCGTCCATGCTTGGACGGCTCCCTTCGTCGAACCATCCTCGTCTGAATTTTGTAAGGGCCTTGGACGAGGCCCTGGCTGGTCCGTCCAAGGTGGTTGCTTGATTTTGGACGATGGTTACTCGAGGAAGGAAGGCGTCCATGCTTGGACGGCTTCCTTCGTCGAACCATCCTCGTCTGAAGTATGATGAAGATCTTGGACGAGGCCAGGGATAGCCCGTCCAAGGTGTTTGTCGATTCTTGGACGAGGGTCTCTCGAGGGAGGAAGGTGTCCAATCTTGGACGGCTTCGTTCGTCGCACCATCCTCGTCTGGAGTGTGAAGAAAGCTTTGGACGAGGTTGTCTTGAAGAAAGAAGTCGTCCATACTTGGACGGCTTCCTTCGTCGATCAACCCTCGTCTGGAGCTCAATTGGACGGCTTCTTTTAGCAATTCGGGTTCACCCAAAATACATTTTAACTTTTTCTTCTTTGGACGATCACTCTCTGGACTTGTTTATTTTTGCAGAAAATTGGCCCAACCAACAAGGCCCCGCTTGGGAAGTCTTCTTTGTCTAGGAAGAGGCCTCCGGCGGCTGGGGATCAGCCTCCGACCAAAAAGCCTAAGGGCTTTGCAAAGAGGAAAACTGAGAAGGCGACTCCGTCTAGCAAGGGAGGTGGAGAGAAGACTATCCATCCTCCCAAGGACAAGGCTTTGAAGGACGAGCCGTCCACCGATGCCCCGGTCATGGGAGAGAAAGAGCCGGAGTCTGTTCCTATTGATGAGTTGGATATAATTCCAACTGATCAATCTGAGGTTAAGCCAGACTCTGCTCTGGCGTTGGTGGTTCACGAGCCGGACACGGCTACTGAAGACAAACCGGCTTTCAGCGGCTCGGTTGCTAGGCTGGTCTCACAGATGCCGCTATCTATTATGGTGGCGTCCCTATCTTCGGGTGAGTCGTATTATCCTAACATACTTAGGACGCTGCGGGTCGGTGGACGTTCAATGTGTCCGTCCAACAGACAAGCAGTAGTCATTCCTATCAAGAGAACTGACTCCCCCCTCTTTCAGATAAGGGTAAAGGACACCTTCGGCCTCGGGCCGCTCCCACGGTGGACTCGGATGAGGAGTCTTCTGCTGCCTTTGCCAAAATGTCAAAGGCTGAGTGAGATCGGCTCAAGCAGGAGCTGTTCAAATGCTACCCTGAGTCCTATATAAAGGGCTTGAGGGGAGCATCGGCTGGGTATGTGGGCTACATGTCACAACTTGCTGCTGAGGTACATTTTGTTGTCGTCTTTATATTTGTACTTGTTCAAATTTCTATTTATTTTGCAACTCGTCTACTGACTTGCTTGATCTTTGTTATTTCAGCTTCTGGCTCGCAGTATTTTAACTAAGGAGTGGGTGAGAGAGCTTAGGAAGGAAAATAAGCATCTCGTCCATCAAGCTACAACGGCCGGCGACAAGGCCATGTATGATATTGAGATGGCGGAGACTCTACACCGTCAGTCAAGGGAGGCCTGGGAGAAGAGGTCATTTGAGCTGGAGTCCGATAACAAACAGTAACTCGTCACCATTAACAAGCTGTACAAGGAGTAGGATCAATTGAAACTGGCCTTGGACACAGTCTCAACTGATTTGAAGGGCGAGAGAGATACTGCCCTTTTTGGCCGCTGTTCAGCTTAGAAAGGAGAATATCCTTCTAAGGGCTCGAAATGCTCGGCTGAAAAAGGAAGCGGCCCAGGCCTTTGATGAAGCTAAGGAAGGCCTTAATCAGGTCATTGAAATGTCCAAGGACTGGGCCGTCAAGGCCTTTGAGATGCTGGAAGAGCCTCATGAATTTCCTAGCTTTGTACGCCGTTTGGAATTTCAGGAGAGCGTCCACCGTGCAATGGTGACTGCTCAAGAGCCTCCTGAATTCTGGGACTCCTCAGATGATGGGGTTGCTGACGAGGAAGAGTCTCCTGAGGACGACCAAGAAACGCCTGCCGAATGAAGTACCTAGTTTTAGATTTATTCTTCTAAGTTTCTTGGCTTGTTCGCCGTTGTAGCTTAGCCTCTTCTTTTTGTCTTAGACTAAGTTGTAAGCCTCTTTTGACGGGTATATAATGAAATAACTTTTTGCCAATGTTTGTCCTTTCTCTTGTTACACTTAAATTTTCATCAAGTATAACTGAGACTCGTCCAACTCTTCTTGGACGTCTTTGCAACTTAAGTAAGCAATAGGTTCATCCTGTCTTTGTCTTTGGACGATCATCTAACTTCCCTTGAAGAAGCGAAGTATACTTGTGGCTCGTCCTACTTTTTAGACGGCCTTCGAGCATAGTCAAGGAAAGGGTGAGTCTCGTCCTTGTCTTTGGACGATCTTCTAACTTCCCTTGAAGAAGCTAAGTATCGTCCTACTTTTCATACGGCCTTCGAGCTTAGTCAAGGAAAGGGTGAGTCTCGTCCTTGTCATTGGACGATCTTCTAAATTCCCTTGAAGAAGCTAAGTATAATTGTGGATCGTCCTACTTTTCATACGGCCTTCTAGCTTAGTCAAGGAAAGGGTGAGTCTCGTCCTTATCATTGGACGATCTTCTAACTTCCCTTGTAGAAGCTAAGTATAATTGTGGCTCGTCCTGCTTTTCAGACGGCCTTCGAGCTTGCCTCGTCCTTAAAGTTCCATGGGTTATAGCTGTACATCCCCCCCCTTTTTGGGCTGAGCTCATCCTTGTACTCTGGACGAGCTTTGTACCAAGAAGGAGAGCGGCCAACTTTGACCGAGCCACCATAAAATCTAACATTTAGGACGAGCTAAGATACTTTGTATGCAATTATTATTTTGCTATTTATGGCTGGACCATGTTTTGGCCGGCTTCCTTGAGGAAGCAGTGCTCGTCTTGAAGTAGTGAGCCCTTACTAGGGTTTTTACTACTTAGCCGACCTTGCATTTGAAAGTAAGATTCCATTACTAAGGCTTGCTTATTTCTGGTCGGCTTCCTTTTAGGGACCATGATGTTTCTCTGAGAATATCATTCTTTGGTTAACCAGATGTGTGATATACCTCTTAGGTTTATTACACTTTGGCCGGTCTCTTTGAGGAAGCAATGTGCGTCAGATAACTGGTTTTTCCCTGTCGTGATGTCCATTGTTTATCTTTGGACGTTTTATTGTTCTGTGTAATTTTGGCTAAGTTAATGTCACTTTTAGACCGCTAGACGAACTGGTGGTAAAAATGTCCCAAAGTGAGCAACTTAGTAAAAATTAAAGGAACCATAAAGGGAGAAAGTATAAATTGTATTATATGAATTTTGCTTGACTAAGTGTCAAGATACATGTATACATTTCTAGTTCTCTTTTTTGTGTCGTGGCACTTGTTTGGGATTACAAACTATTGTAGAATTCTTGCCGATTAACTGATTCAGACGTGGTACTTCTTTAATGTATCTGAGTTCCAAGTGCGCTGTATTTGTCGTCCATCCATGTCTTGGAGACGAAAAGTGCCGCTTCGCACTTCCTGGATGATCAGATAAGGTCCTTCCCAGTTTGGTGTCAGTTTACCCAGCTCCTTAGCTTGTCCAACAACCTCCATCTTCCTTAGAACCAAATCCCCTACTTTGAGTGGTCGTCTAGCGACTCTCTTGTTAAAGTCCCGAGCCATTCGCAGCTTGTACAATTGCATTATTAGCAGAGCATTGCCCCTGACCTCTGGTACTTGGTCCAAGGTCGTGCGTAATGCAGCCCAGTTGGCTTTCTTTGTGTACAACATGACTCTCAGGGTGGGTTCTTCAATCTCAATGGGCAAGACGGCTTCAGTACCATAGACCAACATGAAGGGTGTCTCTCCTGTAGAGTTTTTGGTCGTGGTTTTGATAGACCATAACACCAGTTGTAGTTCCTCAACCCATAGTCCCTTGGCATTGTCCAGCTTTCTTTTGATGCCATTTGATAGGATTTTGGTGAACGACTCTACTTGCCCATTGGCTTGTGGGTGGGTGACTGCAGCAAAGTGAGCTTTGATTTCCCTTTCTGCCAACCAATTTTTCAGCTTAGGCGTTTCAAACTGTGGACCATTATCAAAGACGATGGACTGCGGCATGCCAAACCGAGCTATAATGTTCTTCCAAATAAATCCCTTAACGTCATTCGTTGTTATACCCTGCATGGCTTCAGCCTCTATCCATTTAGTGAAGTAGTCCACAGCTATGATTACAAACTTCTTTTGCCCAGCGGCCACAGGAAAAGGTCCCAGAATATCCATGCCCATTTGGCAAAAGGAAGTGGCAAAAGGTCCCAGAGTTAAGTAGTTGGACGGCTTCTGATGCAGATTTCCATGTTTCTGACAACTGTCGCACTTCTTTGCATAAGCAAGAGCATTTTCCTTTAAGGTAGGCCAGTAATACCCAGTCCTTAAAGCCTTTTCCCCCAATGATCTTCCCCCAATGTGGGATGCACAAGCTCCTTCATGCAGTTCCTTTAGTACGTCTAGTCCATCTTCCCTGGTGATACATTTGAGAAGAGGACGATTGAATGACTTCTTGTAGAGGGTTTCATCCCACAATTCAAACCACTTGTCTCGGGCTTTTACGTACTTAGCCTCTACAGGGTCTCAAGGTAGTCGTCCTGTCTTCTTAAATTCTATGATAGGATCCATCCAAACTGCCCCTCGGCTAAGAAACATGACCTGCTCTTGGTCAATACTCTTTATTGGTTTAACTTCCCAAAACGATGTTCTTGGTGCATCACAGTCAGCTGAGCTGGACAATTTTGAGAGAGCATCTACTTGATGATTTTCTGACCTTGGCACTTAGTCGAGAACAAATCGTTTTAGGGGCTCATTCTCATCCTTGATCAGACGCATATATTTGCTCATTGACGCTTCTTTACATTCAAAGTCTCCATTGACTTGACTGACGACTAAGAGAGAGTCTGATTTGGCCTCAATCTCTAAAGCCCCAGCCGCCTTGCACATCTTGATCCCAGCCAGAAGTGCTTCATATTCAGCTTCATTATTGGACGCTCGGAATTAGAACCTTAGTGCGTATTCAAATTTATCTCCTTCTGGAGATTGACAAATGATTCTTGCCCCACATCCATTGACAGTGGATGATCCATCTACCATGAGCGTCCAGTGCTTCCTTCCTTCGGCTGGATCTGATATGGGCTCTAAAGTTGGCCGAGTGAGCTCAACTGTAAAATCTGCCAAAGCTTGCACCTTAATAGCTTTCCTTGGTTCAAAAGAAATGTCAAACATGTTCAGTTTAACAGCCCACTTCAGCATTCGTCCAGCGGCTTCCATCTTTTGTAAGACTTGCTTCAGAGTTTGGTCAGTGTAGACTAGTATACTGTGAGCCAAGAAGTAAGGCCTCAACTTTCTGCTGGTCATGACAAGTGCCAACCTAAACTTCTCGACCGGGGTGTACCTACATTTCGCGTCCTTGAGCACAGACTCACGAAGTATATTGGGATTTGCACGGATTCTCTTTTAGCCAGTAGAACAACACTCACTGCCTGAGGAGACACGACCAAGTATACAAATAGTTTTTCCCCCTCGGCTGGACTAACCAACCTGGGTAACTGACGAAGGTGATCTTTCACTTGCTGAAGTGCTTGTTCAGCTTCTGCTGTCCACTCAAACTTGGCTTTCTTCTTGATAGTAGCAAAAAAGTGATGACACTTGTCTCCCGACTTAGACAAGAAGCGTCCAAGGGCAGCTAGGCAACCCGTCATGCGCTGAACTTCCTTTATCTTTGACGGGGACTTCATGTCTAGAATAGCTTGGATCTTTTCAAGATTGGCTTCTATTCCCCTCTGATTTGCTAAGAAGCCTAGGAACTTCCCCGCAAACACACCAAAGACACATTTTTCGGGGTTTAACTTCAACTTGTATTTCCTGAGAGTTTCAAAGGTTTCTCTTAAATCACCAACATGGTCTTGCTCCTGCTGACTTTTCACAATCATGTCATCTATGTATGCCATCATGTTCCTCCCTAATTGTGGCTGGAAGATCGTGTTGATCAGTCTTTGGAAAGTGGCTGGGGCATTCCTGAGGCCAAAAGACATCCTCAACCAGCCATACAACACCTTCTCTGTGATGAAGGACGTATTGTCTTGGTCTTCCGACCACATGGGTATTTGGTGAAACCCTGAATAAGCGTCCATAAAGCTTAACAAAGCATGGCCAGTCGTGGAGTCTACCAGCCGATCTAACTTAGGCAAAGGGAAGTTGTCCTTAGGACAGGCCTTGTTGAGATCAGTGTAGTCCACGCACATTCTCCATGTGCCATTGGGCTTTGGTACCATGACCACATTAGCACTCCAGTCTGGATAATAAGTCTCTCTGATAAAGCGAGATTCCAATAACTTCTGAACTTCTTGGTCGACCGCCTGGTTCGTGGCCGGTCCCAAATGTCTTTTCTTCTAACGAACAGGCTTTAAGCTTGGGTCAACATTTAGCCGATGAACGGCTATCTCTGGATCAATTTCAGGCATCTCTTCAACGAAGGAGGCAAACACATCTTGAAATTCCTTGAGCAAGTTAATCAAAATGCCCCTCAACCCAGGGGAGAGAGAAGACCCAATATTCAAAGTTCTTTCTGGACGAGCTTCATCTAAATAAACATCTTCTGGGGCCTCCACTGGCTCTGGACGTTCAAGGGCAACGCCCATAATGGCCATCACTTCTCCAGATGAGGGTGGCTCTTCCTTGACGGACACATACTTTCTTTTCTTGCTAGGGAGGTTTTTAGACGTTTTCCTTGAGGGAGCAACCTTTGTATGAGGACTTTCCATTGTCATTCTCAGGGAGGCCACTTGGTCTTTCACAATCTCAGACGCCTTCCCTTCGCCAACGACCTTCGTCTGGTGTTGCTTGTCTGCCTTCCATGATGATGGTTTCAGAGTAGTTAGGTAGCATTCCCTAGCCGCCTGCTGGTCTCCATACAAGGAGCCAATTTGACCACCATCACATTCAAACTTCATGAGCATTAAGTGTGTTACTATCACAGCCTTAACATGATTGAGAGTTGGTCGTCCAAGGATGACATTATATGCCGTCAAATCTCTGACAACCAAGAACTTGATAAACAAAGTCCGGGAGGCCTCCTTCTCTCCAACTCGGATGGGCAGCGTGACTGTCCCCATAGGATGAATGACTCCTCCCCCAAACCCAATGATTGGGTGGTGGATGGGAACCAAGTTCTTTTCATCAAACTTAAGTCGATATAAGTAGTCGGCACTGATGATGTCCGTGAAACTTCCAGTGTCAATTAGAATCCTCCTTACTCTCAGGTTAGCTATCTTCATCTCCACAACCAAGGGATCATCATGGGGGGTTCTCAGCTTCCCCCGATCTTGTTCACTGACTACTACCTTGGGAAAGGGCTCGACCTTTGTTTGATCTTTCAATAAAATTTGGTCGAGCTCCCTAAGATAGTTTTTGTGCCCCCTGTTGGTCGTTCCTCCAGCATCAAATCCTCCCGAGATATCAAGGAAAACATCCTCGTCAGTCCTTTCACTTCTATTTTCTTGCTCTGACGATCATCTCTCTTCTGAAACTTTTTTCCCCCTTGGGTTAAGTATGAGTTCATCTTTCCTTTTCGAGCTAAATCCTCTAATGCTCTCTTAAGGTGTTTACATTCATTGGTCTCATGACCACAATCTTTGTGGAAATGGCAGTACTTGCTCTTGTCCCTATTCCTGTAAGGGGTCTTCATTTTAGCCGGAGCCTTTAGCTCATATTGATCATTTATCTCCATAAGAATGGAGTATTGATCCTTGCTAAATTCAATGGGATTAGCTGAAGATTCAGATTCTTTCCTCTTGCCTCTTCTGGATGAAGTGGTTGTGGAGGTTATAGCCCAAGTCTCAGCCTTTTTGGGGTTGCTCTTCTTTGGTTGAGCTACCTCTTCAGGCTTCTTGGACTCAAGGTGTTTTGCATCAGCACATACTTCAGTGGCGTGTATAAACACTTCGGCTTCGGTAAGAGTGGTGATTTTCTTCTTCACAAGATCAAACTTAAAACTTCCTGGCCTCAACCCCCTGATGAAGGCGTCAAAGGCCACACCAGCATTGAGGTCTTGAATTTGAAGGGCTTCTAGATTGAATCTCTTAATAAAGCTTCTAAGGGCTTCTTTTGGTCCTTGGACGACCTTGCCAAGTGCATGCTTGTTTTCTGCTCTTGCCGATTGGCAACAAAGTGACTAGTAAATAAGAAACTGAGTTCGGTTAAATTATTGACTGAATTAGGGGGAAGATTGTTAAACCATTTCTAAGCTACTCTCTTCAGAGTAGCCGGGAAGTTCTTACACCAAGTAGCATCATCTACTGCTTGGACGTACATCTGATGCTTGTAAGCGGATAGGTGATCGTCTGGATCAGTAGTGCCATCAAAAGGCTATATGGTAGGGAGTTTTACCTTTGGGAAGGGGGGCACCTCCATGATCCTGACCGAGAATGGGGTTGACCAATTGATCCGGAGGGCTCCCAGCTGTCCCTCAATGGGTATGAACTCCTTACGAAGTGTTTGCAGGGGCTCGACGCCAATAAACCATTGGCTGAACCACCGTTTTCTCTTGTCTTGGTCGAACAAGAGAAGGGCCGAGACTTCTTCCTTCTGTCCTGGATGGTATCCTCAAAGGGGGGGTCTCTCAAATACGGTGTAGATCCTGTGGTCGACCGTTGTAATGCAGCAGCTTTCTTTGCCTCTAGGTAATCCCTGGCATCCGTTTCCATTCGGTGCCCATTTGGACGAACATTGTCCTAGGTCCTAACCACCAGGTTCCAGTCCATCTTCCTTCGCTGCTCACTACATCCTGGCTGCTTTTCTCTAGCTGTTCTCCTAGAGGGTTCCTGACGAACAGGTCGACTTGGACCTGGCCGATTCTCTTGAGAACGCTCCGTAAGAGGAGCTGGATCGTTAGCCGCTGGCTCTGGGGTGATTTGGAAAAACAGCATGTTGTTCTTGATCTGTTCCTGGATGACTGCTGCCATCTTAGTCTGAAAGTCATTCAAGACGTTCTCTAGGTGGGCAGCAGTCATTGGACGTTCAAGATTCTCCTTAATGACAGGTTGTTGGCTTTGTCCTGGGACATTGACGATGGATGGGAGTCTATCCTTTCCTCGAGGCGGTCTCTCGTGATCTACTGTATCTTCAACATTAATCTGAAAACTTCGATTTATAGCCACGTTGGACGATTGGCAATCAGTCATCGTTGCGTCTCCCCACAGACGGCACCAAATGTTTAGTCTCCTTGGCTGGCAAGTAAACTATTTTCCCTTGATGTTCTTCAATTGGAGACTTGTGCAACGATGTCTGAATCTGATGAATCCGAACCTGAGCTCCGTTCCGATCCTGCAAAAAAAAGGGACCCACCCTGGAGGTTTGGGTGGTGGTTCCCCCTCCGAAGCTTAAGTCAGATATCAGGAGTGAGAAGGAAAAAGTAGAGATAGAGAGAGAAAGTGAGAGAGTATTTCCACAGAGTAAGTTTACACTGTTTGCATTGAATTACCTTTCACCTGATTTCAGTGGAATTTATAGTGTTTGTGATATGACTGCTGCCCTTTTAGGTTACTCTAGAATAGGGGCACCTGATTGGCTAGGCAATCAAATCATGACACTTGGCAGGGTATGATTGGGGATGGATCATCAACCAATCACCTGCAGCCATTATAGGGATTTGGTCTCTGAATAACCTTTGGGCCAAAAGGTGAGCAGTTACACTCATCTGGGTAAAACCCAATGGTTAAAACTCCTTTCTTTACTTTCTCTGATGGGATACGTGTATGGTCCTGATGGATCCATGTGTCTCCAAGAGAGCCGTTGATATTTTAGGCTACAACAACAATTATTATTATTATTATTATTATTATTATTATTATCATTATTGATGATATTATTATTATTATTAAAAGTTGTGATAATAGTAGTAGTAATATCAGTAATAAAATACAAAGTAATAATATGTTTTATAAAAGATAAGCTCATATCATATCTGAACATATCAAATCAGACCAGAACAGAACAGAAAATATCAGATCAGAAAAAATAAGTTCAGATCAGATCAGATCAGAAAAAATTAGTTTAGATCCGATCAGTAAAAATTAGTTTAGATCAGATCAGTAAAACATTAGTTTAGATCCGATCCGATCCGACCAGAACTGAACAAAACATAGCCTCAAATTTATAGATAATGGTCATGAACTATTATCTATAACTTTTTAGATACTGGTCATGAACTAATAAACATATTCCATAATCTTACATACGTATTTTTCATCAGATACCCCTGAGGTTTACACAAAAACGTAAAGGGTACCCTCGTGTTGTAAAAAATACACCAGGTGTCCTTGAGGTTTTTAAAATTATCATGACTTGCCCCTAACGTTAATTCTCCGTTAGAAACTCAATTCACTAAATACCCACATGGTTATAATTAGTTTTTTTTTCTCTTCCTATACCTAACCAATCCGCTAAAGCAACAAGATCTCGGCACCCTCGCTTCCTTCGCGCCTTCCGCTTATTGCTCCATCTCGCTTCCTCCACTTCGATCCAACCACACCCAATTATCAACTTCTTTTTCATCATTAGATACAGTTGTAACTAGAGCAAGACATCCTATTTCATGCTCATTTAATCATTCATGCTACAAACTGCAAACACAATTACCAAATCAGACTTTTGCTTTCAGTACGTACCCTAAAATTTGTATGTTGATCAAATTTGCTTTTCTAGCCAGTTATTCTGGATGCTTCTATGAGTTATGACCGGAAACTGGCCATCTAATATTTATGTACAAGTTTATGACCCGTCACCTAGAAAATCAACAAATCAATATTTCAATATTCCAATTCAAGTATGTAAATGCAAATTGTAATACAATAGAGTATTAGACAATAGCACTTTACGCTGTCATAGACCCCGCAGTCCGTAGATCGACGACAATCACGACACACTGGTAATTTTTTATTTCTTTTGTTATTTATTCAATCTAGAGTGTTATGCTTGAATGTTTCTTTTGAGGAAATATGTGTGAATCTTTAAATTGCACAATAATATTCTATAAATTGTGATTTGTATGTTATTCTAATTATTTGTGAATTGAGTCGGTCAATTAACGATATATACTTAAAATCTAAACTTTATCACTTTGATAAATTATTATTAGTTATTTTCTAATATCATTAGTTATATATTAATAAAGTATTGTATTATTAAGATAATTAATTTTTATAATTTACTTTGATTATATAGATTATGGACATAAATGTGATAAGAAAAAAGGCATGAGCGGAAGCTGACCCGAGGGAAAGTGGACCTAATATTTTTTTAATCCCACTTCCCAACTTGAAGAGCAAGCTGATTTGCAAAATATTCAATTGATCCGGGAGAAAGGAAGCGAATTTCATATTATCCATCTAATATACAAAAAGCGGTGAAGCAATAGTATATTGACATTGGCCCTATCCAACCTCGTAAGCATAATCCTCCCTAGATAATGATTGGAACAAAGTTGCTGATATTTAATCCAGATTGGTATGATGACTATAGTAAATGGTTAGAATATAGCATAAAAAAGGATGCTTTATTTTGTTTACCATGCTACTTGTTTAAACCCGGGGGTAATTGATAGACTCAAGTTATATGGTGTTTTTATGATATTTTGGGTGCATTTTACAAAGGGGTTGATCGTAATTGTTAACGTTTGCATTTTATTTAGCCCTTAGCGGAAGTTCGGAGTTTTGTACGTTAATTAATGTTGAAGTTATAAGTTATGAGCTCTTGAGGTGAAATGAATAGTTGTTATGGGAGTGCTCAGAAAGTGTAGGATCGTAGCATGGTGGGCGAGTATCGGAACCATGAGCCGACAACGTTGCACTAGCCAAGCTTTGCCGCAAGCACTAAGCCAACATATCAAGCAAGCTAACCCAGCAGTGCAGCGCGCTCGAAGCTAGCAACGTAGCAGCACAGGCAGGTCGCACCTCGCGAGGGTCTTCGCGGGTCGGAAGCATCCAGTCGCACATCGTGACTTACGTCGCAGGTTGCGACCATTCTATCCAGCCGAGGTCTGCAGCACTTGTCGTGGACATTAGCAAAACTTGTGGTGCGATACAGTTCGCAACTCGCGAAGGGTTAGGTCGCACCTCGCTACTTCCACCGAACCTCGCGACCTGCTAGGTCGATCGAGGCGGTTTGTCGGCTGAGGGTTTTATTTTGTGCGTAAGATATAAATAGCAGCCCTTGAGCCACGAAGAAGGGCAGTCACATGAGGAGGGAGAACCTCCTAACCTCCATTCCTCTTTTGTTGTTTTTATCTTCTCTTTTAGTTATTATTTTCTAGTTTTATTTTTTAGAGATTTCAATCATGGATTTGGTTTACGCCATGCCGATTGTAGCTTGAATCGTTCTTGAGGAAGATTAACATGAAGCTTCAATCATTATTGTGAGATATTTCTTCTCTACTTATTTTCTTTGATTATGGTTTAATTTATATGAATATATTTCATAATTAGTGCATAATTTTGCTAGGAAAATTACTAGTTTGATTGTGTGTTTAATCTATTGCTAGATTTGGGAATAGAATCAGATTGTTTTATTCTTTTATCAATTTGTAGCAAACTAGGGAGTAATTTAGATGCGGACCATCTTGGTTATTTCTTGGGGAAATTAAATTAATTGTTTGAATGTTTATCGCTTGTATGACATTAGCAGGTATATTAATTCTCTGTGTTTATTGCTGCTATTGGATTGAACTTATACGCTAATCAGACTAGGTTATCCTTTAGTTAGGGTTTTGTAGTCACGCTGATCGTGCTATTTAACTATAATTAAGGAGAATGCGAGATTAGTTCTCAACAATAGATAATCATGGAAATAATTAGAGTTGAGGTTCAATGATCGATAATTAAATTGAAGTGGATGTTAATCGGACTCAAGATCTTTCTATTATTGATTTCTCATTTTATTTATTTGGCAATTAATTTTAGTTTATTCATAACTCAGGTTACTTATTACCTAGTATAGACACATAATTGTGTCTCCCCATTTATGGGTCCAACGATGAAACATACCGCGGTATTAGTTGGCACAACCCAACGGAAGAGCAATCCGAAGAGACAACCCAAAATTAGTTTAAATTGTGTTTTGAAATATTATTCTAAAGCCCAAATTAATTATTCATGATAATTAGTTATTTTAAGCCCATAAAATATTTTAAGTCCATTTAAAGTATTTTAAAAGCCCAATTATTTATTTATTATTTTTAATTAATATCTTTATTATTTTTAATAAATACATTTAATAAATATCATATTTTTATTCCGTAAAATGCAATCTCCGGATTTTAAGGATAAAAAATATCTTTTAAAACGCGTTTAAGGAAAAAAGGCTGGCAAATGAGCTGGACAACCTGTTAGTGAGTCACACAGAGTCCTGCGCCTAGTGCACCTCTCTGTGTGAGCCGTATCTTTTTTTGTTTTCTATCTTTTTAAATACGCGTACCACGTGTACGTGTTTGACAGGGCTGGTCGCGTCAGGCACACCAATGTGCGCCTGACACGTAGACGTGCGCTTAACACGTAGGCTTGCGCCACGCGCAGGTTGACGCGTGGGGCGCACGCTCCTTTTTCCTATATATACATGTGATTCCTCGAATCACTGGGGGCTTTTCAATTTAATTTTTACGAGCACAAAAACTTCTTAATATTTACGAATCCTATTACGAAACTCCTAATACTCAAACACTTTCAATACATCAATTCCTTTTTGAGTTGCTGATCATACTACTTTCTTCCACGATGGCTCCGCCTGAAGATCGTTGCGCTCTTCAACCTAAGCCGCATAAGTATAATTCCTGAGGATCCTTGAATAAATTCCTATTTTCATATTGAAGTTACTAACCATTTATTTCATAATGTAGATCTTTGGTATAAAATCGTTCTACTGTATATTCTAATCCTTCCTTCTTTTTATTTATTTTCATATATTATTGCATGCTTGCCTGATTATTCTATGCATTTTTTATCACCCATATGTTATTATTGCTAATCAAAGACCTAAGGAACTGTTCTAATATTAATCAGATAATTTGGACAACCTGTTAGTTTTCCTGTAATTTGATTGCCTAATAACTTGTCACTAAAAATAGTCTTTTTATGTGTTTTCTGAACCAACCTAGACTAAAATATTTTTAGGGTTTTTAAAATATTATATGGTTATTCTATTGCATAAAAATTGACATGAATCGATATTTAGTAGAGGCCAACAATAGGCGAATGTGGTTCATTATGATCGTGTTCGTACCTTCACCCCCGAACTCAATCTTTGGTTCATTTTGACCATCTATGGAGTCTAGACGGGGAGATTTAGAATGGATAAGTCCCGAATTTGTTCCTACGATTTCCCAATATCCAATTAGGTTTATGAATCTTCCTTTAAAGACTTGTTGGCGACTTCGAAAATATTTTCAATAAAACCTTAACAATGGGGTAGTCAAATGCGCGCTCACACCGCGTAGGTGAAATAAAAACACGCCTACAATTTGGCGACTTCACTAGGGAGGATTTTTAAAAAATTAATTTTATTAAATGAGTGGGTGAAACTTGAAAAATACGATTCATTCTCCTTTTATGCCTTTGAATAATATATTGTTTTGCATATGCATGGCTATTGTTCAGCCACCATAAGGACAATCTACCTTGCCTCCCTAGCACATGTTCTATGTGTGGGGTCACCCCTGGGGGATTTGCGCTTTGTCTTTCCAAAAAGCTTCCTGAGCGATAGTGTTGGATTTTAGTTATAAGCAAATCTACCCAACCATGGCATTGTTCTCTTGTTCCTGACTTGAGAACTGGAGTACGTCTTACACGTGGCCACCTTTTTAAGCAAAGGTACGAAGCGTGGGATCAATCTCTTAGTCATAGACCCTTTCAGTCTTAACCTAAACCTGACCATAGTTGAACATATAACTAACTTTAGGTTGGAACTTTTGCATCCATGTTATATGACATTTGCCTGTGATTGCAATTTCTGCCTCCTATTATTTTGTCAAAATCTTTGTTATTCGTTGCGTCTAAAATCGCGTCTAAATAACAAACAAAAAATCGTCAATTAACCAAAATATTCTCTAAATCCCCGAAAAACATGTCGGGGGAGTAGTGCGCCAAGCGCATTAAATTGCGCCTGGTGCACCACTCCCGCGCCAGACCAGGGCTGTGTACCGCGCGTAGCAATGCTGCGCGGCACGAAGTCTGTGCATTGCATGCTTTTCGTCGATTTAGTCGTTGTGGTGGTCGATCCTATGTTCAGTCTTATGTTCGTCCGTCTGCATTCGCGTAGCATCATGGTCATTCTAGGGGTCTCACCTAATAATAAAAAAATCAGTCTTTTCATGCAAGGTCGAGTCTGTCCTAAAAAAAGTGCATCTAGAAAAGTGGTCATGGTAGAGTTAGAGTCGTCATGCATGTCTACCTTCTCCCTGCTACCCAACTAATCTTCCCTATCAATTCTACCCAATTTAAAAAACTTTCATTTTTTTTAAATCAATCGCACACCCTCTTCTATTCTTCCTATTTCGAAAATATTTACTAATCATCATCAGACCACCTATTAAAAAAAATATTTTTCAAAATTTATCCACTATCTTTTCCTAACAAAAGATAAAAACAAGGGGTTCCTTTCAAAAACGAATTTTGAAAATTCTATTCCCAGTCCAAACACCTTCATTCAATACAATCCAATCAACCTAATCCATTTCACTTGCATTCATTTTATGCCCATATGCATTAGAGTCCATTTTACATTCATTCTAGGCCCATATGCATTAGAGTTCATTTTGCATTCATATTAGGTCCATCTAAATTTGAGTCCATGCATTCATATTAGGCTCGCTAGCATTAGAGTCCATCTTAGGCCCATATAAGTCTAGTTCAAGTCAAATCTTGGCCCATTTGCATCTTTATGAGAACCCTAGTCCATGTAGGCCCCAGTCAAGTCTAATTCCTCCCTAAGTCCATAATGGCCCAAATCCCTTAAGTCTAGTGCAACTGGTCCTTCCATAGATCCATAACTACCCAAATCCTCGAGTTTAGCGAAGCTACTCAGCCCTGTAAGACCATAATGGCAACCCTAAGTCTAGCGAAGCTAGCATTCCATAAGTCCACATAGGCAATTTTTGAGTCTAGCCTGCTTTGTTTAATGTAAGTTCCGAAGTCTAGTTGTCTAGCCTGCTTGCTCACTCGTAAGTTCAAAGTCTAGTTTCCTAGCCTGCTTGCCTTAAGTTGAGAGGCTAGTCTCCCTTATTGTTCAGCCTTCCTTAAAGTCTAGCCTGCTTGCTCACCCGTAAATTCAAAGTCTAGTATCTCCTATCATCACCAAAGCCAGTCGTGGAATCCAGTCTGCTTGCATAGTCCAGTCCAGTCCAGGTCTGCATTCGCATATAGTTAGGCCCATGTCGCCATCATACCCATAATCATACCCATTTCTAATCATTTCCCACTCCCATTTCCACTTTCATCTTCATTTATCACCTCTCATTTCCATTTTTATTTCTCCATCCCTCATTTCCATTTCTCATTTCGAAAGCATCATTTCATAAAATTTACGAGGTCCATTCGATCTCCCTTCAGGACAGGTCATGAGATTATAACATGGGAACGCCCGACATAGAGGATACAAAGTCAACCTACTCCCAGCAGACTCGTCAAACGAGTTCTCACCTTTTCAGATGCGTCTTTCGAAAATTCTGAATCATCATCCGAGATGGGGGACACTAACGAACAGCTCATTGCCATCATGGCTCAACTTCAACTAATGAACTCTCGTCTTGAGGAATAAGACAAAGAGATCAAAGCACTGAGAGAAAAGCTGATAACTAAAGAAGAAGAGCATGATGACACTCCACCACCACCACCACCTCCTATAAAGACCGAGACAGAATTGAGTTGTGAAAAACTCGAGCAATTGATCCAGTCAATTCCTGCACTCGAGGGACAGGCTCATGGTCATGACATCATTGATCCTGAACTAAGGGAAAAGCTCCCTAAAAAGATAACATTGGGTGACCTCCCAAAATTCAAGGGGCTTAAAGACCTAGATGATCACTTGAGAGCCTTTTCTATCTCTATGGATCTCAAGGGCATGAGCAAAGACCTTTTTGCTTATGTCTTTCCCTTAACCGTGGAGGCACATCCATCTAAGTGGTTCAGGTCACTGAATAAGACCAAGCTGAATGACTGGGACTACATCAGCGAATAGTTCCACATACAATACATATACAATACTCAACTTCCCATTGGCCTTCGTGAGTTGGAGTTAACTAAACAAAACTTCAACGAAGACTTCGTTACCTTCCTTAACAGATGGAGGGAAAAAGCTGCACAAATGACTAACAGGCCATCTCAAGAGGATCAAATCCGACTGGTGATCCGTAACTTGCAGCCCAAGTTTAGGGATCACATTAAATTCCAACCCATAGAGTCTTTCATGAAGCTCAATAAGGTAGGCCTGCTGATTGAAGAAGAGGTACAAGCCTCAAAGAATAAGGGTTATAACAACAACAACTCTTTCAAGAAGAGTAACAACAACCCTTCTAGCTCCAAAAGTAATAAGGTCAATGCCCTAGCTACTGAAAAGAGAGGTTATCAAAAGCCTTAAAGAACGTTCACTCCTTTAGGCATGTCTCTAGAAGAAGCCTTCACTAGGCTTCATGCAAAAGGAGCACTTCAGCCTCTCGGCCCTACTCCAGACCCTGCTCCCGAGAATAGATCCAAGAAGTGGGATCCTAATGCCTACTGCAAGTACAATCAAGGAAAGGGGCATATGACATCACAGTGCTGGACCTTAAAGAATACTCTGCAGGATATGGTTGATAGTGGCAGACTTCTAATCCCGCCGGCAGCAAAAGTCAACAACAACAACAATCCCTTGGGAATCGTCTCAACTGTGCAGGAGGCTTAGTCATTTAACGCTAGTTTTCTAGGTTGAGTCAGAGAGTCCCTCCCCTAACTCTTTCATTTCCTTTCCTGTCGAGTCTATGTCATTTAGGACTTTATTTCTAATAAGCCTTGTTCTATTTATTTCTGATCAATAAAAATAATCGCATTTTCATTTTCATTTTCATTGGCCTTCCATCATTTTATATATGCTTCTAATTCAATGATGAAACTTAAATCACCTAATGAACTTGACTAATAATAATAATAAAAAGATCTGAAATAAAAAAAATAAAGAAAAATGAAAAAAAGGACATACTTTGGATTAAGAGTTTATCCCCTCTTTCCTCCATCATCCATAAACCATCATCCCCATTAGCCAGATAACCTTTCAAGTCAATGCTCCACAAATAACTTTCAAGCCTTCCAATGCCCATAACCAATAACTTGTGTGCAAGCCTTACTACATAAAAAATAAAAAAGATTAATGCCAGGAAAAAAACAAAAAAAGTAAAAAAAAAAAATCAAAAAGAAAAAAATGCAGAAAAGAAAAAGCCAAAGGCAAAAAAATAAAATAAAAAGTCAAGCTAGGGGGCTTGCACACAAGTTCTACCCCTCATTCAAATCATTTAACCCATCAAAACCTTAGCCCATCCAATTCAACCTTCGTCAAAGCTTCAAGCCTTTAACCTTTCGTCAACCCTAACTCGTTATTCAAGGTATGTCCAAGCCCGCTAGGTTGAAAATCCGAAAGGTCGGCCTAGGAAAAAGTTAGGGCATAAAAAAAAGAATAAAAATAAGAAATCAGATCCACAACTACGAATGGTCTGATTCCGCAAGGATACGTAGGAATCCTCATCTCGAGGTCTGGTAGGAGGCGTTTGCCGTGTACGCCACCTAACCAAAGATAAAATTTCTCCTACTCTCTTTTACACTAAGCAAGTATAATGGAAGTAGGGGTCGTATCCACAGGGAAACAGGGACGAGTTTAATATTCAGCGGGATCCAATACCTAGATTAAGCTAAGGGCCGAGAAACCTAATAACAAGGGGGGTTTCAAAAGAGTTATAAATAAACAACAACTAACTAGCATATAAATAAAATGAGAAATCAATATGGAAAGATCTTGAATCCGCTTAACATCCACTTCAATTCATTATCGATCATTGAACCTCAACTCTAATTATTTCCATGATTATCTATTGTTGAGAATTAATCTCGCATTCTCCTTATTCTTAGTTGAATATCACGATCAGCGTGACTATAAAACCCTAACTAAAGGATAACCTAGTCCGATCTGCGTCTAAGTTCAATCCAATAGCAGCGATAAACACAGAGAACCAATAGACCTGCTAATGTCATACACGCGATAAACATTCAACAGTTTATTCAATTTCCCCAAGAAATAACCAAGACGATCTACATCTTAGTTACTCCCTAGTTTGCTACCAATTGATAAAAGAATAAAACAATCCGATTCTATTCTTAAATCTAGCATTAGATTAATTACACAATCAAACTAGTAACGTTCCTAGCATAATTATGCAATAATCATAGATCACAAGCATAGAAATTGAACCATAATCAAGGAAAATAGTTAGAGAGGAAAGATCTCACAATAACGGTTGAAGCTTCATGTTAATTTCTCCAAGAACAGTTCAAGCTACAATCCGATAGCATAAACCAAATCCCATAATTGAAATCCCTAAGAAAACAAAGAAAACTAAGAAAGATAACAAAAGTGAGGAAGGAGAATCAAGTGAGGAGTGTTGGAGACTCCCTCTCCTCAAGTGTGCTGCTCCTCCTCTCCTTCCTTCCTCCAAATATTAGGTTTTAGGAAGCTTTTAAACCCCGCACAAAACGTAGGCCCCGAATTGACTTAACCGTCGCGAGTCGCGATACTGATCGCGCGTCGCGAAGAACTCACTGCCATCCGCATCACTTGGCCTGGGCGCGAGGGTCGCGAGTCGCGAGGGCAGGGGAGTCGCGAGGTGCGACTGGCCTCGCGAGTCGCGAGCTGCTGGGTCTCGTGCCGCGCGGGCGGCGAGGCCGCCGGGCAGGCCGGGCGTGTGTCTTGCGTGCTTAGCCTCGTCGGGCCGGGCAAGCTTGCGGTAGTGCTTGGGCTTGCGATGCTTGGGCATGCTTGCGATCGTTGCCTTGGTGGAGCTTGGTTGTGGTGGAGCTTGGTTGTGGCGGAGCTTGGTTGGTGAAACGATGTTGTGGAGTTGTTCCAACCATTCATGCTTCTAAGAGCTCGGAACTTACAACTTTAACAATAATTACTATACAAAATTCCGAACTTCCGCTAAGGTCGATTTATATGTAAACATTAACAATTACGAATAAATCCCTTAGCAAAGTGTACCTAAAATGCCACAAAAACATCGTATAACCTGGGCGTATCAAATACCCCCACACTTGAACTTTACTCGACCTCGAGTAAACTCAAAATGAGGATCACCCAATAAATCTTCACCCAAGTTATCAACACCAAACTACATTCTCCACCAACTACATCATCATCATCACATCTTAACGAAATACGCTCAAAACCTAAACGTAAGGGATAATGACGCCCCCACACTTAACTTCAAGCTACTATCAGAAATACAGACGCGACAACAATAATCACCAAACGACAACCAAAATGTGAGCTCAAATCCTGAATAATCTCAAAGGAGTTGAACTCACTCCAACGCCACAATCAAAATGACAGCTCGCCTAAAACCTCAAAAGATAAACTACTATTACTACTACAACCAACCTAGATAAGCAAGCCATGGAACAAAGACAAAAAGGGATAAATTCCATGCTTACTCCCAAAAACAAACAATCAACCAAAAGAATGTGAAAGCCAAAATAAATCTTCACAGAATCAAGGATGAATTCACCAACCTTACCCGAAAATGCTTTCTACCTTATGACACCATCTCCGGCAAATGAGTTTTCAAAGTATATAATTCTCTCTTAATCTCTCATTTTGCCTAGGAGCCCTTTCGGGTTTTCATCCTAGCTTCTCACATTTTTTTTTCATCTCTCTTCTTTTTCCGGCTCACAAAACTCACCCGCTCAACTAGCTCTTTTTTTGCATAGGCCGCCCTTTCGGGTTTTCGACCTATCCGAGCCCCCAATTTTGCCCGAGTCGCCCGCCCTTGCGGGTTTTCATCTCAGCGGGATTCATTTCATCACTTCTTTTTTTTTATATTTTTTTTTTCATTTTTTTTTCATTTTTTCAAATTGAAAGTAATAAATACAACATAGATACATGAGAATGAGAATACCCTCCCCCCTACTTAAACTACACATTGTCCTCAATGTGACGACAATTAGAAGAAAAAGTAAACTGAAAATGGGGGGAGAAAATCGAAAATCGGGTAAATCGAAGATCGAATGCTCAAAACTCATGACAAATAATCCGTCAAACTCAAATTTCTTAACAACACCAACTCGAATCTCATAAATCAACTCACAACCCTCTCCCTCGAATCACTCAAACAAATGACAAATTCAAATTTTTAAATTTTTGAGATTTACACCTAGCTTAAGAGATCGAAAAGATTCATTAACAATCTCAACCCTCTAGTTGTACCAACTCCTAGCTATTGAACTCCTCCCAACGGGTTTTCTTTTTTGGATTTTGGTTCCAAGTGGATTAAGATTGGTTGTGGTTCTTTTTAGTGGGTGAAAGAAAATTTTTTGTGGTGATGGAAATTTGATGAGAAATAAAGGAAAAGAAAGAAAATAAAGAGGGGTCTCGGGTTGCCTCCCGAGAAACGCTGTTGTTTAAAGTCGTTAGCTCGACTTAGTACCTTAAGCTTAATCATTGGGATTGTGCTCCATGTGTGACAATGGTGGTTCCATGTCAATCTCCACTTCAAGTACCTGCAAAACTGATTGAGAAGAACTCTTGCAATGCATCGTTAGTACCTAGCTTACTACAACATGGTTGAGCATATAACATCAGATTATATCCAAAACCTATAGCATTAAGTCAACAACAAACATCAACTAGTAGTACTCCTAGCTAATCCAAGTCATGACCATTAATATAAATGTTTAAAGCTAGACAATAACCAAGATATAGAGTATGAGAGAGAGTAAATCTTACAATAAACCGTCAAAAGCTTCAATCAACCATTCCCAAGAGAGTTTAAGCAACAAGTTCCATGCTTCTTGTCCAAAATACAAAAGTGAAATACATAGAGCTCAATGGAAGATGAAAACTAGAAACTAAAACCAAAAGGGAGTTCTTTCTTTTAGAGTGGCTAACCAAAAACAAAGAGCACAAGCAATACCATCCAAAAATCACGCTAAATACAAACCAGTAACACCGTTTCCCCGGCAACGGCACCAAAATTTGGTAGGAGGCGTTTGCCGTGTACGCCACCTAACCAAAGATAAAATTTCTCCTACTCTCTTTTACACTAAGCAAGTATAATGGAAGTAGGGGTCGTATCCACAGGGAAACAGGGACGAGTTTAATATTCCGCGGAATCCAATACCTAGATTAAGCTAAGGGCCGAGAAACCTAATAACAAGGGGGGTTTCAAAAGAGTTATGAATAAACTACAACTAACTAGCATACAAATAAAATGAGAAATCAATATGGAATGATCTTGAATCCGATTAACATCCACTTCAATTCATTATCGATCATTGAACCTCAACTCTAATTATTTCCATGATTATCTATTATTGAGAATTAATCTCGCATTCTCCTTATTCTTAGTTGAATATCACGATCAGCGTGACTATAAAACCCTAACTAAAGGATAACCTAGTCCGATCTGCGTCTAAGTTCAATCCAATAGCAGCGATAAACACAGAGAACCAATAGACCTGCTAATGTCATACACGCGATAAACATTCAACAGTTTATTCAATTTCCCCAAGAAATAACCAAGACGATCTGCATCTAAGTTACTCCCTAGTTTGCTACCAATTGATAAAAGAATAAAACAATCCGATTCTATTCTTAAATCTAGCATTAGATTAATTACACAATCAAACTAGTAACGTTCCTAGCATAATTATGCAATAATCATATATCACAAGCATAGAAATTGAACCATAATCAAGGAAAATAGTTAGAGAGGAAAGATCTCACAATAACGGTTGAAGCTTCATGTTAATTTCTCCAAGAACAGTTCAGGCTACAATCCGATAGCATAAACCAAATCCCATAATTGAAATCCCTAAGAAAACTAAGAAAACTAAGAAAGATAACAAAAGTGAGGAAGGAGAATCAAGAGAGGAGTGTTGGAGACTCCCTCTCCTCAAGTGTGCTGCTCCTCCTCTCCTTCTTTCCTCCAAATATTAGGTTTTAGGAAGCTTTTAAATCCCGCATAAAACGTAGGCCCCGAATTGACTTAACCGTCGCGAGTCGCGATACTGATCGCGCGTCGCGAAGAACTCACTGCCATCCGCACAACTTGGCCTGGGCGCGAGGGTCGCGAGTCGCGAGGGCAGGGGGGTCGCGAGGTGCGACTGGCCTCGCGAGTCGCGAGCTGCTGGGTCTCGTGCCTGCTTGGCGGGCGAGGCTGCTGGGGCAAGCCGGGCCGTGTCTTTGCGTGCTTAGCCTCGCTGCTGGGCAGGCTTGCGGTAGTGCTTGGGCTTGCGATGCTGGGCATGTTTGCGATGCTGGGCATGCTTGCAATGCTGCTGGTGGAGCTTGGTTGTGGTGGAGCTTGGTTGTGGCGGAGCTTGGTTGGTGAAATGATGTTGTGGAGTTGTTCCAACCATTCATGCTTCTAAGAGCTCGGAACTTACAACTTTAACAATAATTACTATACAAAATTACGAACTTTTGCTAAGGTCGATTTATATGTAAACATTAACAATTACGAATAAATCCCTTAGCAAAGTGTACCTAAAATGCCACAAAAACATCGTATAACCTGGGCGTATCAAGGTCCGACCGCTTAAATAAAATAAATTAGTCAAGGTCTAATGATTTGATTTTCCAGAATTCATGAGCATATTCTTTCTAGATCCCGACATAGACTCGAGTCTGAACCTAGCCTCGTTAAAGCCTTTTCCCACCTACATTTATATGAGTCACAAATTCAAACTTTTTTATTTTTCAATCCAGGCTCTCCTTTTTCCCGAAGGACTCTCTGACAATTCCATGGTCTCTGGCGACACTTGACTTTGCCTAAATCACTTCCCAAGGAAGAAACCCCAATGACAACTTTCAATGCTCAAGGCAGATCATCTACATTTCAATCAAGGCTCAAGGTGCCTAATTCAAGGCAAGCTCACCTAAAGTGGGGGTTTCCTATATGTGCTTGTGCCTCCAAATCAAATTAAACTCCCAAAAAGTTGTAATCTGCAGACCTCGTTTACGGACCCCGATTATTTACGAAAAATGATTTTCGAAAATCATTATATCCATTTATGATCATTCTATCTCTCTCTACATATCCAGATCTCCTAGCCTTGCAAAACCCTGATCTTGCATTGCATTACATATATCCTAGTCTTGCATAACCCTGACCTTACATGCCGTGTCATCTTCCTTAGCTTTGCATAACCTTAATCCTTGCATTGCGTCTCATGCATCCTTAGAGAGTCTAAGTTTGCATTTTTGCATCATTATGTTCTTTATGTGAGTTGTTTGCACCTATCTGCTAACATCGTCTTCTGCAGGTAATCAGATTGCTTGCGGATATTGTCCTGCATACTAACTTTGTTTTGCAGAGACCGACGTATATAGATTAGTTCTAAACTGCAGAGCGTTCAGAATCGTTCTCCGTCCCGACACCGTATACCTCAGTTAAAGTGGGGGCTTCTGTAGACACATAATCGTGTCTCCCCATTTAAGGGTCCAATGATGAAACATACCGCGGTATTAGTTGGCGCAACCCAACGGAAGAGCAATCCGAAGAGCCAACCCAAAATTAGTTTGAATTGTGTTTTGAAATATAATTCTAATGCCCAAATTAATTATTCATGATAATTAGTTATTTTAAGCCCATAAAATATTTTAATTCCATTTAAAGTATTTTAAAAGCCCAATTATTTATTTATTATTAATTTTAATAAATATCAGATTTTTATTCCGTAAAATTTAATCTCCGGATTTTAAGGTTAAAAAATATATTCTAAAATGCGTTTAAGGAAAAAAGGTTGGCAAATGAGTTGGACGCAGGTGGTGTGCCTAGCGCGCCATGTGCGTCCAGTGCATTGGCCAAGCTGTGTCAGGCGCGCCAATCCGTGCCTGACACGTGGATTTGTGAGTCACACAGAGTCCTGCGCCTAGCGCACCTCTCTGTGTGAGCCATATCTTTTTTTCTTTTCTATCTTTTTAAATATGCGTACCACGTGTACGTGTTTGACTGGACTGGCCGCGTCAGGCACACCAATGTGCGCCTGACACGTAGACGTGCGCTGAACACGTAGGCCTGCGCCAGGCGCAGGTTGGCGCGTGGGGCGCACGCTCCTTTTTCGTATAAATACCTGTGATTGCTCGAATCACGGAGGGCTTTTCAATTTTATTTTTACGAACACAAAAACTTCCGAATATTTACGAATCCTATTTACGAATAAATTCCTATTTTTATATTGAAGTTACTAACCATTTATTTCATAATGTAGATATTTGGTATAAAATCGTTCTACTGTATATATTCTAATCCTTCCTTCTTTTTATTTATTTTCATATATTATTGCATGCTTGCCTGATTGTCCTATGCATTATTTTTTATCACCCACATGTTATTATTGCTAATCAAAGACCTAAGGAACTGTTCTAATATTAATCAGATAATTTGGACAACCTGTTAGGTTCCATGTAATTTAATTGCCTAATAACTTGTCACTAAAGATAGTTTTTTTATGTGTTTCCTGAACCAACCTAGACTAAAATATTTTTAGGGTGTTGAAAATATTATATGGTTATTCTATTGCATAAAAATTAACATGAATCGATATTTAGTAGAGGCCAGCAATGGGCGAATGTGGTTCATTATGACCGTGATCGTACCCTCACCCCCGAACTCAATCTTTGGTTCATTTTGACCATCTATGGAGGGTAGACGGGGAAATCTACATTAGATAAGTCCCTAATTTTTGCCTACGATTTCCCAATGTCCAATTAGGTTTATGAGTCATCCTTTAAAGACTTGTTGGCGACTTTAAAAACATTTTCAATAAAACCTTAACAATGAGGTAGTCAAATACGCGCTCACACCGCGTAGGTGAAATAAAAACACGCCTACACCTAGATTAATCTAGGTATTGACTCCCGCTAAATGTATAACTTGTCCCTGCTTTCATGTGGATACGATACTTCCCTTCTACATTTAATTGTAAAAAAAAGTAGGAGAAATTTATTTGTGGATAGGTGCATACGACTGAACCGCCTGCCCAAATTTTGGCGCTGTTGCCGAGGAAACGGTGTTACTTGTTTATATTTAGTGTGATTTTTGGATAGTATTGCTTGTGCTCTTTGTTTATGGTTGACACTCGTGCTACTAACATCGAATATTTACAGTACCATCCCAAATTCGAGCTAACTCTTTTCAGGTTAAGGAAGAGTTGGGAGAAAATTTGCAGGAATTAACTTTTAACATTGAAATGGAGGAAGAGATGCCTCTAACAATTGAAACTCGTACCTTGAGGGAGCTCATGGCTCGTAACCTTAATCAACAACAGTTGTGCATCTCATTTTCGGCTCTTGATGAAAGCACTACTTTTGAGTTGAAGTCGGGGTTGATACACTTGCTTCTTTCGTTCCATGGGCTGAATGGAGAAGATCCAAACAAATTTCTTTCGGAGTTTCATGTGGTTTGTACTAGCATGAAACCAAGTAGAGCAACGGACGAGCAAATCAAGTTGAGAGCTTTTCCTTTTGCTTTGAAGGATGGAGCTAACGATTGGTTATATTATCTTCCTCCTGATTGTATTTGCACTTGGGTTGAAATGAAGAGGTGGTTTCTTCAGAAGTTCTTTCCAGGTTCTATGTCATCAACATTAAAAAAGGAAATCAGCAATATTGAGCAGAAACAGGATGAATCTTTCTACGAATATTGCGAGTGGTTTAAGAGACTTTGTGCTAGTTGTCCATATCATGGCTATTCTGATGAAGATCTCATCTTGTACTTCTACAATGGTCTTTCTGACAAAGATATAAGAATGGTTAATGCTGCTAGTGGAGGTTCTATCATCAACAAAACTCCATCTGCAGCTAGGTTCTAAATCAGTAGATGATCGATCCATCGTAGATCAGATGTTGAAAGTTTAGGTTCTAAATCTTCAAAGGTCGAGGATCAAGTACAAGCTCTTACATTGATGATGCGTGAGTTCATGGTAAAGAACAATAGATTTCAACAGTTAACAACTTTTAGAATTTGTTCTTTAGATCATCACACCGATGTTTGCCCCCAAATGCAAGAAGAATTTAGGGAAGAGGTCAAAGTTGTAGGTTTTCATGGCAAGAAGCATTTTGGAGACATGATCCCTACTCCCATACTTCCGAGCGAGGGTGGAGAGATAATTCTAACTTCAGATTTGGCAATCAACAACAGCTGCAGCACTATCATAGGCTACCATCACATCCTTATCCTAGGCTCCAAGGCCAAGGATCGAGCTCTAGCATGTCCACTGAAGAAATGTTGAATGTTTTCACAAAAAATGTGACTAACATGCAGGGTAACATGGTGTAGTTCCAAGAAGAAACTCGATCCAGCATCAAGAATTTGGAGAGCCAAGTAAGCAAAATTGCAGGAGCCGTAACCAAGTTAGAGGCTATGGATTCAGTAAGGTTGCCATCCCAAATAGAGCTCAACCCTAAAATGAACGTGAGTGCTATCACAATGAGGAGTGAAACGGGGATTGCAAGCAAAGAGAGATTAGTGGATCAAGACAAAGAGATCGAGCAAGAGGTGATCGTGCATGAACCGACGTCATATTCTAAATCATCGCCACCTCCACAAGAGGAGAAAGTCCGAAAATCACCTCCTCCACCATATAAACCGGAGCCACCATTTCCTGAGGCATTGAGAGAAACTCACAACGCGGAGCGCGACAAAGACATATACGAAACCTTTCGTAAATGTGAGGTAAACATTCCCCTTTTAGATGCTTTAAATCAAGTACTTAGGTATGCTAAGTTCCTTAAAGAATTGTGTACTTCGAAAAGAAAGCAAAAACAAAAGGCAGTGCAAAAAGTGGAGGCTAGCGAGCATGTTTCTGCTATCTTTCAAAAGAAATTACCTCAAAAGTGCAATGACCCAGACATGTTTACAATCCGTTGTACTATAGGTGATACCATGTTTCCAAAAGCCATGTTAGACTTAGGTGCATCAATTAATGTGATTCCGTATTCATTGTATAGGTCTTTGAAACTTGGCAATTTGCATGAAACTGATGTGGTCATTCAATTAGCTGATAGATCCAATGTTTATCCTAGGGGTAAAGTTGAGGATGTGTTAGTTAAGGTTGGTAAATTGCAATTTCCTGCTGATTTTTATGTCTTGGACATGGAACCTGATAAGCATGTCGTCCCCATCCTTTTGGGGGCACCCTTTCTTGAAAACATCTAGCACTTAAATTGATGTTTGCACTGGCTCTTTGACCATGGAGTTTGAGGGGAAGGTAGAGGCATTTAATATTGATGATTCTAAGCCTTTGATTAAGGACGATAACCCTCTTTGCTCTATTAACATTGTTGAATCTGTTTTACATGATGATCTTGATAATGAGGAGGTTGGTGAGTCGAGGAATACTGATGATGTCTTGGTCGAGGATAGTGCGCCTCCTACTAACGTGCAGGTTATGGTGTTGGAGTTGAAAGAGCATAATAAACCTCCTGATTTACCACTAATATCCATCAATTTGAATGCATATCTGAGGTAAGCCTCTCCAAGATGTCCCATAAGTAATAATACTTAGGAATTGACTGATTTGCCTAGAGGTTGCAAGCCCATTACTTGTAAGTGGGTCTTTAAGAAAAAGTTGAAACCTGATGGATCCATTGACAAGTATAAGGCTAGAATTGTTGTCAGGTGTTTTACTCAAAAACATGGAATAGATTATTTTGATACTTATTCCCCTGTCACCAAAATTGCAACAATGAGAACTCTAATAGCTCTTGCTTGCATTCATAATCTTGTTGTGCATCAAATGGATGTGAAAACTGCATTTTAAATGGAGATTTGGAGGAAGAAATTTGCATGACTGAATCTGAAGAGTTTTTTGTTCCTGGTTAAGAAAATAAAGTTTGTAAATTAGTCAAGTCATTGTATGGACTTAAGCAAACCCCGAAACAATGGCATGACAAATTTGACAAAACTGTGGTAAGTAATGGTTATCATGTAAATGAAGGTGACTCTTGTGTTTATTCTAAGCATGATGCTTCTGGATGTGTTATCATTTGTCTTTATGTGGATGATATGCTAATTTTTGGTACCGACTTGGATCGTTTCTTGAGTTCAAAATTTCAAATGAAAGACACGGGTGAGGCTGATGTTATTTTGGGAGTTAAAATGAAAAGAACTCCAAGGTGGTATTTGTTTCAATCAGTCTCATTATGTAGAAAAACTTCTTAAGAAAATTTGATTCATTTGATGTTGATCACTAGTACAGAATCATTGATTTGCGTCGGACTTGGGACCACCATTTACGTCGGACATCGGTCCGACGGCACAGGTCTCGACGCAAATAGCACATAAGTGATCTGCGTCGGTTTGGTGTTCGACGCAAAATATGAGTAATTTGCGTCGCATGTTACCTGACATGTTACGCAACTGGCTTTTTTTATACGTAAAAAAATGCCATTTGCGTCACATGTAACCTTAAATGTGACACAAATGGCTTTTTTATACGTATAAAAAAAGCCATTTGCGTCACATGTAACCTTACATGGGACGCAAATGGCTTTTTTCTCATTAAAAAAAATTAATATTGGAATTCTTCAAAATTCTCAGCAGCAAACCAACAAACTAGAACCAAAATCTCATCTAATACAAAAACACTAGTACAGAAACCTCTTACACTCAACATTACAAATAAGAACATGAATTAGGCGAGTAAATACAAAAAGACTTTGACCTCATAATAGTCTGAATTTTCAACATTAGGAGCATTCTGTTCATCACCATTCTTGCCCTTGTCAGAGGAATTTAGCGTCTCAAAACACATGATCCTTTCAAAACAATCCTCTAAACCCAACCTATGTAGAACCTCAGCAGCATAACGCTCATCAGAATTAGTCAAAATCTGCAAACACCACCAATAATATGATGTGAACAAAAATCCAATTTCTTCAAGTTTTGAGAAGAGACGACAATTACCATTTTGCCAATTGGGAGACTGAGTAATAGATTCCTCAAAACAAGATCAGGTTTTAGCAAATCAGACGACAACTTTCCATGCACCAAACTGCAACCACAAATATATGCAATCAAAATGAATTTCGGTCTGAGAAAATAATGTAGCAGAAAAAAGTTCAATATCGTGTTCTATTCAACTTATTTCGATCCAGTTAGAACCCCCTATGACCCAAGTTTTTATTATTTAATGAAAAATAAGGGTGACCAGTATGTCAGTTCGAGTATGCGAAATTTATTGGAAGTGTTATGTTCACATGAATTACACAAGACCTGATTTTGCTTATGCGTTAAGTAGACTAAGCAGTTACACTCATAACCCCAACAAAGATCATTGGGATGCTCTTCGACTATTGCTTAGGTACCTGAAAGGTACCATGGATTGGGGTTTACACTTCTCTAAATGTCCAGCTGTTTTAGAAGGTTTTTGTGATGCCAACTGGGTATCTAGTAATGATGGGATCAACTCCACTACTGGCTATGTTTTTACACTAGGTGGTAGAGTGGTATCTTAGAAATCCTGTAAGCAATCTTGTATTGCTACGTTAACTATGAAATCTTAATTTATTGCTCTTGAATTGGCAGGTCATGAGGCATAATGGTTGAGAAACTAGCTTGCAGATATTCCACTGTGGGGGAAGCCAGCTCCTTCAGTTACTATGCATTGTGATTCGTAAGCTGCTATTGTTGTTGCAAACAACCATGCCTACAATAGAAATAAAAGATATATTCGTCTGTGACACAAGGCAGTTAAGGACCTAATGTCAAATGGAGTGATATCACTAGACTATGTAAAGTCAGAAAAGAATACCGCGGATCCGCTTACGAAAGGCCTATGTAGAAAACTAGTTTTGGAAACATCAAAAGGGATGGGCTTGACACCCATTGATAGAATTGTAAGTAATGAACTCCTACTCACTTCGATTCAAAGGGGAACATTATGTAATTATTCGGAAGCACTGATATTTATTTATCCATGTTTGTGTAAAAGTACTTGCTACATTGATAATGAGGATGAGCGAAAGGCTCTTAATGAACCCATATCCATATGTTTGGTGGTGTGATGTAGCTCACACTTGATGGAATTCACCTACCTAGGTGTGGAAGTGTGGCCGCTTCCTATGAGAATTGCTTGGGTAGATTCTCTAGACCACCTATGAGTATTCAGTATTGGACGTTGGCCAGTATAAGGTGTCATTATTGTTGTTCGCGGTGTATCAGAACTTTTTACATGAATAATTGTGTGCTTTGAATGACAAGTTTCTTACTCCCCACTAAGTTCAAGACTAAGGTCACTAATTTGAAAGAGACCTTAGCTTAATATCACTAAGTGTTAATTAATTCAAGTCGCAAGACATTAATACTAATGCAATTGTTTTGTTTTTGCCCAAATCATTCTTCTTTTCTTTTCTCATATGTTGAACCTGTGGGCGATTGTTGGAAGTTCAACAATAACTCAAAGAAAAATGACCATCAAAGTAAGAGAGTGGAAAAATTATGAGATAACCTTTGTCTCACATGAAAGAAAAAGCAAGTGTTTCCCTTATTTTTATAGGAAAGTGCTTTAGAAATCTTGTTTGATAATGGGTTAGAAGGATTGGTAACCACACACGCGTGCGCGTCGGCCGGGCTCGTGGCGAGTGCGGCGCAGGCTGTGCGTCTGTGGTCCTTTTTGGACCCCAATCAGTTATGGTTTGTCGCTAATTGCAAGATCTTGTCGTTATTAGCATGATAATACCTAGCCGTTACGTACGAGGTTTGTCGCTAAAAACGTTTGTTTCCTTCCTCGATATATACACAGAAAAACCTAAACTCTCTCTCAAAAACTATTCTCTTTGATTAATGGGCTAAGTTCTTATCTCCAACCGTTGCTTGTGAATGCACACAAAATGCGGTGTCGTGCTAATCCTGGAGGGCGATCGCGGTGGTTCGTTCTACTTGCACCGGAGTAGCACGAAATCGTTTTTTAGAACAGTGGTCTTCCCACATCGCGGCAATTTCATCTCATCCTTGGTACTGTGAGTTTATTTTCGGTTATTTGCAACACATGGATGACCTCTCTATAATTTATATAAAATTCATGTCAACTCTCTTGATACTATATCGTTTTCACTTCACTTCTGATATTAAATCCTTAGTCTTCGTGCCAATCGGAAGTGGGGAATTAATAGTTAATAGTCAGACGCATCAAGAAGTATCATCCAAGTGTATCATAAAAAATATTCGGAAGATATGATTATATGAAAACCAATATAAATAAGAAAAGTCAGATTAGAATAATAACAACAAAGAGAAGTCAAAAAATAGAAATAATGATGCGACCCCGCATAGAAAGAACAGAAAATTGGAAAAGTGATGCGAAGTTTTCCAAGATTTTTAGTATGTATTTGCACTGAAAAAGCATGGAAGAGATTGACGTTCATAGTTAAGGTGAGATGCGAGGAAATCAACACTCCAAAGTCTTCTTCAATGTTTTTTCTATTCTCTACTAAAAGTTCCAAATCTTAGTCTTCTTTAAGTTGCACGAGCTTTCTGGAATTTGGACCAACAACGTGACCTAAGTAAGAAACTCATGAATACACATTTGTATAATTGGGTATTACCTAACTTTCTTGTTCATACTACTAACTACAAATATTGCGGTCGTCCTTCTTTATCCTTTCTTATGGTTGTTACTTTGTTCTTGTGTCTTCTCATTTCTCAATTAATTAATATGGTAAAAAGCAGGACATAGTTTATCAGATCAGAAGCAGACAAATACAAGTTTGTTGGAACTATGTTGGTTGTCTTCTCCCCGCAAGTATATGATATTAACAATCTCGTTAACAGAAATCTCGAGGCGTTAGAGTAGAAATACTCATACTTTTCCATTTTTCATATAGTTATGAGTAATTATTGGATGTGGTCATATTTATAGAAAATAATTAGAACATATATAATTCGAATGTAAGAGTGCATTCATATTTGAACTCTTAATTCCCTCCATTGATTAATTTGTTGAAGGAAGAAGACAATTTTGGTATGGTATAGGAGACCCAGGACTCGCAGTAGATGACTTACTTGCCGGAGCTAAAGTCACTATCAGTCATAGAGGGGTGTATGGGTATAACTCAAGTACGTTAGCGGACCCCTGTGATAAGTCCGCGAACGCCATAACGGACGCGAATACTGTAAATGTCGCCTACAGCTCTAACAAGTCAGTACATCAACATGGTCCGACAACATTGGCGGTCGCCCAACAAGACAAAATAAGGGAATCTTCCCAACTGTCAAAAGCACCACGACCGTACACGTGTAAAAGGATTACGCACCCTGTCAGGTGAATAGTACTTCTATAAATACCCCACTAGTACTATTCTGCAGGTACATTCTCTCACACTCAGAATTCTTATCTCTCTCTCTACTTTCTCTCTCTAAATCCTATTTGGACACGTGCTGACTTGAGCGTCGGAGGGGGTTTCCTCGCATCCCCCCCGAGGGTAGCTCACGTTTGCTTCTTGGGCAGTTATTCACTAGCGGAGTCTAACCCCAATCTTTGGCGGACTTCTCTCGAGACCGTCAACCGTTTCAACACCGAAACAACTTGGCGCTAGAAGGAGGGGCCTCCCATCTTTGTGAACGCCAACATGGAAAGAGCAAAGAATGACGGCCGTGATCCATCAGAGTTAGACGCTGGGCACGTCAATGAGCAGCAAACTCCTGGGAACAATGTGTCTCAGGTAAACACTGGTAGCGGATCATTTAACCTGGCTCAATTAAGTCAATTTTCCCCTGAACAGCTACAAACTGTAGCGTCTTTCATCCAAATGTTACAAGCGGGTACTCAACCTAACAATACCCCCACTCCTAATGCGAGGGTTGGTCAGCTTCATAGGCGTATGTCGACCATGAATGGTCGCAACGTCGATGGCACCCCCGTGAGAAGAATGCGGACCTTCAATCAGGAGGGACGCCAGATGGAAAGGCAAATTGAGGACCCAGAATATGAGGAAGTCATCCTAGAAACTGAGGATCTCAACAATTCTGAAGATGAGAATCAAAGTCGTTCTCGCCGGGAACACAGCATCAGTGACGCAAGCAATTATTCTGTTGGCGGGCACTTATTGATCAAGCCTAAGCAGTCTCCTTTCATTCCAGAAATCTTGAACCACCCCATGTCGCGAATCAAGATGCCGTCCTGCAATTATGATGGCACCTCAGACCCGGACTATCATGTGGCCGCTTATGAGGGGCACATGTATTTATACACTCAGGTGGACGCTATCTGGTGTAAGGTTTTCCCATCTACTTTGACTGGGATTGCTCATACATGGTTTAAAAGCATCAGGGCTGGTAATGTTTCTAGTTTTTCTCAGCTTTCATCTATGTTCAGCACTCACTTCGTGAGTAATAGGCGCCGCGAGCGAACAACTGGCGAGTTGTTATCAATTACGCAGAGGGAAAATGAGAGCCTACGAGATTTCGTCGGTCGTTTTAATGCTGAGGCGGTCACCATTCCCCGCCTTCAGCAGGACGTGGCCGTCTTAGCTTTGATGACCGGGCTGAGGGAAGGGTCCGCGTTTAGGACTTATCTGGGCCGTAAAACCTTTACATCCCTTGAGCCAGTCTTGAGGAAGGCAAACGACTTCATCAGGGGGGAAGAATTTGATAAGGCCGCAAGCAGCCAAAGTCGTGAGCCAGAAAAGAAGAAGGATGATAAGCAGAAGAAAGAAAAGGGTCGCGAGAATGATCGCGGTCGGGATGAAAGGAAGCAAGAGTCAAATGTGGTCAAGAAGGGGAATGACCGCGAGAAAAATGACCGTGAAAGGTTCGAGTACAAAAATAAGTTCGATGCATATACGCAGCTCACGACCTCAAGAGCTCAGATATATCAGATGAACAAAGACAATGATAAATGGCAACGTCCAAAGCCAATGTTTCACAAAAACCGTGATAAGAGCAAATGGTGCGACTTTCATGGGGATCATGGTCATACCACTGAGAACTGTCGGCATTTGAAAGATAACCTGGAGGATCTGATAAGACGGGGTTACTTCACTCAGTACAAGGCTCAGGCAAAAGAAGGAGACGTGGTAAAACCAAATAATCAAAATGTACAATCACGAATTTCGGAAATTCATGTTATAAGCGGCGGCCCGATTCATGGCGGTAGCGTGAGTGGGGCAAAGGCCAGCTTAAAAGAATTCAGACACCAAGTCAATTTCAATGAAAGTATGCAGTGGAAGAGGCCGCCTGTAATGCCGGCCATGTCTTTCACTGTAGAGGACACGAAGCACGTCGTTTATCCTCATGATGACCCTCTGGTGGTCACGCTCAAAGTATCAAACTGTCTAATCCATAGAATTCTGGTAGATGGAGGTAGTTCCGCAAACATACTGTACTTCTCAACCTTTGAAAAATTGATGATTGGCCGGGAACATTTGAAGCCTGTACGTTACCAGTGATAGGTTTCACGGGGGCGTCAGTGATTCCAGAAGGCCTGATAACCCTACCGGTCAGAGTAGGGGAGGATGAGAACGCCAGGGATGTGATGGCGGAGTTTTTGGTGGTTGACGTGCCTGGAGCTTATAACGCAATTATCGGACGCCCTCTTATTCATGACGTCCAAGGGGTTGTGTCAACATACCATCTTACTATGCTGTACGTTTCCAATTTCGGGACGACAGCGAAGTTAAGAGGGAATCAAGAGATGGCAAAATCGTGTTATCTAACAGCACTAAAACAGCCGGTAAGAAGGGTTCCGGTAGAAGACCTCAGTCCGCCAAACCGGAAGCAAAGGCGAGCTCAGAGGAGAGCTATAGCAGATGAGGAAAAATCCGAGAAAGGGAATGAAGAGACGATGGAAGTTTCAATGGAAGAGCTGGAATCCAGGCCTGACGATACGCCAAGGCCCAAATCGGATGAAGAAACAAGGCAGGAGATACTAGCGGGGGATCCGACAAGGACAGTGGCTGTCGGAATGGACATGGACCCAAAGGTCAGGGTCAACCTGGTGACTCTCCTAAGAGAAAACGCGGATGTCTTCACGTTCTCGGCGGATGAGATGCCGGGAATAGATCCGTCCGTGATGGTACATCGTCTAAATGTTGACAGCGCTATCCGCCCGGTAAAGCAAAAGATACGAAATTTTTCGGCCGAAAAGAACAGGGCCATAAAAGAGGAGGTTGATAAGCTATTAGCAGCTGACTTCATTGAGCCATGCAATTACCCAGAATGGTTGGCCAATGTAGTCATGGTAAAGAAAGCTAACGACCAATGGAGGATGTGCGTGGACTTCACAAACCTCAACAGAGCTTGCCCAAAGGATTGCTATCCGCTGCTGAGAATAGACCAGCTAGTAGACTCTACTAGCGGTCATGCATTATTAAGCTTTATGGATGCCTTCTCGGGCTATCATCAGATCAGCTTGCTCGAGGCCGATAGGAAAAAAGCTGCGTTCATCACCGATTGTGGAGTATATAATTATATGGCAATGCCATTTGGGCTCCGTAATGCGGGGGCGACCTATCAAAAACTGGTCGACAAAGTGTTCGCGGGTCAGAGGGGGAGGAATATCGAAGCATATGTTGACGACTCCATCGTCAAGAGTAAAACTGACCGCGAACATTTGGACGATCTGGAAGAGACTTTCAGAACTTTGAGGAAATATAAGATGAAGCTCAACCCAAAGAAATGTGTCTTTGGGGTGAGAGCAGGGAAGTTTTTAGGCTTTTTGGTAAGCAAATGGGGGATTGATGCAAACCCAGACAAAGTCCAAGCCATTGTCGACCTGCCTGAGCCAAAAAGCATCAAGGATATTCAGCGGCTAACAGGGAGAATGGCGGCCCTTACTCGATTCATTTCAAAATCAGCAGACAAAGCTTTGCCTTTCTTTGCACTGCTAAGGGGGAATAAGAAGTTCGAATGGGGAGAGGAGCAAAGCAAAGCATTACTGGCGGTAAAAGAGCACTTGAAGAAGCTACCCACCATTACAAGGCCCGAGACTGGAGACGTATTACAACTATATATCTCGGCCTCGCCGAAGACGATCTGGCCGTGTTATTCTTTGGAAAAAGAAAAGAGGCGGCCAATATACTTACGTCGCCCACATCCTTACCGGGCCAGAGAGCCGTTACCAGTTGGTTGAGAAAATGGCTTTGGCCGTGATAATCGCCGCCAGGAAGCTCAGACCATACTTCGACTGCCATCCCATTCAAGTTTTAACCAACCAGCCGCTAGAAAAAGCGTTGCAAAAGATGGATAGTTCCGACCGCTTGCTGAAATGGGTCGTTAAACTATCGGAGTATGATATACAGTACAAGCCCAGGACCGCTATCAAAGCGCAGGCCCTGGCAGATTTTATCGTGGAAGCCTCATATGAGGAAGAAGAAGTGGAGCAAAAGGAAGTCTGGCTACTGGAAGTCGACGGATCGTCCGCTGTTAGCGAGTCTGGGGCGGGTATAGTGATGACTAGCCCTGAAGGAAATTCTTACCAGTACGCCATCAAGTTCGCCTTCCCGGCGTCAAACAACGAAGCAGAATATGAAGCGGCAATTGCCGGACTGAGAATGTGTTTGGCAGCGGGTGCTAAGAAAGTGTTTTTAAAAACGGACTCACAGTTGGTGAGCGGCCAGCTGAGAGGAGAATTTGAAGTCAGAGAGGCCAACATGCTAAAATACGTCGAAAAGGCCAAGGAGTTGATAGCTCAATTGAATCATTTTGAGATTCAAGCGATACCTAGGGCCGAGAACACGAAAGCGGACCCATTGTCCAAGTTGGCAAGCTCTGACTCATTTAGCATTGAAAGAACCGTCACGGTGGACATCTTGAAGGAAAAGAGCATCACAGAAAAAGTCGTAACCGTCAATAGTATAAACCAGCAGGGGGAATGGTTTAGTGAGCTGGTGGCGTACAAGTTGACTGGGACACTTCCCAATAATCCTTCGTCTGCCAAGAAATTGAAGCGACAAGCAAGTTGGTACGTCATATACCAGAATGAGCTATACAAGAAATCATTCAGTTTACCTCTGCTTAAATGCGCAACCGCATGGGAATCCTCGAAGATCCTTGAAGAAATACATGAAGGTATATGCGGCAACCATATTGGCGGAAAGGCTTTGGCACTTAAGGCATTGAGAGCGGGATTCTATTGGCCAAGTATGCTGGCAGATTCCCAGAGCTACGTTAAGAGAGGTGATAAGTGCCGGGAGATACGTCTCCGTCATTAACGAGCCGCCCAACGATTTGCGGCCTATCCTATGCCCGATTCCGTTCGCTCGGTGGGGAATGGACATCTTGGGACCGTTCACCACAAAGAACCGGGGGAGAAAGTTCCTAATAGTGGGAATTGATTACTTTACCAAGTGGATAGAGGCAGAGCCGACAACGAAAATCAAGGCAAATCAGGTCAAGAAATTCATCTGGCAAAATATTATGACAAGATTTGGGATCCCCATGGCCATCGTCTTTGATCATGGCGTCCAATTCGATTGTCATCCTGTACAGGCATTCTTAACGGAATTTCGGGTAAAATTTGCATAATCAGCCCTTTGCCACCCTCAGAGCAACGGACAAGCAGAGGCCGCAAACAATCAGATCCTAAACGCCATGAAGAAAAAGCTAGATGAATTTAAAGGAGGATGGGCTGATATGGTACCGGCAGTGCTATGGTCAAACAGAACAACGGAGAAGGAAGCAACGGGAGAGAGCCCATTCAAGTTAGCCTTCGGCGCAGAAGCGGTGTTGCCAGTAGAGGTGGGGTTACCCTCTTACCGGATCAAGCACCAAGACCTGCAAAAGAATGACCAGGCACTTAGGGAAGACCTAGACTTCTTGCCGAAAATAAGGCTGATGGCAGAACTTAGAGCAGCCGCTTACAAAGACAGGATCAGCAAGGCTTACAATAAAAAAGTCATGGAGAGGCCATTAGATGTTGGCGACCTGGTCCTTCGCAGAACAGCGGCCACTGGCAAGGGGCATATTGAGGGAAAGCTGACTGCTAACTGGGAAGGTCCCTACATCATAGCCAAGAAGATTGCTCTCGGTTCTTTCATTTTAAAGAACATGGACGGCAAGGAGCTTAAAAATTGTTGGAATGCTAGCGTCCTAAAGAAATACTATGTTTGAGTTATTTAATGTAATAGACCGAGAACCACCCTTCATGTGGGGGGTTGACGGCGGTAGGGTGTGGCAGCCACAGGGGAGGGGGGTGGCAGGGGAAGGGAGGTAGAGGGGTGGCACAGGAGGAAAGAGGGAGGAGAGAGAAAGAGAAGGAAGAAGAAAATCATTTAAAGAAATATTTAAAAAGATTAACCTGTTAAACAGGTAACTAGTCAACTGAGACCAATTTTGTAAAAAATGATGCATAGTTGGGACTGCTCAGAAATAATCCTTAATTGGGATTGAAAATGGCGGAACGCCCATTGTTGGGACTGTTGTTGTCAATTTTTCCTTACATTTAAGTATTCACTCTGTTTTTTTCCTTCAAAAAAAGTGCTACTCTTTTGCTTTGCGATATCGAATATGAACCCACATGTAATGGTATATAACTATATATTATTTTGGCTCAAGCGATACCCCGGGTCAGTTACAATTATCAAATATATTATTATTCATACATTTCATATTAATTTTATTAGCATTTCATTGGAAAATGGACTTTATGGCATGATAATAAGTTGTTTACAAAAACTTCTAAGGAATTGGGGACCAAAAGAATAATTTCAATGAAATTGGTGTAAGAGAATATTATTACCTTAATAAAAGTGTTAGAGATCAAAAAACTTGTCTATGTCTTTATAGTTACATATAATTATTAGACTTTATTATTTATTACTTTTAAACATTAATTATTGACATTGTAGTTGATTAGTGGTTAAAGTCTCACATTTCATTTCAAAGGTCATGTGTTTGATTCCTAGTAGCTACACATTGGGCTTGTTTGGTAAAGAGAATTTTGAGGAAAAATTAGAGGTTTCAACTCATAGAAGAGGATTTGACTAGTCAATCCTCAAATTTGGGTGTTCAGTTTAGAGAGGTTTGAAATAGTTGATTGAGCCCAATAAGCTCATTTTAAAAAAGTTGAGGGATGAGCTTTTTGACATTAGAGGTTTGGGAATGAGTGGGCAAATTACATTTATCTCCTAAAGTTCTTCAAAGTTACATTTATAAACAATAAAAAGTACAACAATGGATTATGCCAATGTCCTTATTGGTCATTTTGCACATTGAAATAACAATCAACTATCAGCTACTTACCAAACACCTTCATACAAACAGCTAATACAATCAACTAGTCAAACTAGCTAATACAATCAGCTATCGCCTATCAGCTAACAACTATTACCTATCCACTAATTACCAAATATGGTCATTGTTAATATTTTAAATGAGATCATAAACATTATGTGCATTAGAAGTTTGAGACGAGTGTCACGTGGCACATATATTGGAGAGTGTCATATTCCACGGACCCTTTAATAGGAATAACGTCTTTTAATATATTTGTATACTTATGATTTAAAACACTGGAAAGAACAAAAATGAATTAGATGATAATCATTAATTGTAAGGTGATTGTAAGAAAATATTTAAATAACTTTCGTAGGTAGAATCGATAATGTGAAAAACACAATTACAAGCAGGTATCATATGGTAGGATTTAGTTTTATCTCTGTTTTCCTATAAAGAGCAAAGAGTGAACTAATATCTGGAATAATAAAGAAAATATTGTTAGTTACATTTGCGTATTAGTGCATCACCAATACCCCCGGGGTCCATGATTTATCTTTAAAATTGTGGTCTCAAATCCCAATTCTCGCAACTCAAATATGTCAACTCACGGAAAACCTAGAACTATCAAGGAAGTCGATGCTAATAGTGAATGGCAAGATATGTAAACATTAAAAACACGATTTTATAAGAAAATGAAAAAATGGCGAAGATGTACACTCGTACTGTCGTACATTCGCTTTTTAATATTTTTCCTTTTTTTTCCTTATTTGTTTTTTAAAATTTTCACTAGTAACAACTATAGTACATCTATACTATATTTTGTACATTATATAATATCTTCTGTATATCGAGAAACTATATTTGCACATTAATGAAGATATGCAATAGCAGCAGCAGTCTAAACAATCAAGCTTAGCAAGCAAATTCAAGACAAGCTCACGTGCTACTGTTAGCCCTTCTACTAGCTAGTTAGTTGGTTAGCACATGCTGTATTTTGTTAGAATCAGTTAGAGTTCGTTATGAGATTGTAACCATCAGCTTATTAATGTATGAATGGTTGTAAGATTGTACGCTCTATTTTGATTGGCTAGGACATGTAATTACGTTGTCCTATATAAATCAATCATTACTGTAATCCTTAGTGTAATAAACACAATAATCATAATACAATCTCATTTTCCTTTCTCCTCTATTTTATCTCTCTCTCTCTCATTTCTTTCTCAATCTGAGAAGAAATACAAATGAAGTTCTAAGAACTTCTTTATGGTAATCACAACAGGATCACAACAAAGATTCTGGACTTCATTGCAAAATCATCATTTGCAAGAACAAATTCAACAACAAAAGTTGAAGAATCTGTAGGTTGAATAAACTACAGAAAACCAAAATTGTGCAGATTTCAGGTTTCTTATGTCAAATCTTAGTTTGATTTGCCATTTTAATTGGTTCCTCTTTTCATTGAGGTATTATTCATTCTTTCTATTTTTCCTGTGAAATTTTATGCACAATTCTGATCAATCAAGGTCAAATTTACTTGATCTTATAAAGCATCATAACTTCATCTCCTGAACATCAACATTTACTTCTCTTATTCAGGATCCTTTAAGTCCTTATTTTATTCATCCTAATGAAAATACTTCACTTCCATTAATTTCTGAAATATTTGATGGAGAGTGTTATGGAGAGTGGAAAAGGAGTATGATGATTGCTCTATCTGTGAAGAACAAATTGATGTTCATTGATGGTAGCTTACCTAAACCTAGTCAAACCAATACTAATTGCAAAGCCTGGGCACGCTGTAATGATATTATAATATCATACATTTTAAGGTCTTTAGAACCTAGCATTGTTATGAGTGTGATCTACTTAGGCACAGCTGCTGAAATTTGGAAAGATCTTGAGGAAAGGTTTTGACAAACCTTAAGACCTCAATTCTATTCTCCTCAACAAAATCTGAGTGAAATTTCACAAGGTTCATCTTCAATAACTCATTATTTTACTCAGATCAAAAGAGTATGGGATGAGTTAAGTGCAATCAGGCCTTTGCCTTCTTGTACCTGTAATGGTTGTAAGTGTAATCTTACACAGAAATTCATGAAACAACAAGATGAAGATATACTTATATAGCTATTGATGAAACTAGATTCTAAGTACACTAATGCTATGTCCAATATCTTAATGACGCAACCTTTACCTAAGCTGTCCTTATCATACAAATTACTAGTTCAGGATGAGAAGCATAGGCAAACTTCATCCAATGCCACAGCTGCACAAGCTTATGCCAATACAATAGCAGACAGTAAAGAAAATTTTGATTTTATTGGCAAGAATTACAACAAACAGAATCCTCGACATGTTTTTCAGCATTCGGGAAAGAAGATTGTAGTTGGAGGTGCAAGCAAGAAGTCTTGTGATCACTGCAAGAGAGTAGGACATACCATAGATAACTGCAGGAAAATCCATGGTTATCCTTCACAAGTCAAAGGTAAGAATAAAAGTGTTGTTGTTGTAGCACAAGGTGATGACACTGATGCAGGGACAAGTATTACTAACATCTCTGATGAACAGTTCAATAATCTGCTCCAGCTTATCTCTGCTACAAATAAGTCTGAAGATGCATCATCTACTAGTAGTTCTGCTTATGTGGCAGGTACTTGCCTTATTACTTGTCCCAACTCATAGTGGATTATAGACAGCTGGGCTACTTATCATATCTGCACCAATTTGGTTCTATTTTCATCCTATAAAAATAAACATACTAATACTATCACTATTGCTGATGGAAAACAAGTGATAGTTGAGCACAAAGGGAAGGTGGAATTTGATAATGGAATTGTAACACCCGACCCATATGGAGTCGAGTCTATTGTCACCAATGCACATCCAGAGCCAACAACTATCCTCAATAACCAGCACAAGTTCTTCACGCTCATTTTGTCCTCACTCATGCGCACCCCGAGAAACTTCCCAGGAGGTCAACCATCCCTGGACTACTCTCAGCCAAGTATGCATGCTTAACTGTGGAGTAACTAAGGAAATGAGCTCCATAAAACAAAGATGCATCTTGTTGGAATGAGTAGCCAGCTAAATCCTCTAAAGCAATCATGAGGGGTATTATATACACCTCCACTTGAGGACAGCAACGCCCTCATTGCGCCTGAGGACTCCACATATTCGGCCACAACGACCTGTGGATCGCCATATCCTGGAAACTAATCACGTATTCAACCGCAGCCGGTGATATAGCCCTAGATCCTCCCCCACTAGGCGACCAACCTTGGATTAATTATCCACACGATCAGCACGCGGTCGCAGGATTGCTCTAATACCATTTATAACACCCGATCCTTACGGACTCGAGTCTATTGTCATCAATGCGCATCCAGGGCCAACAACTGTCCTCAATAACCAACGCAAGTTCTTCCGGCGCATTTTGTCCTCACTTATACGCACCCTAAGAAACTTCCTAGGAGGTCAACATCTCTGGACTACTCCCAGCAAAGCACGCTTAACTGTTGAGTAACTAAGGAAACGAGCTCCCTAAAAGAAAGATGCATCTTGTTGGAATGAATAGTCTGCTAAATTCCTTTATAGCAATCATGAGGGGTATTACAGAATTTGTATTGGACAAGGTGTTACATGTCCCTGGATTCAAGTTCAACTTGTTGTCCACTCACAAGCTTTGCATAGACATGAATTGTCATATTACTTTCACATCTGACCTGTGTTTACTCCAGGATCCTTCCTTACATCACTCAGTGGTTCTTGGTAAAATCAATACTGGTCTATATGCTGTAAATGAGGAACACTCAAGAAAAGAAGAATGTTCAGGAAATTATGGTGACAAACATCAGCTTAAAGTTGGTCTATTAGCTGACTTTGAAGATACAAAGTTGTGGCACCTCAGGTTAGGCCATATGCCATTTAATAAATTGCACTTAGTTAATCCTGATATTCCTAATAATGTTGTTTGTGATTCAACATGTCAAATTTGTGCCAAAGCAAGACAAACTAGACTCCCTTCTGTGAGTACTACTACCTCGGTTAAATGCTTTGATTTGGTTCATGTTGACACATGGGGGCCTTATAAAACCAAGACACATGATGGATTTGCCTGGTTTCTTACTGTTATTGATGACTTTTCTAGACATACATGGATATTTATGATGAAACACAAGAGTGATGCAGTTCCAATTCTCACAAACTTCTCTTTGTTGATAGAAACATAATACAATGTAAAAATAGCATGTTTTAGAATAGATAATGCCAAAGAATTGTGTGAAGGTGATATTCTGGATTTGTTTAATTCTAAAGGGATTAGACATCAAAGAACATCTTTTAAAAGAGCGCAAACATAGGCACTTATTCAAGGGAAGATGCCAGATAGGTTATGGGAAGAATGTTTGATGTGTGCAACACATATTATAAACAAAATGCCTCATAGAAGCATTGGGTTTTGTTCTCCCTATGAAAAACTCAATTGAACTAAGCCTTCTCTTACACACTCACTAGTGGAAAAACAAGGAAGGGTTGCGGTCAAAACAGCCCTAAGGGCTGCGTTTTTGGTCAGCAGCCCTTTCCATAGCAGCCCTTCAATAGATAAGAAGGGCTGCGGTTTTTAGCCGCAGCCCTTCACAACGAAAGGCTGCGGTTTAGGCCAAAAACGCAGCCCTTATAAGCTTGAAGGGCTGCGTTTTCGGCTTAAACCGCAGCCCTTCTCTATGTAAAGGGCTGCGGTTTTAAGCCTAAACCGCAGCCCTATTTAATTGAAGGGCTGCGGTTTAGGCTTAAAACCGCAGTCCTTCACATTCAAATTTTTTTTTTTTTAAAATAAATTGCACCCTCCACCCCCCGCCTACCCCCCCGCCCCCCAAAGACACCCCACCCCCCGCCCACCCCAAAGACCCCCCCCCCCCCGCCCACCCCCCCGGCCCAAAGACACCCCACCCCCGCCCACCCCAAGACCCCCACCCCCGCCCACCCCCCGCCCAAAGATACCCCACCCCCGCCCACCCCAAGACCCCCCCCCCCCGCCCCCCCCCCCCACCCCCACCCCCACCCCGCCCCTCACCCCCACCCCCGCCCACCCCAAAGCCCCCCACCCCCCCGCCCACTCCCCGCGCCCCGCACACCCCACCCCCTACCCACCCCAAAGACCCCCCCCCCCGCCCACCCCCGCGCCCCCAAAGACACCCCACCCCCCGCCCACCCCCCGCCGGCCCCTCACCCCCCCCCCCTTCCCCCCCCCCCGCACTCCCACCCCCCCCCCCCACCCCCGCACTCCCCCCGCCCGCCCCCGCCCCCGCCCCCCCACCCCCCACCCCCTTCACTCCCCTACACCCCCACCCCACCCCACCCTCTCGCCACCTCCTCCACCCATTCTTCGCCAGCCACCCCAACACCCAACCAGCCCCATAGCCCGGCCAAAGACCCACCATGGCGGCCCCCCACCCTACCCCCCACCCAAAACCTCCCTTCGACACAAAAAAAACCGATCAAATTGCAATAATAATATATGACAAGTTTTTGAACGTAATATAATAATTAACTTTAAATATGTATATATTTAATAATGTGAAAAATGTACATAGAATTAATACAAACTAGTAGATGTATCATAAGCAATCATCGCAAATGTGGGACGCCAACTTATCCCGAACTTCATGTAATTCGTCTGTGGTGAAGGCCCTCAAACGTGGTGTGTTATTCATATAAACCTTGCAAAACAACCAAGGAATAAACACATAATATAAGAATTCAATCATTTACGTACCGTAGTTAGTAGTTCTAAAAATGACATATACCTTCCCGAAATTCAATCAAAAACAAATGCAAGCCTAAAACTCTACACACTAGTTATATTATACCTTATATTATCATATTGAAAAAGAAAATGGAGTTAAATGAAGCGATAAGTACGAATTAGACGCGAAAAGGCAAAAATAGGCCTAAAATGCCCTTTTCGTTCCCAAAATTCAACCTACAACAATTGCAAACCTAAAAATCTACACAATAGTTACATTATGCCTCATATTATCATGTTAAAAATCAATTTGGGGTTAAATGACTCGATAAATACGATTTGGAAGCGTAAAAGGCAAAAATAGGCCTAGAAATGACATTTTCATTCCCAAATATATGCATGTGCTACTTTGGTTTCTAAACCAATTAATACCTATTACCAATCGATCTAATCTAAACTAACATATACTAATAAGTTACATACCTTTTGAAGATCATCGGCATTAGTGCCTTTGGTTGACGATATCGAACATGTACCTCAGCACGTAATAGCCACATGCAAGTCCATCTTCTTGTTGCGGACACTAAATGTTCACCAAAGGATGCATCCAATGACATTCATGTTAATTAGATGTGTAGTATGTGGCTAAAAGTGTTTCTATATAAGGACAAATAAATTAGTCATGTTACCTCGACTGATATCCAAACAGGAGCTTTTGGTGCTCGAAGTCCTTTTGCACTAATATGCTTCATCACACTACATCAACAACATTATTATAAGATTAGATGTACTAACTGTTTATATATTTAAAGATGATGAATAATGTGTAATATTAATAAGTGCGCATATATTGAGTTTCGATTAGGCTACCTATTTAACAATGATTTGATTAGTAAGGTCCGTGGTGGTTGTCGACGCAAAGAATCAAAGTGGTAGACTTCGTTACGTGACAAACATATCGCAAGCAGTGTCCAATGAGCCCTACAACAAGAAAATATAGTTATTATTAATCGTAGAACAATTAATAGGTCAATTTAAGTATCGAATAATAAAAGTAAAGCGAGTTTAACAAGCATACTTTTCAATATAAGGAACAAGAATGATCTGATGATATCCAAAACGAGATGATGCTTTGAAACTCATGTCGAGATACTCTTTCACTTCGGCTTTGTTTTGTAAGCAATTGTCATCTCGTATTATGTTTGGACATAACCAACCAAACATTGCACTAGATGTTGCAAGCAATTCATTGTATAATAACCTGAGAAATTATATTGATTATATTAAAAGTAAACCAACAATTACTTATTATGGATTTGAAAACTACTTAAGGCATATATATGTATATGTATATTTAATTTATATACTTATGTATTACCTCATGAATGTTTGTATCATGGAAACATTCAACTCTACCCCACATAAGAATTCTTTAATATCAACCTTTGAAATGAATGTCGATGAGTTCTCAAGGTAGTGGAATTGTTGCTCCCCCAAAGCAACCTCAATTGCGCTTTCATCGGGTAAATCGCTAGCGCACTCATGTAACCAAAAGCATGGCGTAGTAAGGATCCGCACCACCTCTGGATCGATAATAAGTGGATTTTTTTGTCTTAGAAACATTTCCCGTCACCACATTTCGTTCACCTTCATCACGTAAACTTGCTTTCTTATAAGGTGAACATGCCTTCTTTCCCTTCCTGGCATGTGAGTCGGCCTTCCCCCAAACCTAGTATTTAGTTAAAAGTAAAGATATTACCGACTATCATAGGAACTATAAAAGAAAACACGCATATATATATATGAATGTTAATCATTGTACCTCATCCGAAAACCGCACCAATGCACGCGGCCACGAACATAATCGCCAAGGGCATCATTTAGTAACTGTAGACCAACTTCTGGCTTCGGCAGCGGAAGAGGTAATTCTTCGAAACCTGACACAATTTCATTGAGGGTGACCACATAGTGATTATGATCCACTAACTGGTTATGCAATCGTACTCGGTCACTAGGGGGTTGTGCATGGCCATGAGCTACGAGGATGAAACTATCATAACCATCTCCTCCGACTAATAGTTCACATGGTGTCTCTTCCCGTAAAAAAAACTCTATTTATAGTTAGTCTATGAAACAACATATATATAGTAAGAATTTCATGCATTTAAGAACGTAACAATAGTTGTTTAACAAAGCAAAGGGATTAAGTGATTACCTTCAACTCGGGTCCTACGGGTGGATCAGCCGGCTAGGTGTAGTATCACTACCCTTCTTGAATGCAGCAAAAGTCGGTAAACCCATTTGCTCCAAAATGGCGTTGAAGTTATGGGTCATCTCCTCCCTTAGCTCCTCCCGAATTGCAGCTTTCATAGCCTCCACATCTACTTACGTTGCCGAATTCACACTACTTACACTTGATTTTATCGCTGTAGTGTATTGATCACCATATACCTTTCTCAAACCGAGGCGGACACCTCCTACGCCCCTCACACGTCCACTGTGGTCCGATCCTAAAGTTTCGTGCAATGCATCAATGTGTCCTTTAGGAGTGAACTCACCAGTTGCCTCTTTTTCCTTCAAGCCAATCTACATAAGTATAAGAGAGAAATGCTTGTGAGCGCAAAAGTTATATTATATATACCTTATATAACCATATAATCTGTACTTACAATGGCGTTGGCTATCTGTTGTGTTCCGGGGTCAGGCAAGACTCTTTTTCCCTTTGCATCAACCCCATGCATCGAACACCACCAATCGAGGACTCTATCTGGTTGCCGAGGCTGTGCAACTGTCGTCATTAAGCCACTCCCCGTTGCCGTTGTCGACCCTATTGTGGGGTAATGGCTGAACATCCACTTCTCTCTCGCCTCATTGTACGAATGAGCACCCAAATGATGATAATACTTCCTAGCTTTTGCACTCGAGCTACTTTTCTCACGACTTGCCTAAAACACACAATTATAAACAAAGGTTAGCTACGTACGGTGCTATACAATAATATCTTGGATCTAAGTTTATTAAATCTTAATAAAATATTCTTACAATAGCTTGTGGGGTTGTTTTCTTGGCAACAAATGCTTCCCACTCTTCGGGTTTGATAGTTTTCCATATTTGAAATGGTAATTTGGATGGTGCGAGATGATGTTTCGGTGAAGCCTCAGGATCGGCTTGTGTTTCTCCGCCGTAGATGTTCTTCTTCTTTGTACCTACTACTTTCCTCCGCTTAGTGATCCACCCAGACACTAACTTAGCCTTGAAATCTCTGAATCTCTGGGCAACCGCGGATAGAAATACATTCTTCTTGGCTTCATCATCTTCGATATTGAATTGATTCTACAAAAAACGCAGTTCACAAATTAGTTTTCGCAAATGTTGTAATTTATATGCTATAAGTAATATTACACATATATTTAACTAAATAATTAAGAAACTAAACGTTATTGTACTTGAAGCTTACCATGGTATCTTCCCATAGACACCGCTTCAATCCCTCGGGCACCTCTTTCCATGAGTGCAAAATGGAGAGTTTATGCATGCAAATGCCAACTTGCATGCCATACTTTTGACGCCACTTTCCACAAGGTTGACCCATGTTATCGTACTCCAAAGTCATATTTGTGTGTTTACCTAGTGACTTTGTAGGTCCCCTTCCTTTTCTCTTTTTCGTCGCCAATGACTTCCTAGGCATTTGTGCATTTATCTCTTCACGGCGAAATCGAGACAATTTACCCCGTTCCTTTCTCGCATCGAAAGACTCATCCTCGGTAGTGTGTTCAGCACCACTTGTGGTGTTATCCGTATGCACATCCGCCATCTCCCTGAAATTGTACAAATAATGCATTAAGATAACAAAAAATTAAAATTAACATTGCCACTAAGGGGGGTGGGGTGGGGTGTGGGGGGGGGGTTCGTGTGCAAGGGGCAAGCGGTGCAGGGGAGGGGGGGAGGGGGGCAGCGGGCAGGGGAGGGGAGGGGAGGGAAGGGGCAGCGGTGGCGGGGAGGGGAGGGGGAGAGGAGGGGGGAGGGGCTGTGCGGGGGAGGGGGAGGGGAGGGGGCCGTGCGGTGGGGGGAGGGGAGGGGCCGTGGCAGGGGGGAGGGGAGGGGGGCGTGCAGTGGGGGGAGGGAGGGGAGGGGTTGTGCAGGAGGGGGAGGGGTCATGCGGGGAGGGGAGGGGAAGCGGGGGGGGAGGGGGGGGGGCGTGTGGGGGGGGGGAGGAGAGGGGCAAGCGGGGGGAGGAGAGGGGGCCGTGCGGGGGGGGGGGGGGAGGGGTGTGCGGTGGGGGAGGGGAGGGGGTGTGCAGGTGGGGGGGGGGGCGTGGGGGGGAGGGGAGGGGGTTGTGCGGTGGGGGGGGGAGGGGAGGGGAGGGGGTGTGCAAGGGGGGGAGGGGCCGTGGTAGGGGGGGGAGGGGAGGGGCAGCAGGGAGGGGAGGGGAGGGGGGCGTGGTAGTGGGGGGGGAGGGGAGGGAGGGCGTGCAGTGGGGAGGGGAGGGGCAGCAGGGGGGAGGGGGGGGGGTGTGCGGTGGGGGGAGGGGAGGGGAGGGGGTGTGCGGTGGGTGGGGGGGGGGGGGGGGGGCGGTGGGGGGGGAGGGGAGGATTTGGAAGCGAAAAGGCTAAAATAGGCCTAAAATGCCCTTTTCGTTCCCAAAATTTAACCTACAACAATTGCAAACCTAAAAATCTACACAATAGTTACATTATACCTCATATAATCATGTTCAAAAAGAATTTGGGGTTAAATGACTCGATAAGTACGAATTGGACGCGAAAAGGCAAAATTTGGCCTAAAATGACCTTTTCGTTCCCGAAATGCAACCAAGAACAAATGCAAGCCTAAAAATCTACACAATAGTTACATTATATCTCATATAATCATGTTCAAAAAGAATTTGGGGTTAAATGACTCGATAAGTACCATTTGGAAGCGAAAAGGCTAAAATAGGCCTAAAATTCCCTTTTCGTTCCCAAAATTCAACCTACAACAATTGCAAACCTAAAAATCTACACAATAGTTACATTATACCTCATATAATCATGTTCAAAAGAATTTGGGGTTAAATGACTCGGTAAGTACGATTCGGAAGCGAAAAGGCTAAAATAGGCCTAAAATATACCCCATGCCCGGCCTCCCCCAACCCTCCCCCACCCCATGCCCAGCCTCCCCGCCCTCCCCCCACCCCATGCCCACCCTCCCCCCACCCCATGCCCACCCTCCCCAGCCCATCCCCCACCCCCTTTCCAAAGATCCCCGCCCCCCCCCACCCCATGCCCGGCCTCCCAGCCCTCCCCCCCCCCTTCCAAAGATCCCCGCCCTCCCCCACCCCATGCCCGGTCGCCCAGACCATCCCCCATCCCCTCGCCCAAGACCCCCCACCCCCTACCCACCCTCCACAAGCCCTCCCCCACCCCCTACAATCACATTTTACAACACAAAATAGAAGAGAAATTAAATAAAACAAAGAGGAGAGAGAGTGAGAGGGGAATTACCGACAATGCAGTAGTGGTGGTGGTGGTGGCGTCAAGGCGCACTGAGAGAAGAGAAGAAGAAGGAGCTCAGGCAACGCTGAGAGAAGAGAAGAAGAAGTGTGCACCGGCGATGGGACGGCGCTCCGGCGATGTGTCGGTGCTCCGGTGATGGCCGTTAGGGCAGTGCGAGTTAGTGTGAGGGAGAGGAGTGAGTGTGCGAGTGAGTGTGAGGGAGAGGGGTGAGCTGAGTGTGCGAGGGAAATTTGCGAGTGAGTGCTACTGTGTGTTGCGCGCAAAACTCACAGGTTGAAATGGGCAGTGCGAGATAGGAAGGGCTGCGCTTATCCTAGAAAACGCAGCCCTTCGTGTATGAAGGGCTGCGGTTTCTAAGCTAACCGCAGCCCTTCACATAAAGGGCTACGGTTAGCCTTAAAACCGCAGCCCTTCATACTGCATGAAGGGCTGCGGTTTTAAGTCTAACCGCAGCCCTTCACAAAAAGGGCTGCGGTTTCCTTGGAAACCGCAGCCCTTCATACAAGAAGGGCTGCGTTTTTAATAAAACGCAGCCCTTCTTGCGCAGCCCTTCCTTTTTTTCCCCTAGTGACTTAAGGGTATTTGGATGCTTATGTTCAGTTTCTACCTTTAGCCAACATATTAAAGTTTGATCCTAGAGCAAACTTATGTGTTTTGATTGGTTATGCAACTGATCAGATGGCTTATAAACTTTATTGTTTAGAAACTCAAAAACTTATCATTTATAGAGATGTCATTTTCAATGAACATCATCTCCCCTTTCATTTTTCCGCTGTGTCTTCTCATTCTCAATCCTCACAACCTATATTTCTTCTTGTTGACAACATTATTGATTTAACCTTAGACTTTGATGTTCCTGAACTTCTCATGTTTCATGATACACCAACTTCTTTATCTCCACCAAATATACCTAACACTACTTAATCAACTTCACCTCCACACATACAAACTCCTAGCACAACAACAAACTCACCTATACAGACTGAACAACCCAACACCACCATAAATTATTCCTCCCTTTTTCTTCCTAATTCTGATCTTGACCTTAGACAATCTACAAGAACCAGATCTAAACCAGCTTACCTTGATAATTACATATGTGTAGCTGACAGTACTGTATCTCACTAGTGCAATATTGTACAGATTGCTCAATTACCTTATCCCATTCAAGCTGTCATTAATCATACTTCGACTGAAACTGAAGCAGTTAACTATTGGAAAGCTTCTCAACACCCTGGATGGGTGGCTGCTATGCAAAAGGAAATAGATGCCCTTGTTGCAAACCAGACTTGGGATCTAGTTTCACTTCATAAGCATAAGAAAGCAATTGGATGTGAATGGGTGTTTAAGGTGAAGTTGAAGGCAGATGGAACAGTTGAAAGATTGAAAGCTAGACTTGTAGCAAAAGACTTTACACAAAAGTATGGACTGGATTACAAGGAGACATTCTCTCCAGTGGTTAAAATGACAACAATTAGGTGTTTAGTTTGAGTTGCAGCCTCTCATAAGTGGCCTTTACATCAATTAGACATCAACAATGCCATTTTACATGGCACACTTCACGAAGAGGTGTATATGAAGGCTCCAGAGGATTTTCATAATCCTAATCAACTTGTTTGCAAGCTGAACAAGTCCTTATATGAACTTAAGCTGGCATCAAGATAATGGTTTGCAAGGTTGAATGTTGAATTGGTCAAGCATGGGTAATCTCAGTAAAAGAATGACTATTCACTCTTTCTCAAGAAGCTTGATTCTTCCATTACTATTGTGCCTGTCTATGTGGATGACATAATACTTATTGGATTTGATCTTACTGAAATTATCACTCTTAAACAACATCTTCATGATGTGTTTAGCATTAAGGATCTAGGCATCCTTAACTACTTCCTAGGCATGGAAGTCAATCATTCCTCAGAAGGGATTATCATGACACAAATGAAATTCATCAAGGAGTTGCTAGCTGATTTTGGTCTTGATGTTTCTAAAAAGGAGAGCTTTATGCAAGACACCTCTTCCTGTTACAACCAGACTTGTTGCAACTGAAGGAAAGCTTTATGCAGATCCAGAACAATATAGATGTCTTGTTGGAAAATTTAATATCCTAACACAAACTAGGCCAGATCTATCCTTTACTGTGCAAACCCTTAGCCAATTCATGCATCAACCAAGGATTTCTCACCTTCAGGCCCTTCATCATGTTCTTAAATATCTGACTCACACTCTTGGTTAGGGCATATTATTGAAAGCTACAATCTAAGCAGTAGTCAACAATCTCTAGATCATCTAGTGAAGCTGAGCATAGGGCAATGGCTGTAGCAACAACAGAAGTCACATGGACAGTGAGATTACTTCAAGAATTCAATGTGCTTCATTTACAACCAATTACTTTAAACTATGACAATAAAAGTGCACTTCATATTAGAAGAAATCTTGTCTTCCATGAGCGTACTAAGCAGATAGAATTGGATTGTTATTTCACAAGGGAGAAAGTTCTTGAGGGCCTGTTTGAACTCATCTATCTACCTACTTCATAACAAATAGCAAATATTCTCACTAAGCCTTTGTCTTCCTCTCATCATGACAAACTCCTTTCCAAGCTTGGTATGACTGATTCCAAGTCTTCCTCCAGCTTGAGGGGGGGGTAATGAAGATATGCAACAGCAGCCTAAACAAGCAAGCTTAGCAAGCAAATTCAAGACAAGCTCATGTGATACTGCCAGCTTTTCTACCCACTTGTTAGTTGGTTAGCACCTGTTGTATTCTGTTAGAATCAGTCAGAGTTTGTTATGAGATTGTACACATCAACTTATTAGTGATTGGTTGTAAGATTGTAAGCTCTATTTTGATTGGCTAGGACAAGTAATTATGTTGTCCTATATAAATCAATCATTGTTGTAATCCTTAGTGTAATAAACACAATAATCATAATACAATCTCATTTTCCTTTCTCCTCTATTTTCTCTCTCTCTCATTTCTCTCTCAATCTGAGAAGAATTATAAATGAAGTTCTAAGAACTTCTTTACACATCCATAATTGTTTTTGCATCTTACATCCATTTGTTTTCTTGTATATCTAAAAACTATGTTAATTTGTGCATCTATAATTTATTTTATGCATCTAAAAACTATGTTTGTACATTCAATACGTCCGAAAATTATGTTAGTACGTCTATATTATATTTTGTACATCTAGAATATATGTTGTACATCCAGAACTATATTTGCACATACATAATAGTTTTTGTGTTTTACATCCATTACTTTTTTGTATATCCAAAAAATAAGTTTTCACATATGTAATATTGTTTTTGAACATAAAAAAAAATTTGTACATCTAAAGATGCCAAGAAATAATTAAGGGTATTTTATAAAAAACAAAAAACTAAATTCCATCAAAGGCCCCGTTTTTTGGAATGCGAGAAACTGAACTGAATGGAACTGACTAAACCGAACTGAACTGAACTGAACTGAAACGAGCTGAACTGAACTGACCTTAACTGAAGTGAGCTGAACTGTATAATTAATTCTCTAAAATAATAATAATTGATAATAATCATTAATTATTAAAATAATAATATCAATACTAATTATTATTATTATTATTATTATTATTTATTTATATTATTCATTATTTTTATTAAATTGTATATTATTTTTATTAAATTGTTGTTGGTGGTGGTGTAAATAATAACAAAAATAGTAATACTGATAATAATAATAATAATAATAATAATAATAATAATAATAATAATAATAATAATAATAATATAATAATGATAATAATAATAATAAAATATTAATAATAATAACAATAATAGTAATAATAATAATAATAATAAAACAACAGTAATAAATATAATAAAATAAATAATAATAGTAATAGTAATAATAAAAACAAAATAATAATGATAATATTAATAAAAAAAGAAAATAATTATAATATTAATTATAATAACAATAATAATAGTAATATTAAAAATAAAAATAATAATTAAAACATTGAACTAAAGTAAAGTGAGCTGAACTGAACTGAACTAAACTGAGATGAATTGAACTGAAAATAAGTCCAAAAGAACAGGGCCTAATAAAGTAGATGGCAACAATGTTCACCAGTGAACATTTCACCATTTAGCCGGTCTCGTTTTGTAAGGGCTTTTTTGTAATATCATATGGTTTGGAATATATTATTCTCCTATTATAATACGCTAAGTCTTATACGCAGCCGGCCACACTGTTAGTTAATGGTATTGCAATCCACATATAAGGTTACTTATTGTACTTTAAGGTTACCAATTATTATACTAGGATTACTTATAATTGTTCAAGTAACTAATTAGGGAAATTTCCTCGGGTAGCCCTGAGGTTGGCGCAATTTTCAAGTTGCCCCTTACATTCGGGAAATTCCTCAGAAATCCCTGATTTGACTTTATGCTCAAAACACCCTTACAGTTAACGGAGCCCTAACGCTATTAGGTTTTTCTCTCATTCTTCTGATACGTGTTCTAGAAGTGTTCATAATATAATATCTCTTTAAAATGTATCTTAGCAATGATAGTCTTTGTGTGTAATTATTTTCAGGCAGTCTCGTCCTTGGTTATTTGGCTGTTGGTATCTTGATTGGTCCTCATGGTCTTTTAATCATCTGCTATGTGCATGGCACTAAGGCGATTGCGGAAATTAGTGTTGTGATTTTACTATTTAACATTGGCCTTGTGAGGTGGCAGGGGAGGAAGGAGGGAGGAGAGAGAAAGAGGAGGAAGATGATAGGAAAAAAAGTTCAAAAAAAAAGTTAACCAAGTTAACCTGCTTGGACCACCAATGTAAAAGAAGTGTCAAAATTGGGACTACTTAATATTAAACTAAAGTTGAGATTGTTTTGTTAGAGGGGGCCATAGTTGAAACTCTTCTTTTCAATTTTTCCATTTTTTTAAAAAATGGTACAAAGAGAAGTTAAAATACGTTATCTAACTAACAATGCTTTTACTTGATATATTAATGTGAGCACTAAAGGTACTTTTATGATGTGTCATCTCGATGATTGGGTTATAGGTGGATAAATTTGCACATTGTGTACGGTCTGGTGGGGTAACTATTTAGGTCTTTTACATGTTGAAAGTTTTGATTTATGAGACTTAGTAGTTGTAATTTGTCTAATTCGTCTTCTGCTGAAACAAGTAAAGGCTTGTTCGTTATCATAATCTGTTTTCAGTTTCTGTTTTTTTTTAAACCAAAAACAAAAATATGGAAATTAGAAAATCTAGTTTTCAGTTTTCAATTGTCAATTTTCAAAATTGACATGTTTAGTATAACTATGATTAATTTTAAGTTTATTATACCTCTTATATCATATGACTTTTACATCATAAAACCAAAAATTTAAAACTGACAATAGTGGAAAAAAAGCCTAACTGATCCGGTTAAAATGGGCTTAACTTATCTGGAAATGAACCGGATCAGCTAGAGGCGATGCGGCTGAGGAAACTTAACTGATCAGGTTCATTACCAGATTAGGTAATACTTAACTAATCCAGTGAAGTGGTAAAAATCAGGTAAGTTATTGTCATTAACTAATCCGATTTTCACCTCTTCATCGGATCAGTTGTACAATTTTAATTCAAAAAAATTGACATTGTTCAGCAGCTCTAAACTCACTTAAGAAACTAAAGAACATGAAAAATTAACAAGCTAAATTAAAGAACGAATTACAAAAATATTATACATTAAAAGACCCTAAAGAGGAGGAAAAGAAAGAGAGGTAGAGAAACTCCAAAAAAAAATTACAAAAAAATTTACAAAAATAATTCGTCAACAATCTAAATGAAATAAATAAAGTAGATGAAAAATAAACAATCTTTTCGTAGTTAACCAGCGGATCAACAAAAATGCGACACTAATATCAAAAAAAATAAACAATCTCAAACCCTTGATCCAAAATTACAAAAAAATAAAAAATCAACAATTCTATATAAAAAAAAAATCCTAAAATCAACAATTTTATAGATGAATAGAAATAAAATAAACCCTAAAAATGCGAATTAATATCAAATAAAATAAATAATCTCAAACCTGAGATCCAAAAATTAATCAATAATATAAACTAATATAAAAAATTCATAACAATAATTCATTAAAATTACAAAACAAAATTGCTTTTCTTTAACCCTAATCACTCACACATCAAAAGAAGACCTCATAGAACAAGAGGACAAGAAGAACGCATCAACAGCATCAACAACAGCAGTAGCGGCAAACGCGGAGGAGATAGAACAAGGTGGAGATCATTCGCTTGACTGAGACGATTTCGGCCAAGACTTTTCGGAAAAAAATTTAGACATGCAAAATCTTGTTAAATTTGTCTCAATATATATTTTCAAGAAATAAACAGCCTAGGATTTTTACTTCTAGCAAATGTAAAATTTAAACGATCAAAATATTACATTGACAAAATATGAAAGTCAAATTATTGTAACTAAATAACAGAGGAGGAAATTGTACAAGTAATGAAGATGAATTGTGTTAACCTAGATTGGTTAACCCTGGCACTGTATATATCAGGATATATTACAGACCTAATACTATTAAAAGTCCCTTCTATCCTTTTACATACAATATTACACTAATACACCCCCTCAATCTTTACGGGTGATACAACGGATAGATTGGAACGATGTTGAGTAAACAAATCAGTAGATAGGCCTTTAGTAAAAATATCAACAACTTGCAACTTAGTTGGAAATGACGAACCAAAAGTTCTCCTTTGGCAACCATTTCATAAACAAAGTGGTAACCGACATCAATATGTTTACTTCGATCATGATGAACTGGATTAGTAGTGAGATAAGCATAAGAAACATTATCACAATACAAAATCACTGGTCGTCGAAGAAAATAACCAAGGTAAACAAGAAGTTGCCGAAGTCGAATAGTCTGCAACAATATATGAAATGCTCTATATTCAGCTTCAGTGGAGGATTTGAAAACAGTGGGTTGCTTTTTCGAGCGCCAGCAAAGCAAATTCTTCCCAAAAAAATAGCACAACCAGTAGAACGACGAGAATCTGGACAACCAGCCCAATCTAGATCAGGGTATGCAATTACAACGGTAGGAGAACTGCTGCTATTTAAGAATAAACCAAACGTCAAGTACCCTGCAGATTTCTAAAAATTCTTTTCACATCATGAAGGTGAGTAGTACCAGGAGCATGGATAATCTGAGACACCATATTAACAACATAAGCAATATATGGACGAGTCATAGTTAAGTATTGCAAAGCACCAACCATACTACGATAATTTGTGGGATCAGCAAGAAGTTCTCCGTCAAGAATAGACAATGTTACTCTAGAGACAACAGGTGTGCGAACTGGTTTAACAGTATGAAGATGAAATTTGCGAAGTAAATCAGAAACATACTTATTTTGGTATAAAAATAAATCAGATGGAGTACGCACAACTTAAACATCCAATAAATAATGAAGATCCCCTAAATTCTTCATGGCAAACTGAGAAGAAAGGATAGAGATGATTTTTTGAAAAAGAATAGAGCTACGGTAACATCCGACCCATACGGAGTCGAGTTTATTGTCACCAATGCGCATCTCGGGCCACCAATTGTCCTCAATAACCAACACAAGTTCGTCCGCCGCATTTTTACTCACTCGTGCGTACCCTGAGAAACTTCCCAGGAGGTCACCTATCCCTGGACTACTCCCAACGAAGCACGCTTAACTGTGGAGTAACTAAGGAAATGAGCTCCCTAAATGAAAGGTGCATCTTGTTGGAATGAGTAGCCTGCTAAATCCCTTTAAAGCAATCATGAAGGGTATTACAACTACTACCAGTGAGAACAATGTCATCAGCATATAACAGAAGTATAAGAAGATGGCCACAAAATTAGAGAGTGAACATGAAAGTGTCACAACTGCTGCACTTGAAACCAATAGATAATATGAAATTGCTAAAACGAGAGAACCAAGAGAAACCAATAGACGATTGCTTATAGTTAGTTGATTCTGACTCAATAACATCCAATTTTAAGTTCATTAGAATTCGTGGCTTTGAAACACCATCTTTTAACCGAGTGACCATAGGATGATGATTGAAGACAAGCAGAGGAAATCTGGGTACTAAGAAAGAGGTTGACATACCAAGATAAGTGGGGGGAGGAACTAGGGGAGTGAGAGGACGGCAAAGCACTAGGACTTGGAGGGGGGAAGACACACAATTAGGCATAGGGGAAGACGAGGCAGAGGACCCCACGAATAGCTTGGGGGTAGCAGCACACACCAGACGGTGTTCCCAGAAGCGAGGGGGGAACCTAGCAGCGGGCGATGGGAGCCCAGCGTGTGGGACAACACACACGACAGGGAGTGCGGGGGAACCAGCTGGCGAGGGGAGGCCAGCGGATGGGTCAGCGCGCACAACAGAGGGGTGAGGGGAACCAGCGGGCAAGGGGGGACCAGCGGGTGTGGCAGCACCCAAGGTATGAGGGTCGGGGAGGTTAGCGGGAGGGGGGAACCAGCATGTGGGGAAGGAGCACACGACACAGGGGGTACTTGGCTCTCAAGAGAAGCTACGGGAGACGCACAAGCAACATTAGTTGGACCCCAATCATAAGTCAAGACTAAAGGAGATGTATAAGGCATGGAAGACATGGGACCAACTAGAGTACGATATGGAAACTTGTGTTCAAGAAAGAGAACATGACGACTGATGTAAACTTTGTTGGTAACATGATAAAGACAATGATAACCTTTATAATCCACGGCATAGCCAATTAAAACACAGTGCTTTGATTTAAGTTGAAGTTTGTTGATTTTGGAATCCATGAGCATGGGAAAACATGAGCAACCAAAAGTAAAATAATACGAAGGAGGACGATGAAATAATTTTTCAAAAGGTGAGACACCCCCTAGAACAAAGCTAGGCAAATGATTAATAGTATAGGTGGCAGTGTACGAAGCATCAACCCAAAATTCAACAGGAAAATCAGAATGAATAAGCATAGTGCAAGCCATTTCAATAACATGATGATGTTTGCGTCCCGCAACACCGTTTTGAGCATGATTGTGGGGACAGGACTTTTGAAAAACAATACCATTATCACGAAAATGCTGAAGTAAAGGGGAATTATCTTATTCCCGATATCCATCACTTTGAAAAATTTTGATTTTGTTGTTGAATAAATTTTCCGCCATCTTTTGAAACACTAGAAATTGAGAGTAAGCATCTGATTTGCGACGCAAATGATAAAGCCATGAATATCGCGAAAAACCATCAACAAAAACAACATAGTATTTATAAAATTGATTTGACAAAACAGCAGATTGCCATAGATCACTATGAATTTGATATTGGGGATAAGGAAAACAATGATCCACTATCTCAAAAGGTAATCGATGTGTTTTGCCTAACTTACAACCAACGCAATCATCATGAAATTTTGAAGTACATGAGATGAACTTATTTGAAAATAGAGTCCCTAAAACTCTAGATGAAGTATGACCAGGTCGAGCATTCCAAATATCTCCAGACTCCTTAGTAGCTAGCAAAGCAGGAACAGAAGACTCATGGGTTACAACTTTGGGTTGAATAGGATAGACACCTTGCTTACTTGAATCCCGAAGTAGAACCTCCTCCGTTGTCTTGTCCTTAACAGAAACATAATTTTTATCAAAACACACAACACAATCATTCTCTTAATCGACATAACTTGTTAATAGATAATATATTATGTTTCAATTTAGGAACATGACAAACCTAAGACAACGTAAGAGGACGACCTGAAGTTTTTAATTTCAAATTGCCAACACTTTTAATAGGAAAATAGGTACCATCACCGACAACAATGAAACTTAACCCAATGTAAGGAAGAATAGCAGAAAACTTACCATCCTGAGGAGTCATGTGCGAGGCAGCTCCCGAATCCTGGTACCAAACTAAATCATTGGATTCACCACCAACAGACAATGCAGCTAAGGCACGAGTGACACTATCCGGAGCGAAAGGAACAAAGTTAGAATTGTAATGTTGCGGGCAGTAAGCCGCTTGATGACTTGGAAACCAACAAAGACCACAAGTATCAGAAGTAGGGATAGAGCTTAAATTGCCACTTGGCGGATTATTCCCTGCTGAGGACAAACTATTAGTAATAGAATCGATGCAAGGAAAACTAGATAATAACAAGTTAGAATATTTATTCATACCATTTTGACGTCCCCGAGTAGCATTAGAAGCATTGTTAATGCTATTTCCAGAACCACGAGCATTAGATTGCCCACCATTGTCACGATTAGTGTGATTGCGGCCACAACCATTACCACCTTTGTTTTTATTTTTTTTGCCTTTATTTCGGCCACCTGAATTGTTCTTAGTAGAAGAAGCACCAGAACCAGATGGCTGAACATCAACTAAGGCATGATGAGAGGTCGAATCAGACCCCTCCTTAGAATTTTTGAGGCGTTGTTCATGAAGCAGAAGCTTGGGGCGCAAATCATCAAAACTCAATGAAAACGGATAATGTAACAATGTGGTAACAATATGATCATAATCCGAGTCACGATCCTGACCAAATAAAGTGAACTGAACCAAATCTTGATTCGGAACAGGACACTGAATTGCAGCTAAAGAATCAGCAATAACTTTAATTTCACATAAGTAACTGTAGGTGTGTTTTTATTTCGCCTACGTGGTGTGAGCGCGTATTTGACTACCTCATTGTAAAGGTTGTATTAAAAACATTTTTTGAAGTCGCCAACAAGTCTTTAAAGGAAGACTTATAAACCTAATTAGATATTGGGAAATTATAAGGACAAATTAGGGACTTATCCAATGTAGATTTCCCTAAACTGACTCCATAGATGATCAATGAACCACATATTGAGTTCGGGGGTGAGGGTACGAACACGGTCATAATGAACCACATCCGCCCATTACTGGCCTCTACTAAATATCGATTCATGTAAATTTTTATGCAATAGAATATCTAAATAATATTTTCATGCACCCTAAAAATAAATTAGTATAGGTTGGTTCAAGAAACACATAAAAGACTATTTTTTAGTGATATGTTATTAAGCAATCAATATTACATGTAACATAACAGGTTGTCCAAATTATCTGATTAATAGTAGAACAGTTCTTTAGGTCTTGATTAGCAATAATAACATGTGAGGTGATGAAAGTATAAACAGGACAATCATGTAACATGCATGTATACGTAAAATAAAATAAAAAAAGAAAAAGGTTAGAATGTACAAAAGGAACGTTTTTTATATTAAAGATCTACATGATAAAAGAAATAGTTAGTAACTTCAATATAAAAAATAATAAATTAATTCAAGGACCCTCAGGATTATACCGTAGCTTAGGTCTGAGAGATTGATAACCTTCGTGACGAGCAATTGTGAAGCCTGAAAATCTGAACTTGTATGTCTAAAAGTATGTATTTGTGTTTGAAAAGTATGCAAGTATGAGTTTTTACAGAGAATTTCGTAAGTATAGTTGTAAAGTTCAAAATGTAAAGTCGTATGAGAATTATATAAAAAAATCGTCTCTTTAATTCGGAAATCAAGCCTATTTATAGGAAAATAAAATCTGCACGTCACGCAGAGAGTGCGCTAGGCGCACGTCTTTGTGTGACGCACAATTACACGTGTCAGGCGCACATTGGTGCGCATGACGCAACATGCCCCATCAGCTGCACACACGTGGCACGCGCTTTAAAAAAGATAGAATTAACAGCATGTGTGTCGCACAAAGTAGTGCGCCAGGCGCACGACTCTATGTGACTCACAGGGCCACGTGTCAGACACACATTGATGCGCCTGACACAGGCTAGGCTTGTGCGCTAGGGGCACGTTGGTGCGCTAAGCACACCGCGTTGCTTTTGTCACGTTTTGACAGCTTTTTTTATAAAACGTATTTTAACGATTTTCTTTTATCTTTTAAGTCCGGAAATCTGATTTTACGGGATAAAATCCGATTTTATATATTTGAAAAATATTTATTTGATTTAAATAAAACAATTAATATTAATAAATAATTAATTGGGCTTTTCTTAAAGAATTGGGCTCAACATATTATTTATGGGCTCAAAATACAATTAATTATCTTGAATAATTAATTGGGCTTTAAAATATAGTTTTGGATCATTAAACTAAGCTTTAACACTTTTAAAATAGTTTTGGCTCTTCGGATTACTCTGCCCTTGGGCCGGACCAATTAAGACCGCGGTATGTTTCATCATTGGGCCCTTAAATAGGGAGACACGATTATGTGTCTACAGTGACCATCCATGGTCTGAGAATCTCCCTTTTTAATATGAGAAATACGACCATTCAATTCCATTAGAATGGGCCATACTAGCATGCATAAATCGAGATTGCGAACGATTCAATTATCCATAGAAGTTGATAAATCATGAACATCAACAAAAACATCACGAGATAATGTGGCTAAAGTCCAAGATTTAATTTCCTGATCAACACGCAAATATTCATAGAATTGTGAATTAGGAACTGAAATAACACGATCACTTAACACGTGAAGGAGGAATTGAAGCAGTGCCTTCAACCATAACAAGTCATTGATGGGAAAAAAGCAAACAAGTAATCTGAGTTTTCCACAGCAAATAATCCTCAGGAGAAGATAGAGTAATAGCTACCACATTAGTGAGATTCGGTGCAGAAAGCAACAGGAGGGTGAGCACGGGCAGCTGGACAAAAAGAAGTTGCTGACAAAGCAGCGGCGGTGGGTTGGAATCCCGGCGGAAAACACGCCAGCGTTCGCGACGAGGAGGGCTACATGGGGCTGATGGGAACATACGATGTCGCAGGGAAGGATGGCGATAGACGACCAGAGAAAGGCTGCTGGAACCTGACAGCAGCAGTATAGCACAGCCTGCTAGAGGAGGACGCAGGAGCGAGTGAACCACGACTGGTTGGTGGCGGCATGGAGACGGTCGGAGCAGTGGAATACTGAAAATCAGTGGTGATGCTCAAGGTCGATGAGGATGAGATGTCAACCATGGCGTAAGGAAGACTGATTGAACAGGCATAGGAATCATGGTAAAAAAAATTTAACCTAAAGAAAACCTGGGACTGTGATACCATGGATAAGTAATGAAGATGAATTATGTTAACCTAGACTGGTTAACCCTTGCACTATATATATATCAGGATATATTACAGACCTAATACTATTAAAAGTCCCTACTATCCTTTTACATACAATATTACACTAATAGAAATATATACTACTACTTCCCTACAATTTATGAGATGTATATGCTTATTAAATAATTATATGGTCAAAGTTAGTTTATAACAGAATAGTAGTTAATATATTGTTGTTACAAAAGAAGAGGGTTACTAAACGCAACCCCACTTTACTAAACGCAACCCTACAAGCCCTTACTTTCATATTCTCTTTAATTAACTAATATCGAATTTAATCTTCAATGGATGATGAATATGCACATGAAACTTGAATCTAATGTAGGTTTATCAAAAAAAAAACTTCCCTAAAATTTAGCAATTCGTGCAAGTTGAATGAAACCGTCGGCACTATTTCGTGTAATATACAGGAAGCAGTATTTCTACTTTGTGCAAATTGAACAAAACAGAATAATCTGTTTCGTGCAATTTGTACGAAAATATAATCAAGATTTCATAATTTCACGAAATAGTAAACCCTAAATATACATGGTGAGTTTGATATATCTGAATATTATGCAAGTTACCCAAGATTCTCATTAATATATTTTGGGTTACTGTGGCATTAGTTTAGTTAGCTGCCGCCATTGAAACAGAATCATACATTTTTGCATTTTGGGAATATGATAAACCTCATGAAACTATATCTTTTGGCAAGTATATACTAGCGCAATTATTTAGGGAAATCCACTATCATCGAAAACCCCATTTTGTGCAAATTTTACACCGAATTACTCCAAGTAATTGGCAGAAAATGGCTTAACCAAATTTAACCCAAGAAATTGGCTTCAAAATTTGAAAGAAAAAATATAGATTGGGTATATTTTGGGATGAAATTGATTTTAACGAAAATGGGTAAAATTATGGTAGAAAATTGGGTACAAGTTTGGACGAAATTTGCAATTTAGCTAGCAATTCTGTGATATGCAGATCAGGGACAATGAGAGAGGAAGAGGAAGAGGAACAGGAAGAGGAGAAGGGGGGAAGGAGGGAGGAATAGGCACAAGGAGAAAGGTAGTGGTGTCAAAACAGGTTCTCAAACAGGTTCTGGGTATACCCACGGCGAACCGAGTCGGACCGGACGGAGTCGGGATTCGATTGTCGGTGCCCCGGGTCATGATTGGTCAGGTTTTGTTCAACTGGGTCGAACACATTTGAATCATTGGATTCCCGGGTGCCGGACAGGTCTGAGCGTTCCATTTACAAGTCGATCCATTCCCGGGTATGATCGCCCATTGACATTTTTTTACCGGGTTTGCGCAGGTCGTATTTAGGTTTCATGTACGGTTGAGTTAAGTCAAATGTATTGGGGTTGAATTAGTAATGACCTTAGTTCGATCATTGTGAAACATCGGGTCCATTCATTATTGAACGTCAATTCAACTTCGGGTAACTCCTGATCGGGCCATCTTGATTTTGTTATGGATTTTGTAAACGAATCATATTAATAAAAGTATTAAGATCGACATCTATATACATATGTGTGTGCGATAAATATATGGATGACAACGAAAAACCAATCAAAACACTATATTGATTACCGTGATGTTTAGTGTATTCTCTTAGTCAACTCTTATTTCGAATAATCAACTGCGTAAAACCACTCTAATGAGTAAATGAGTAGAACGACTCTTCATATGTTTTAATATTATATTTTATAACCAACGACAATAATAACGAGTAGACGATCAATTCCAAACTTTATATAAATGATTTATTATGATAAGCATTATGATTGATATATAAGTTTGTAAATAGCTATGATGGTAATGAGAATAATAATACTAATAAACATAAAGCGACAATGATAATAGGTAAAAATACAAATAATCAGTAATAGTAACAAGGCTAACAATAGCAATAGTAATTGGGCGGGAGCGGATGTGTCGTGTTCACCGCACCCGGCCAAAGATAAAATTTCTCCTACTCTCTTTTACACTAAGGCAGTATAATGGAAGTAGGGTTCGTATCCACAGGTCAGGATTCTGATTGTCAGTGCCCCAGGTCATGATTGGTCAGGTTTTGTTCAACTGGGTCGAACACATTTGAATCATTGGATTCCCGGGTGCCGGACAGGTCTGAGCGTTCCATTTACAAGTCGATCCATTCCCGGGTATGATCGCCCATTGACATTTTTTTACCGGGTTTGCGCAGGTCGTATTTAGGTTTCATGTACGGTTGAGTTAAGTCAAATGTATTGGGGTTGAATTAGTAATGACCTTAGTTCGATCATTGTGAAACATCGGGTCCATTCATTATTGAACGTCAATTCAACTTCGGGTAACTCCTGATCGGGCCATCTTGATTTTGTTATGGATTTTGTAAACGAATCATATTAATAAAAGTATTAAGATCGACATATATATACATATGTGTGTGCGATAAATATATGGATGACAACGAAAAACCAATCAAAACACTATATTGATTACCGTGATGTTTAGTGTATTCTCTTAGTCAACTCTTATTTCGAATAATCAACTGCGTAAAACCACTCTAATGAGTAAATGAGTAGAACGACTCTTCATATGTTTTAATATTATATTTTATAACCAACGACAATAATAACGAGTAGACGATCAATTCCAAACTTTATATAAATGATTTATTATGATAAGCATTATGATTGATATATAAGTTTGTAAATAGCTATGATGGTAATGAGAATAATAATACTAATAAACATAAAGCGACAATGATAATAGGTAAAAATACAAATAATCAGTAATAGTAACAAGGCTAACAATAGCAATAGTAATTGGGCGGGAGCGGATGTGTCGTGTTCACCGCACCCGGCCAAAGATAAAATTTCTCCTACTCTCTTTTACACTAAGGCAGTATAATGGAAGTAGGGTTCGTATCCACAGGGAAATAGGGACAAGTTTAATATCTAGCGTGAATCAATACCGAGATGACTCTAAAGGTCGAGTAACCTAATAACAAGGGGGGTTTTCAAATAGAGTTTTTAAACAAACTAAAATTAACTAGCAACTAAATAAAATGAGAAATTACTATGGGAAGATCTTGAATCCGATTAACATCCACTTCAATTCATTATCGATCCTTGAACCTCCACTCTAATTATTTCCATGATTATCTATTGTCGAGAATTAATCTCGTGTTCTCCTTTTTCCTAGTTGAATAGCACGATCAGCGTGACTATAAAACCCTAACTAAAGGATAACCTAGTCCGATCGCGTCTAAGTTAAATCCAATAGCAGCAATAAGCACAGAGAACCAACAGACCTGCTAACGTCATACAAGCGATAAACATTCAACATTTGATTCAATTTCCCCAAGAAATAACCAAGATGATCAGCATCTAAGTTACTCCCTAGTTTGCTACCAATTGATAAAAGAATAAAACAATCCGATTCTATTCTTAAATCTAGCATTAGATTAATTACACAATCAAACTAGTAACGTTCCTAGCATAATCATGCAAAAATCATAGAAAGCAAGCATAGAAATTAAACCATAATCAAAGGAACTAAATAGAGAGGAAAGATCTCACAATAATGCTTGAAGCTTCATATTAATCTCGTTCAAGAACGGTTCAAGCTACAATCGGCATAGCAATAGCCAATTCCATAATTGAAATCCCTAAAAACTAAACTAGAAAATAAAAACTAAAAAGAGAAGATAAGAAGAGAAGAATGGAGTGTTGGATATTCTCTCTCCTCAAGTGTGTGTTCCCCTAGGTCCAAAAACAAACTTTAGTATTTATACTAAGGCTCAAAAGTCAGCCGACATTTAGACCGACCTAGGGGTCGCGAGGTGCGAAGTAGGTCGCACCGTGCGAAAGATCTCTCGCCTTCCCAACACGAGCCGAAGACCCGGGCCAAGCCAAGAGGTCGCACCGTGCGAGATTCCTCGCGAGGTGCGAGCAAGGCAGGTCGCGAGGTGCGACCATGCTCGCGAGGTGCGAGCTCTTGCGCTGGGCGTGGGCGATGCGGGAGCGCTGGAGCTGGGCGATGCGGGAGCGCTGGAGCTGGGCGATGCGCCGGGAGCCGCCGAGCGTGCTGGCTTGCTTTGCTTATGGAGGCTCAAGGTTGACGATGATGCTGGAATGAAGTGTGCTAAGCCTCGCGATGCTACTTGGCTAGGCCTTGCGATAATTGGCCATTACGTTACGATGCTACACTTCCCGAGCATTCCCAAAATATACCATTTCACCTTAAAAGCTCGAAACTTAGAACATTATCATTAACTACCTCACAAAATCCCGAACTTCGGCTAAGGTTGATATATATGCAAACGTCAACAATTACGATCGAACTCCTTAGCAAAGTGCACCCAAAATATCATATAAACACCGTAGAACATGAGTGCATCAAATACCCCCACACTTGAACTTTACTCGACCTCGAGTAAACTCAAAATGAGGATCACCAAATAAATCTTCACCCAAATTATCAACACCAAACTACACTCTCCATCAACTACATCATCATCATCACATCTAAACAAAATCCCCCCAAAACCTAAACGTAAAGGACAATGACTCCCCCACACTTACATTAAAGCTCTCCCAAACCTCAAAAAATGATTTAAAACTACTTCAACTAATCTATATAAGCAAGCCATGGAAAAATAACAAAAAGGGATAAATTCCATGCTTACTCCCAAAACAATCGGCTAACCAATGCAAGTTTAAATCCTTACCGGATAAGGACTTAAATTTCAACAATGACCTCCAATTCACCACTTATCAACAAAAGAAAGTGAAAGCCAATTATAAACAAATCTTCACAAAATCAAGGATGAAATAACCAATCCAAACCCGAAAGCGCCTTATGACACCATCTCCGGCAAATGAGCTTTCAAAGTATATAATTCTCTCTTAATCTCTCATTTTGCCTAGGAGCCCTTTCGGGTTTTCATCCTAGCTTCTCACATTTCTTTTTTTTTTTCTTCTCACCATCTTACCCGCTCAATATAAGCCACTTTTTTGCATAGGTTGCCCTTTCGGGTTTTCAACCTATCCGGGCCCCCATTTTTGCCCGAGTCGCCCACCCTTGTGGGTTTTCAACTCAGCGGGTTTCATTTCATCACTTTTTTTTTTATATATTTTTTTTTTTCATTTTTTTTTTTTTTTTTTCATTTTCATTTTTTTTTTTTCAAATTGAAAGTAATATACACAACATTATACACAACATAGATACATGAGAATGAGAATACCCTCCCCCCTACTTAAACTATACATTGTCCTCAATGTGTCGACCATTAGAAGAAAAAGTAAACTGAAAATGGGGGGAGAAAATCGAAAATCGGGCAAATCGAAGATCGAATGCTCAAAACTCATGAGTAAACAATCCGTCAAACTCAAATTTCTTAACAACACCAACTCAAATCTCATAAATCAACTCACAACCCTCTCCCTCGAATCACTCAAACAAATGACAAGTTCAAAAGTTTTGAATTTGTGAGATTTTCACCTAGCTCAAGAGATCGAAAAGATACATTAACAATCTCAATCCTCTAGTGTTACCAACTCCTAGCTATTGAACTCCTCCCAACGGGTTTTCTTTTGTGGATTTTGGTTCCAAGCGGATTAAGATTGGTTGTGGATCTTTTGTAGTGTGTGGGCGGTGGGTGAAAGAAAATTTGTTGTGGTGGTGGAAATTTAATGAGAAATAAAGAAAAAGAAAGAAAATAAAAAGGGTCTCGGGTTGCCTCCCGAGAAGCGCTGTTGTTTAAAGTCGTGAGCTCGACTTAGTACTTTAAACTCAATAATTGGGCTTGTGTTCCATGTGTGACAATGGTGGCTCCATGTCAACCTCCAATTCAAGTACCTGCAAAACAGATTCCGAAGAACTCTTGCAATGCATCGTTAGTGGTACAGTTTCAAAACAAGGTGGTAAGTCAGGAGGCTTTTTCCGCACTTTCGACTCGGGCACCATAACCTGCACGTTAGTAGGAGGCACACAATCCTCAACCAAGACCTCATCAGCATTCATCAACTCATCAACCTGCTCAATATCAAGAACATCATGCAAAACAGAGTCAACAATGTTAATAGAGCAAAGTGAGCTATCATCCTTAAGTAGAAGCTTAGGATCATTTATATCAAATGCCTCTACCTTTCCCTCAAACTCCATAGTCAAAGAACCAGCGCAAACATCAATTTTAGTGCAAGATGTTTTCAAGAAAGGTCGTCCCAAAAGGATTGGGGCGGCATGCTTATCAGGTTCCATCTCCAGAACATAAAAATCAGCAGGAAATTGCAATTTCCCAACCTTAACTAACACATCCTCTAATTTACCCCTAGGATAAACATTGGATCTATCGCCTAGTTGAATCACCACACCGGTTTCATGCAAATTGCCAAGTTTCAAAGACTTATACAATGAATATGGAATCACATTAATTGACGCACCTAAGTCTAACATGGCTTTAGGAAACATGGTGTCACCTATAGTACATGGGATGGTAAACATGCCTGGGTCATTGCACTTTTGAGGTAATTTCTTTTGAAAGATAGCCGAGACATGCTCGCTAGCCTTCACTTTTTGCACTCCCTTTTGTTTTTGCTTTCTTTTCGAAGTACACAATTCTTTAAGGAACTTAGCATACCTGGGTACTTGATTTAAAACATCAAAAAGGGGAATGTTTACCTCACATTTACGAAAGACTTCGTAAATGTCGTTGTTGCGCTCGCATTGCGGGTTTCTCTCAATGCCTCGGGAAATGGTGGCTCGGGTTCATATGGTGGAGGAGGTGATTTTTGACTTTCTCCTCTTGTCGAGGTGACCATGATTTACTATCTCGTTGTCGGTTCATGCTCGATCACCTCTTCCACTATCTCTTTGTCTCGAACCACCAACCTCTCTTTGCTTGCAATTTCCGCTCCACTCCGCAATGTGATAGCACTCACGTCCATTTTAGGGTTGAGTTCCGTTTGGGATGGCAACCTCACCGAATCCCTAGCCTCTAACTTGGTTACAGCTCCTGCAATTTGGCTTACTTGGCTCTCCAAGTTCTTGATGCTCGATCGAGTTTCCTCTTGAAACTGCACCATGTTACCCTGCATGTTAGTCACATTTTTAGTTAAAACATTTAACATTCCTTCAGTGGACATGCTAGAGCTCGAGTCTTGGCCTTGGGGCCTAGGATAAGGATGTGGTGGTGGCCTGTTATAATGCTGTTGTTGATGTTGATTGCCAAATCTGAAGTTAGGATGATCTCTCCACCCTTGCTCGGAAGCATAGGAGTAGGGATCATGTCTCCGTAATGCTTGTTGGCCTTGAAAACCTACGGCTTTGACCTCTTCCCTAAATTCTTCTTGCATTTGAGGACAAACATCGGTATGATGATCTAAAGAACAAATTCTACAAGCTTTTACCCGTTGAACTCTATTGTTCTTTACCATGAACTCCCGCATCATTGATGTAAGAGCTTGTACTTGATCCTCGGCCTTTGAAGAGCTAGAACCTCGGACTTTCAACATTTGCTCTACGATGATTCGATCTTCTACCGAACTGTCTCGAGCCTTCGCCTAGTTCTTCAATGAGTTCTCTAGGCTGCAGGTTGGAGTTTTGTTTATGAAAGAACCTCCACTAGCAAAGCATTCACCATTCGCACATCTTCGTCGAAGAACCATTGTAAAAGTACAAAATGAGGTCTTCATCGAATAGCCATGATATGGACAACTAGCACAAAGTCTCTTGAACCTCTCCCAATATTCGTAGAAAGACTCATCGTGTTTCTGCTCAATATTGCTGATTTCCTTCTTTAATGTTGAGGACTTAGAAGCTGGAAAGAACTTCTCAAGAAATCGTCTCTTCATTTCAACCCAAGTGGAAATACAACCAGGAGGAAGATAATATAACCAATCTTTAGCTCCATCCTTCAAAGCAAAAGGAAAAGCTCTCAACTTGATTTGTTCATCCGTTGCTCCACTTGGTTTCATGCTAGTACAAACCACGTGAAACTCCGAAAGAAATTTGTTTGGATCTTCTCCATTGAGCCCATGGAACGAAGGAAGCAAATGTATCAACCCCGACTTCAATTCAAAAGTAGTGCCTTCATCAAGAGCCGGAAATGAGATGCACAATGGTTGTTGATCAAGGTTAGGAGCCGTGAGCTCCCTCAAGGTACGTGTTTCAATTCTCGGAGGCATCTCTTCCTCCACTTCACCGTTAAAAGATGATTCTTGAAAATTTTCTCGCAGAATGTTTCTCCACCTGAAAAGAGTCAATTCTAATTCGGGATCGTAATGCAAAGATTCTTTGTTAGTAGTACGAGTGTTAACCATAAACAAAGAGCACAAGCAATACAACCCAAAAACACACTAAATACAAACTAGTAACTCCGTATCCCCGGCAACGGCGCCAAAATTTGGGCGGGAGCGGATGTGTCGTGTTCACCGCACCCGGCCAAAGATAAAATTTCTCCTACTCTCTTTTACACTAAGGCAGTATAATGGAAGTAGGGTTCGTATCCACAGGGAAACAGGGACAAGTTTAATATCTAGCGTGAATCAATACCGAGATGACTCTAAAGGTCGAGTAACCTAATAACAAGGGGGGTTTTCAAATAGAGTTTTTAAACAAACTAAAATTAACTAGCAACTAAATAAAATGAGAAATTACTATGGGAAGATCTTGAATCCGATTAACATCCACTTCAATTCATTATCGATCCTTGAACCTCCACTCTAATTATTTCCATGATTATCTATTGTCGAGAATTAATCTCGTGTTCTCCTTTTTCCTAGTTGAATAGCACGATCAGCGTGACTATAAAACCCTAACTAAAGGATAACCTAGTCCGATCGCGTCTAAGTTAAATCCAATAGCAGCAATAAGCACAGAGAACCAACAGACCTGCTAACGTCATACAAGCGATAAACATTCAACATTTGATTCAATTTCCCCAAGAAATAACCAAGATGATCAGCATCTAAGTTACTCCCTAGTTTGCTACCAATTGATAAAAGAATAAAACAATCCGATTCTATTCTTAAATCTAGCATTAGATTAATTACACAATCAAACTAGTAACGTTCCTAGCATAATCATGCAAAAATCATAGAAAGCAAGCATAGAAATTAAACCATAATCAAAGGAACTAAATAGAGAGGAAAGATCTCACAATAATGCTTGAAGCTTCATATTAATCTCGTTCAAGAACGGTTCAAGCTACAATCGGCATAGCAATAGCCAATTCCATAATTGAAATCCCTAAAAACTAAACTAGAAAATAAAAACTAAAAAGAGAAGATAAGAAGAGAAGAATGGAGTGTTGGATATTCTCTCTCCTCAAGTGTGTGTTCCCCTAGGTCCAAAAACAAACTTTAGTATTTATACTAAGGCTCAAAAGTCAGCCGACATTTAGACCGACCTAGGGGTCGCGAGGTGCGAAGTAGGTCGCACCGTGCGAAAGATCTCTGCCTTCCAACACGAGCTGAAGACCTGGGCCAAGCCAAGAGGTCGCACCGTGCGAGATTCCTCGCGAGGTGCGAGCAAGGCAGGTCGCGAGGTGCGACCATGCTCGCGAGGTGCGAGCTCTTGCGCTGGGCGTGGGCGATGCGGGAGCGCTGGAGCTGGGCGATGCGGGAGCGCTGGAGCTGGGCGATGCGCTGGAGCTGCTGAGCGTGCTGGCTTGCTTTGCTTATGGAGGCTCAAGGTTGACGATGATGCTGGAATGAAGTGTGCTAAGCCTCGCGATGCTACTTGGCTAGGCCTTGCGATAATTGGCCATTACGTTACGATGCTACACTTCCCGAGCATTCCCAAAATATACCATTTCACCTTAAAAGCTCGAAACTTAGAACATTATCATTAACTACCTCACAAAATCCCGAACTTCGGCTAAGGTTGATATATATGCAAACGTCAACAATTACGATCGAACTCCTTAGCAAAGTGCACCCAAAATATCATATAAACACCGTAGAACATGAGCGCATCAGTAATACAAATAAGAACAGGAATACTAACAATAACAATAATAATATAAATACTAATATGTTGAATCATTTTAATATAAGATTGATATCAAAATAATTGTAAAACCAATCTAATACTCTATTGATTATAAATTAGTATAACGACTCTGAATATGTTATAATACTATAACAAATGACAATCATACATTCATATGTTTACAACGACGGTTCATATGAGGCCTAAGTGATTATAACGAGGGTTCATATGTTGCACAATAATAATAATAATAAATTATACCCCCAAATAATTATCCCCTATAAAAGCTAACCATAACTTATTAAAATAAGTTAACTGTTAACAAGTAACAACCATAAGTTAAGTAAAATAGTTAACAAGTACTTACTAGTTACTAAATAGTAACTTGTTAACAACCATATAGTTTAATACTAGTATAAGATTAACAACCATAACACTCCCTTATCTTTATAAGTTATAAGATTATTTAAGTTAATTGTTTTTATGTTATACTATAGTTTAATACTAGTATAGTATTTATGGTCTTCTCTTAACTTTGTATATATATGTGACTATAAATAAACTATTTTATCAGTAGGCTTATATATATGTGACTATAAAGAAACTATTTTATCAGTAGGCTTATATATGTTAGTACGATATAACAATAACAAACATATATAACGCGGTATATATGTATTATGTTGTGACTATATATGATAAAGTATAAACAAACTATAAAATGCATTTTGAAACTAAAACATGTATTTGGATTGAAACAAGTTGTTATCGGACGAGATCAATGAATGTATCATTGTAAGTCGATAATCAAAGTCAATGTAACATTACATATAAGTTCACTTTAATAAATATAATTATACTATTACTTAATTGAGTAATAGACTGATGATAGTTGTATAAGTAACGCCATAAGTATGGAGTCTAATTAAAATTTAGAAACTCAATTCATAACTCTAATTAAATGATAGTTGTATAAGCAACGCTATAAAGAGTCTAATTAAAATTTAGAAATTCAATTCATAACTCTAATTAAATAATACTTAAACACTAATCATAATAATTTCAATAAAAATAACCAAAATTTCAAATTAATAAAATAATTGACTAATTATTAAAGTTTGAAGTTACTAAACCAAGACAAGAATTAGTAAGATTATAAAAAATATAAGATTGACAATCATGTGATAAGTCATCAATCCATGTGCTAGATCATTCTCTTTTCCTATTGGCCAAAGATTAATGTCATGGATCATGAATTAGAACCCTTGATTTGAGAATGATCAAAATCTAACCATAAATCTCTCAAAGACTCAAACCCATCTCCCATTTCTCTTCTCTCTTCCATCTCTCATTTCTAAAACCCTAATCCCCATCCCTCTCTCATCCAACCACCTCCTATTCCTTCTGTCATTCTCTCTCCTCAGCCTACCACCCCCTCAACCACCCATTCCTCTCTCGCCACACTCTCAACCACCCCACGGCACTACCCTCTCCCACTCCATCCTTCGTCGATCTTCGCTCGTCGCCGTGGATCTTCGCTCGTCGCCGTGGATCTTCGCTCGTCGTCGTCGATCTTCGCTCGTTGTCGTAATTGCATTTTTTTTTCGTCACATCCTCACCACCTTCTTCGTCACCTCCTCACCACCGCCAACAGCAATTTGATTCTCTTCTCAAACGCCGTCCCTCGATTCCGGCCAGATCTAGTTTTCGTTCAAGATTTTTTTTTCCATTTTTTAGTTTAATTTGTTAATTTTTGTGTTGATTAATTTTGTTTTTGTGTAATATCGTTCAATTTTGTCCCCAGATTTATTGACTTTTGTGTAATTTCATATAATTCCACATTTATTCTTTTTGTGTGATTTTTATGTAATTTCACTAAATCTTGATTTTTTGTATAATTTATTATAATTGCAGATTTTTTATAAGCTCATATGTTGTTGTTTAGTATAGTGTTACGAGAATTTGAGATATTATTTGGTATAATATTAAAATGGGATAATTTGGTAGAATATTTGGTAGAAAAAATGAGGAAAATTTAGTAGAATAAAATGGGATAATAAATTTGGAGTATAGGGTTTAATAAGATATTTTTTAATATTATTTGAAAATGAGGACATTAGGTAATTATAGAAAATATAAACAAGTACATGATATTTAAAGTTTAACTCTTAAATTAAATGTAATTTATTTTTTTATTTAATTAATTATTAAATGTAAGAAAGTTTATAAATTTACATATTTAAATGATTTTATGGATATAAAAAATAATTGAATTTTAGTAATATCTGGTTGAGTACGGTCGGGTTCGAGTTTGAATGCAGGTCTGTCTGGTCAGGTCAGCATATAATCTTGCCAGGTGCCGGTCAGGTCTGGGTAATCCCAGGTCAGAATTCAATCAGGTCTGGAGACTGACCCTCACAGGTCGAACCAGGTTCAAGTCAGATCAGAATCAGGTTGACCCAGCGGTCAGGTCTGTTTCTGACACCACTAGAGAAAGGGGTTATGAGGAAGAGGGTATTTTGGGTATTTGAAAGGACGGTTATGTTTAGTAAATAAAGGTTGCATTTAGCAACCATGTAAAAGAATGGATAAAAAAAGTGTTTGACTTTAGAGCCAGTCTCCTACACCATCTTATATGTCGCTTTACCTTCATTTGGTACAAAATTGAAGTCTGAACTATGAAGTATAATATATTTGGTATATTCAATCAACTATTTTCTATTATCTGAGTTGACACTTAATTAACCACTTGAGTGTACGTGTTTCTAAGTGATATGACAAAACAAATATTAGGGATGCATATTTGGATGTGTATGTGTTTACCTTCCAGGATAAGTACAACGCCATAATATCAAAATATAACCATTTCACTTCAAAACATTATACTACTATAATTGCTTTCAAATACACCTGTCAGGCTGTCACCTAATAATAAGTTTCCAATTTTCATGCAAGGAATAAATCTCTTATTTTCTCCACCTGACAATCTAAAAAAATATCTGATTTCACACATTTAGTCAGACTTCCTCTTAATGAAATCTCAATCAGTAGTTCAGTAGTATATGGTAAATAAATGAAAGGAAAGGGCTCAGGGAAATGTTTATCACGTTGATATGCCCATTCATATTGTGCAAAGAAAATGGGCAAAATTGGCCTCAACACTCTGAATTATAGCGCAAAGAAAATACCGTTTATAGGCGTTAATGGTATTCTACATGCATAAACGATATTAAGATGTTTGTTCAAACTTTCCTATAATTTTTCAAGTAGTTTCCCCACCTGTTTCCGACAATCTTCAGCCAACCTCCCAAACCAACAAAAAATCCTGACGTTACAATGTCAACTTAAACCCTTTTGACCATCTATTCTCTTCGTTTAAATTTTTTTTTTTTGAAAGAGAAATTTCATTAATTGAAGGCCAAACGGCATCTACAATAGGTATTAAAGAAAAACAAGATACAATTAAACAAGACTAAATCAAATTCGTGTTCGAAGAAACTACAATGAACCAGATCGAGCAATACAGCGCAGCCCCCTTGTATTTGCTGAATCAAGCAGCTATTGATGAGGAAGTCTATCATTCTGATATAGTTTGGGAAGAACATTCTTGATCGAGTCAGGTTAACCGCATCCGAGATTCCAATACCTTCATGTTGAGTCTCGAACTTCAACCAATGAGAATAATTTCTCATACCTAAAAACAAAAGAACCATACTCACAACTCCCATAGGAGAGAAGGAGATTTCCAAAACAGAAACTAAAAACCCCATAACAGGGTTTGAGAAAATCTTATACAGAGAGACTAATTTATTAAACAAAATAAGAAAATGAACTAAAAATTTAAAATGAAAGGGGAAAAGGGGCTTACCATGGATGAAATCATCCATGGTAGCCCCTAATTGATGAAGAAGGGGTAGGGGAGGCTAGGGTTTGAGAGAGAGAAAAAGAGAGAAGGGGTGGCTAATATTCTCTTCGTTTAATTAGTTCTTCTCGGTTATCTACAAGGATGTTTTAGGTTGGTCCTCGGGTTATGGGTCAATTCTAAGTTGTTTGTTATTTCCTTGTCAAAAAAAATAGTTCTTCTCGGTTTATCCATCGGAGTTTTCCACAAATTTCTTCCTAAGATATTATTATCTTATTTGAATAGCAAAAAAGAAGTAGGAGAGAATTTCACTTATTAATTACTCGGTTCACCCAATATATAGAAGAGAGAATTTCTTTTATTAAATACTCTCTTCATCCCAATTTAAAGTTTTTATATGCTTTTTTCATAATCAAGTTTCACGTATAAGAAAATTTTCTTAATCAAGTCACTTTTCTATGGGGCATGATATTTTGACATTTCTCAAGTACTTATCGTAGAATCTTGAGAGACTAATCCAAATATTACATTCATAATATCAACTTTATATAAATTTATTAATATAGGCACTAATAATTAAATATATTAACGGTTAAGAATGTATCTTAGAGATCACCCCTCAAAAAAATTTGGATTTAGAGAGTAGTAAAAAGGTTATTTGTTTATAAAAGTTTATTTTCACTTTTCTATCTCCTTTGTCTTTCATATGGGCATGACTAGGGGTGCTAATCGAGTTGAGCAGCTCAAACTCGACTCGGCCAAAACTCGATCAAAGCTCGACTCGAGTTAGCTCGAGCTCGCTCGTTTGAGCTCGAAACTCGATAACCGTACACTCAACTCAATTGTTTTCAAATAATATCTGTTTGAAATAAAGAAATACATTAACACTTATTAAAAATAAATTGATCTAGTATAAAAGGGAAAAAATTATAAAGAAAATAAGATAAAATAATCAAATGCTAGAATTTAAGGTGAACCGAAACTTTAAATGAGTTGCTCGTAAGCAGCTCGACTCGACTCGAAACTTAGCGAGCACGGGTCGAGCAACCCTCTGCTCGTGATCGACTCGCTCGATTAGCACCCCTAGGCATCACAAACTCCCTTTGTATACCTGCGCCTGTTTGGTATTAACTTTTTAGATAGCAGGAAAACATTAGATTAAGGTCAAAACTAGTTTTTAGGCCCGGGCTATGCCCCGGGTACTTATATATTTCATTTATAAGTATTTTACATTGAAATTACAACACCAAATATTACTTGGTTTAGTGGTTAAGACATTAATACACAAGCTTGAGGTCATGGGATCAAATCTTATACCATGCATAATCTAATTTTTTTTATTGTATGCGGAGTACATGAAGTCAAAACTCTAAGGGATAGCGCCACGTGGCACAGTTACTTGTTGAGGAACACCTTTTAATATATTAGTATAGATATCACTTGAAATTTTTAATAGTGTTTCGCAACGCAGTGATTGTAGTAAAGATTAAAAGTGTGGGCTTATTATTTTATTAGATTGAGGTTGCAAAGCGTTAATAATATCAATGTTCCAGCATTTGGGCATAGTGGCGCAAATTTCCGTTGTACTAAAAGCTCTCTTCCCATAACTAATTGAAAATGTTGCGATGAATCTTTGGTAGGTATAAAGATCTCCTTTTTCTATGATATTTTTATTAATATGTTTCATGTAAAAGATTAAAAGTGTGGGCTTATTATTATTTTTTTTATTATTATTATTATTATTATTATTATTATTATTATTATTATTATTATTATTATTATTATTATTATTATTATTATTATTATTATTATTATTATTACTATTCTTTTTATTAGGAGAGATAATTGGTCCAAGAACGAATCTTTAGCCTGCAAGGCACACTAGCTCAAAATTTGGGTACAATGCTTGACAACCCAAAAGACAACATACCTAAAGACCCATCGCTACTACAAAAAGAGAAATTCCTCAACTTATTATTATTATTATTATTATTGTTGGTGCAAAATCAATTCGTTAACCTTGCAAACAAGTCAATGGATACCCAAAAGTTTAGTATTGAATGCCTTGGGAGACTTAGTCCCTGAGGGTTATCGATTTTAATTTGATAAAACCTTGCTAACGTACTCTGTTGCAATTTAATTAATGATCAAAGTACAACAAATTAATTTCAGGCGAAAAGCAATAAAGTGTAGGATTCCCATACATGCCACAAACTTAGAGATGGATTTTACAACACACAAGGGATAAGCCAGGCTGGACAACTAAAAGGGAAACACGAAGGTTGTTACCTCCATGGTTCCTTGCTTCAATCGGAAAATTAGAGATCTTGTCTAATGACGCTAGAACATGCTCGGATGCCAAAGCTAAATCTAAAGAACTAGACTATAACCCTAGAAGGGGGTTGGGCTATCCTAACGCTAAGCTACGCTAAGGAATTAAGAAATGCAGTTTTCATGGATTGTTCGTGTGTTTTGCTTGATAATAGTTTCTCTATTTATAGAGAAACATATCATGTAACTTCCATGCATGCTAGGGAGGGAAAATTTTTAAATCATATTTGATTCAAACCTTAACTGTTTTCTGGCGCTGAATAACCGCTGCTCTCTAATGCACGTTTGTCTTCATGTTGAACCACCCTTTAATTATGTTCTTTTGATTGCTACTCTTTTACTGCCTTTGACTTTCATCTCCTGATAATCTTGATGATCTTCCTTTGGGATTTGTTGACTTTTACCTCTGTTGACTTCGTTTAATGGGCTTTATACTTATGTTAGGCCCTTATGTTAAAGCATAAATTAAACCTTTTGAGGTTTGATTCAATGTACCACAATAAATGTTACTTGACATCCGAAAATGGTAGTAACAAATTGCCCCCCTGATTTGTGGAGTGATGCACTCGGCACTACACAAATTATAAGCAGAACGGAACTTCTAATGGTTATTGTAACACCCCGTAATTTTCACTCTTTATTTTTGGTGTTAGTTTATTTTAAAATGATATTTTTCGTAAAAATAAATAATTTATTATTTAGATTATTTTGGAACGTGTTGTGAAAATGTGTATATATATTTATATGTTGTGATATATTTATATATATATTTATTTTAAGTTGTTAGTTATTTATTTTAAAGGTTATATTAATTTCGTTATTTGTTTAGGCGTTTAGGATCTTTGTTTTGTCGCGTAGCGTTTTGTAACGTTGTTGGACCGACTTGGGTGATGAAATGTTGCATCGCATGTGGCGTGCTAATGTGTTTATTATATTTATATTTATAATATAATTTATTAGAATTATTTTCATTATTAAGTATTTTCAAAGTTTAGGCGCGATTTAGGAATTAACCGTTTTATCGCGTATCGGGCTTTCGGAGCATGGATCGTTGTTGAATTTGGGCCGAAAGTTTTTGTGGGTGTGTGGGCTTGGGGCAGCCGGCCAAGTGAAGGAATTAGGAGAGCTTTCTCCTTTTCTTTTCTCTTTTGTTTTCCTAAGACTCTGCCCCCCCTTAATGATTTCTTTAATTAAACCTCATTAAACCTCTTAATTCACTTCAATTTCTGATTAGAAAATCAGAACTTTTGGCTGTCATTCTTCCATATTTTCGTCCATCATCATCACCATCATCACCATTTTCATTCTCTCAAATTTTCTTCATTTCTTCTCTTTGATAATTGTTCGTGAATTGTTTTTGTGGCTTTTTCCTTATACTTGGTGCTTGGAATTTGAAGAAGAAGAGGGTCACACGCCTACTGTGGGGATTTCCAGAAGTTTTCAGCTCGCCTCCGACGATCCAGGTAACTAGTTGTTATCCTAGAATCTTAGTGATTAGAGTAGTATTCGGTATTAGATTAATACGTTAGGAATTATCTAAAATACTTTTAGAATGATATTTTTTGATGAAATTTTCCATGAACATACGTGACACATGCTATGTGAATACTGTGTAGAGAAAAATAATTTTTGCATGATCTTTAATATTTATTTGATTTAATTAGTATTTTGTGCATTTTTGGCTAAATTTCATAATAATTATTGAACGACTGTTGAAATTGATGAAATCATATTTCTTAGATCATGTAACATGCGTATAATGTATCCCATGCCTTAGAATAATTTTTATCTACTGTTTACTATTTTAATTAATTGATATATCTGTTTTTGTAATTTCTGTTCTGTCAGTATATAATTCATGAAAATTATTTGTAGAGGAATAAAAATTGATTTATTTGAATAATATGTATTTATGTGAATTTTTACATGTTATGTGAATTTTTGGTAATTTTTGGGCGTCTGTTTATATTTTTAATTATTATTATGGCTTATTTGAGGAATCTGTATATTAACTGTTAAAAATACTTTTTGAGTCCGAAAATTATAAATAAAAATTGTACCATGTCATTAGGGCCATTAGGGTCGTATGATAATTTTTGTGTGATTTTACTGCTCGAATTTGTTAGTTTCATAATTATTATGGTGTTTTTGTGATGAAATTGAGGATACACTTTTAAATTGTTTGAAGGCTTGTAAATCAGATATAATTTATAATTTAATATATTCTGGGTTTCTGATTTTCAGTAGTATATAGTATGCATCATTTCGGTAACCACATGTTTAGGTTTGATTTATGGAATAAAATGATTTAATTGTTATTACTCTTTTAATGAATATGACTTAGAGTTAATTGGTGATGTATTTGTGATTGAGTGTGGTTGCTGTAAAAACCAGTATATTATCATTGATGATGTTTGGAGATGTTCAAGTGTTATTATGAGAGATATTTGTTGAAAATTTATAAGTGATTTATTTTGAGGAATTATGAAGAACCTGTTTTGATGAACTATGGGTATAAGGTAGGGTGGCATCCCTTTTGACGAATATTTTAGATGAATGATACTTGGATTGTATGCATGATTGTTTTTGAGATAAGAATATCCGGTGGGATAGATGTAGTCCCCGGTTAAGAACATGCCAACCACCTGGTTTGCGAACTAGGGGTACACCTGGGTTAATTGTTGTCGTCCGAGAGGTCGGGGAGTTCTCGTGTTCTACCCCCGCATCGGGAGTTTGGCCATTCTTAGACACGGGCAAGGGGGAACGTAAGCCCATAGACTGACCTGGAGATTGCGATCTGACAAACCTTAGGAAGTGATTTGCGAATCACTGGCGTTCGGTTTCTGACTCAATAACTTGTTGTATTTTTGATTTATTATTAGTATTTATTTATATTTGAATTATGTCACTCACTATATTTACTTATTGTTGATGATCTCTTGATTTATCTATGAGCCTTAAGATTTCTATGTGCATGATATGATGTAATGATTGCATGTTATTCCTTTCTTAGTAATCTACCTCTGAATGGTGCTTTGATTGCTATTGTTCTGGGAGAACCGCTAGTTACTCCCCACTGACTGTGGAAATATGTATTATAATCTTGCAGATGGAAATGATTGCTAGGCTTGTGACTGCCTGGGCTAGCAGTGTGAGAGTTGGTTGTGAGAAGAAGCTTTTAGTTTTGTTTTTGGTAGATGAACTTTATATAGGTCATAGGGAGACTTATTTTTGGATTGCCTTCAAGGATATTAGTGTTATTTAAGTTTATTTTTGGGAGACTTGCATGTCTCATGGTATTTTGGATTTGTAAGTATGATACAATTTCGGATACTTCTTTTATGTTAGAACTATGATGTTTACTCGGAGATTTATTCTCTTTTTAAGCTATGAATTTTGAGTTATTATCTTTATTTATTGTTTTAGAGTAGCATAACCGTCCCGACGTTATTTCCGCTAACGTCATTTTTAGTATTTCTTAATTAGACTTTGTTAGTATCTTAGTAGTAGAAGGACGGGGTGTTACAGTTGGTATCAGAGCAAAACACTCCTAAACTCTGAAAAAGAGTTGCTAATGATTCTTTAGAATTATTAGTTAGCCATAGGATATAAAATTTGTTTAGAATTAAGTTTAGTAGTTTCACTATAATGAGAGTGTGATGGGTAGAGTAAGTAAAAGGGAAGCCTTATGGGAATGTGGTGTGCTCTCATGCTTATGGAGCATATGCTATATGTATAGTTACTTGTTTTATTGGTGGAATTAGTCTACCAAGTTTGTTAATCTTATTTGCAGGGCCGCTTGCATGTAATTTATTTTCTCTTTTATCGTAGTGCGCGCTAAAGCGAAGTAATTTATAGCCTTCTCGGTTTCGTTGTGTTTAATTTGTTTTGTGTTTTGCAATTTAGAAATAAGCTTTAGTTTTATTTTAATATAGTCTTGTGTGTTGCATTGCATTTATTTTATTTGCTAGTTGCTTGATAGTATATGTTATTATGTGAGACAGTATATATTTTTTGTTCTTTTCCAATTAAGTGTTGTTGTTTATGTGAGTACTACGTATCTGTTTTATTATTTACAAAACTTTCCAGTTTGAATTTATATTCCAAATTATATTTTAGATCTTTGAACTTAATAAATTTCATACCTATATTAGAGTTATTTTATGACTTTCAAATTTTGTTATTGTTAATATTTTGACATACTCTTTTGAAAAACGTTTAATTTCAATTGTCTTCAAATTCCTCTTACCGTCTTTGACCATCTATAATTATAAATATTTTCCTTTTAATATTTTTATTTTTCATGCTAATCCTTGTTTAGCCTTTAATTATGGTAATAAGTTTTGTAGTCTTTGAAAATAAAAGTACCCTAATGAGTTGTTTTGGTGTTAGTTTGAAAAGTAGATGTAAACTATTTTTTTTTTTAGGTTAGCATTCAACAACTTTTATTTTACTTACTAATTTACTTTTCTTATTAGCATTATTTTTCAAACTCAAATGTGTGAAAGGATCTCGTTTACCATATGTTGTTTCTTGTTTAAATATTTAGTGCTTTCTCATTTCATATCAAAATTTTGGTTGTTTTCAATACTTCTTATTTAATTCTTTGGTTTTGACTGATCTGTTTTATATTCTTTGAAAATGAAATTTATATACTCAGTCTAAATTTTAAACTTGTTTGAGTTGATATTAAGTCATAATGGGTGATTCCTTTGACTTGTATGTCAATTTGATAAGTCTAAATTTTAAACTTGTTTGAGTTGATATTGAGTCATAATGGGTGATTCCTTTGACTTGTATGTCAATTTGATAAGTTGACGTATTTTATCTGTTTTGATTTAATTTCGTTTTTTTGAGTTGACATTAAGTTTATATTGGGTGATTCCAGTAAACTCTAATGTTGATTTGATAAGAAGGCTTTCAAATATTGTTTTGTTGATACTAGATTGCAGTGGGTGGTTCCATGCATATTTGTGTCGACTTGGCAAATTTTATAATTGTTGTTAATACTTTATTACTTTATCGCCTATTTATTATTAGTGTTTCGTCGTTGTGAAATTTATTTTAAAGTTTTCAATTTCTTTTGCGAACTTTAATTTTTTTTTTTCATATATATGTTTAGGAGGCGTACGCTCTTATAACATATGTCATGACTTGTGTTCGTAAGTGCTATTTTAATAAAGCAGCTAGCTACTCTTTATTAAAGTGTTCTTATCTCTTTAAGTGGAGTATAAGCCCGTGTGGTTACCTCTATTTAAATTGGTTTGGCTATCTATTTACGAACTTTTTCTTCTTCGTTTCTTTTCTCAAAATATTTATGTATGATCGGATTTATTCTTTTATAATTTTACGTAAATATTTATTCCTGCTTCTTTTACAAAATTACATATAGCTTATTGTGCAAATGTTTTTACCTCAAACTTTCCACTTGTATTTGGTTCTTTCACATTGTATAAATGATGGTTGTTACCATGCTTCTTTACTGTACAACTCTTTTGGTCTTCCAAAATAAAATATATATTATTTGAGTTATCAAATTTTTATACCTGCAAGGTTGTTTAGTTCTTAACTAAATTCATCGATTTATGTTTTCTTAATGTTCTTTGTCTAAAGTATTTTCTTTTGTCTCTTGGTTGTTTTTAAGTTTCGAGGACGAAACTCTTTTAAGGGGGAGTGATTGTAACACCCCGTAATTTTCACTCTTTATTTTTGGTGTTAGTTTATTTTAAAATGATATTTTTCGTAAAAATAAATAATTTATTATTTAGATTATTTTGGAACGTGTTGTGAAAATGTGTATATATATTTATATGTTGTGATATATTTATATATATATTTATTTTAAGTTGTTAGTTATTTATTTTAAAGGTTATATTAATTTCGTTATTTGTTTAGGCGTTTAGGATGTTGTTTTGTCGCGTAGCGTTTTTGTAACGTTGTTGGACCGACTTGGGTGATGAAATGTTGCATCGCATGTGGCGTGCTAATGTGTTTATTATATTTATATTTATAATATAATTTATTAGAATTATTTTCATTATTAAGTATTTTCAAAGTTTAGGCGCGATTTAGGAATTAACCGTTTTATCGCGTATCGGGCTTTCGGAGCATGGATCGTTGTTGAATTTGGGCCGAAAGTTTTTGTGGGTGTGTGGGCTTGGGGCAGCCGGCCAAGTGAAGGAATTAGGAGAGCTTTCTCCTTTTCTTTTCTCTTTTGTTTTCCTAAGACTCTTTGATGCCTTATAACCCCCATAACCCCCCTTAATGATTTCTTTAATTAAACCTCATTAAACCTCTTAATTCACTTCAATTTCTGATTAGAAAATCAGAACTTTTGGCTGTCATTCTTCCATATTTTCGTCCATCATCATCACCATCATCACCATTTTCATTCTCTCAAATTTTCTTCATTTCTTCTCTTTGATAATTGTTCGTGAATTGTTTTTGTGGCTTTTTCCTTATACTTGGTGCTTGGAATTTGAAGAAGAAGAGGGTCACACGCCTACTGTGGGGATTTCCAGAAGTTTTCAGCTCGCCTCCGACGATCCGAGGTAACTAGTTGTTATCCTAGAATCTTAGTGATTAGAGTAGTATTCGGTATTAGATTAATACGTTAGGAATTATCTAAAATACTTTTTGAATGATATTTTTTGATGAAATTTTCCATGAACATACGTGACACATGCTATGTGAATAATGTGTAGAGAAAAATAATTTTTGCATGATCTTTAATATTTATTTGATTTAATTAGTATTTTGTGCGTTTTTGGCTAAATTTCATAATAATTATTGAACGACAGTTGAAATTGATGAAATCATATTTCTTAGATCATGTAACATGCGTATAATGTATCCCATGCCTTAGAATAATTTTTATCTACTGTTGACTATTTTAATTAATTGATATATCTGTTTTTGTAATTTCTGTTCTGTCAGTATATAATTCATGAAAATTATTTGTAGAGGAAGAAAAATTGATTTATTTGAATAATATGTATTTATATGAATTTTTACATGTTATGTGAATTGTTGGTAATTTTTGGGCGTCTGTTTATATTTTTAATTATTATTATGGCTTATTTGAGGAATCTGTATATTAACTGTTAAAAATACTTTTTGAGTCCGAAAATTATAAATAAAAATTGTACCATGTCATTAGGGCCATTAGGGTCGTATGATAATTTTTGTGTGATTTTACTGCTCGAATTTGTTAGTTTCATAATTATTATGGTGTTTTTGTGATGAAATTGAGGATACACTTTTAAATTGTTTGAAGGCTTGTAAATCAGATATAATTTATAATTTAATATATTCTGGGTTTCTGATTTTCAGTAGTATATAGTATGCATCATTTCGGTAACCACATGTTTAGGTTTGATTTATGGAATAAAATGATTTAATTGTTATTACTCTTTTAATGAATATGACTTAGAGTTAATTGGTGATGTATTTGTGATTGAGTGTGGTTGCTGTAAAAACCAGTATATTATCATTGATGATGTTTGGAGATGTTCAAGTGTTATTATGAGAGATATTTGTTGAAAATTTATAAGTGATTTATTTTGAGGAATTATGAAGAACTGTTTTGATGAACTATGGGTATAAGGCCGGGTGGCATCCCTTTTTGACGAATATTTTAGATGAATGATACTTGGATTGTATGCATGATTGTTTTTGAGATAAGAATATCCGGTGGGATAGATGTAGTCCCCGGTTAAGAACATGCCAACCACCTGGTTTGCGAACTAGGGGTACACCTGGGTTAATTGTTGTCGTCCGAGAGGTCAGGGAGTTCTGCGTGTTCTACCCTGCATCGGGAGTTTGGCCATTCTTAGACACAGGCAGTGGGGAACGTAAGCCCATAGACTGACCTGGAGATTGCGATCTGACAAACCTTAGGAAGTGATTTGCGAATCACTGGCGTTCGGTTTCTGACTCAATAACTTGTTGTATTTTTGATTTATTATTAGTATTTATTTATATTTGAATTATGTCACTCACTATATTTACTTATTGTTGATGATCTCTTGATTTATCTATGAGCCTTAAGATTTCTATGTGCATGATATGATGTAATGATTGCATGTTATTCCTTTCTTAGTAATCTACCTCTGAATGGTGCTTTGATTGCTATTGTTCGGGAGAACCGCTAGTTACTCCCCACCGACCGTGGAAATATGTATTATAATCTTGCGAGATGGAAATGATTGCTAGGCTTGTGACTGCCTGGGCTAGCAGGTGTGAGAGTTGGTTGTGAGAAGAAGCTTTTAGTTTTGTTTTTGGTAGATGAACTTTATATAGGTCATAGGGAGACTTATTTTTGGATTGCCTTCAAGGATATTAGTGTTATTTAAGTTTATTTTTGGGAGACTTGCATGTCTCATGGTATTTTGGATTTGTAAGTATGATACAATTTCGGATACTTCTTTTATGTTAGAACTATGATGTTTACTCGGAGATTTATTCTCTTTTTAAGCTATGAATTTTGAGTTATTATCTTTATTTATTGTTTTAGAGTAGCATAACCGTCCCGACGTTATTTCCGCTAACGTCATTTTTAGTATTTCTTAATTAGACTTTGTTAGTATCTTAGTAGTAGAAGGACGGGGTGTTACAGTTGGTATCAGAGCAAAACACTCCTAAACTCTGAAAAAGAGTTGCTAATGATTCTTTAGAATTATTAGTTAGCCATAGGATATAAAATTTGTTTAGAATTAAGTTTAGTAGTTTCACTATAATGAGAGTGTGATGGGTAGAGTAAGTAAAAGGGAAGCCTTATGGGAATGTGGTGTGCTCTCATGCTTATGGAGCATATGCTATATGTATAGTTACTTGTTTTATTGGTGGAATTAGTCTACCAAGTTTGTTAATCTTATTTGCAGGGCCGCTTGCATGTAATTTATTTTCTCTTTTATCAGAGTGCGCAGCGAAAGCGAAGTAATTTATAGCCTTCTCGGTTTCGTTGTGTTTAATTTGTTTTGTGTTTTGCAATTTAGAAATAAGCTTTAGTTTTATTTTAATATAGTCTTGTGTGTTGCATTGCATTTATTTTATTTGCTAGTTGCTTGATAGTATATGTTATTATGTGAGACAGTATATATTTTTTGTTCTTTTCCAATTAAGTGTTGTTGTTTATGTGAGTACTACGTATCTGTTTTATTATTTACAAAACTTTCCAGTTTGAATTTATATTCCAAATTATATTTTAGATCTTTGAACTTAATAAATTTCATACCTATATTAGAGTTATTTTATGACTTTCAAATTTTGTTATTGTTAATATTTTGACATACTCTTTTGAAAAACGTTTAATTTCAATTGTCTTCAAATTCCTCTTACCGTCTTTGACCATCTATAATTATAAATATTTTCCTTTTAATATTTTTATTTTTCATGCTAATCCTTGTTTAGCCTTTAATTATGGTAATAAGTTTTGTAGTCTTTGAAAATAAAAGTACCCTAATGAGTTGTTTTGGTGTTAGTTTGAAAAGTAGATGTAAACTATTTTTTTTTTTAGGTTAGCATTCAACAACTTTTATTTTACTTACTAATTTACTTTTCTTATTAGCATTATTTTTCAAACTCAAATGTGTGAAAGGATCTCGTTTACCATATGTTGTTTCTTGTTTAAATATTTAGTGCTTTCTCATTTCATATCAAAATTTTGGTTGTTTTCAATACTTCTTATTTAATTCTTTGGTTTTGACTGATCTGTTTTATATTCTTTGAAAATGAAATTTATATACTCAGTCTAAATTTTAAACTTGTTTGAGTTGATATTAAGTCATAATGGGTGATTCCTTTGACTTGTATGTCAATTTGATAAGTCTAAATTTTAAACTTGTTTGAGTTGATATTGAGTCATAATGGGTGATTCCTTTGACTTGTATGTCAATTTGATAAGTTGACGTATTTTATCTGTTTTGATTTAATTTCGTTTTTTTGAGTTGACATTAAGTTTATATTGGGTGATTCCAGTAAACTCTAATGTTGATTTGATAAGAAGGCTTTCAAATATTGTTTTGTTGATACTAGATTGCAGTGGGTGGTTCCATGCATATTTGTGTCGACTTGGCAAATTTTATAATTGTTGTTAATACTTTATTACTTTATCGCCTATTTATTATTAGTGTTTCGTCGTTGTGAAATTTATTTTAAAGTTTTCAATTTCTTTTGCGAACTTTAATTTTTTTTTTCATATATATGTTTAGGAGGCGTACGCTCTTATAACATATGTCATGACTTGTGTTCGTAAGTGCTATTTTAATAAAGCAGCTAGCTACTCTTTATTAAAGTGTTCTTATCTCTTTAAGTGGAGTATAAGCCCGTGTGGTTACCTCTATTTAAATTGGTTTGGCTATCTATTTACGAACTTTTTCTTCTTCGTTTCTTTTCTCAAAATATTTATGTATGATCGGATTTATTCTTTTATAATTTTACGTAAATATTTATTCCTGCTTCTTTTACAAAATTACATATAGCTTATTGTGCAAATGTTTTTACCTCAAACTTTCCACTTGTATTTGGTTCTTTCACATTGTATAAATGATGGTTGTTACCATGCTTCTTTACTGTACAACTCTTTTGGTCTTCCAAAATAAAATATATATTATTTGAGTTATCAAATTTTTATACCTGCAAGGTTGTTTAGTTCTTAACTAAATTCATCGATTTATGTTTTCTTAATGTTCTTTGTCTAAAGTATTTTCTTTTGTCTCTTGGTTGTTTTTAAGTTTCGAGGACGAAACTCTTTTAAGGGGGAGTGATTGTAACACCCCGTAATTTTCACTCTTTATTTTTGGTGTTAGTTTATTTTAAAATGATATTTTTCGTAAAAATAAATAATTTATTATTTAGATTATTTTGGAACGTGTTGTGAAAATGTGTATATATATTTATATGTTGTGATATATTTATATATATATTTATTTTAAGTTGTTAGTTATTTATTTTAAAGGTTATATTAATTTCGTTATTTGTTTAGGCGTTTAGGATGTTGTTTTGTCGCGTAGCGTTTTTGTAACGTTGTTGGACCGACTTGGGTGATGAAATGTTGCATCGCATGTGGCGTGCTAATGTGTTTATTATATTTATATTTATAATATAATTTATTAGAATTATTTTCATTATTAAGTATTTTCAAAGTTTAGGCGCGATTTAGGAATTAACCGTTTTATCGCGTATCGGGCTTTCGGAGCATGGATCGTTGTTGAATTTGGGCCGAAAGTTTTTGTGGGTGTGTGGGCTTGGGGCAGCCGGCCAAGTGAAGGAATTAGGAGAGCTTTCTCCTTTTCTTTTCTCTTTTGTTTTCCTAAGACTCTTTGATGCCTTATAACCCCCATAACCCCCCCCTTAATGATTTCTTTAATTAAACCTCATTAAACCTCTTAATTCACTTCAATTTCTGATTAGAAAATCAGAACTTTTGGCTGTCATTCTTCCATATTTTCGTCCATCATCATCACCATCATCACCATTTTCATTCTCTCAAATTTTCTTCATTTCTTCTCTTTGATAATTGTTCGTGAATTGTTTTTGTGGCTTTTTCCTTATACTTGGTGCTTGGAATTTGAAGAAGAAGAGGGTCACACGCCTACTGTGGGGATTTCCAGAAGTTTTCAGCTCGCCTCCGACGATCCAGGTAACTAGTTGTTATCCTAGAATCTTAGTGATTAGAGTAGTATTCGGTATTAGATTAATACGTTAGGAATTATCTAAAATACTTTTTGAATGATATTTTTTGATGAAATTTTCCATGAACATACGTGACACATGCTATGTGAATAATGTGTAGAGAAAAATAATTTTTGCATGATCTTTAATATTTATTTGATTTAATTAGTATTTTGTGCGTTTTTGGCTAAATTTCATAATAATTATTGAACGACAGTTGAAATTGATGAAATCATATTTCTTAGATCATGTAACATGCGTATAATGTATCCCATGCCTTAGAATAATTTTTATCTACTGTTGACTATTTTAATTAATTGATATATCTGTTTTTGTAATTTCTGTTCTGTCAGTATATAATTCATGAAAATTATTTGTAGAGGAAGAAAAATTGATTTATTTGAATAATATGTATTTATATGAATTTTTACATGTTATGTGAATTGTTGGTAATTTTTGGGCGTCTGTTTATATTTTTAATTATTATTATGGCTTATTTGAGGAATCTGTATATTAACTGTTAAAAATACTTTTTGAGTCCGAAAATTATAAATAAAAATTGTACCATGTCATTAGGGCCATTAGGGTCGTATGATAATTTTTGTGTGATTTTACTGCTCGAATTTGTTAGTTTCATAATTATTATGGTGTTTTTGTGATGAAATTGAGGATACACTTTTAAATTGTTTGAAGGCTTGTAAATCAGATATAATTTATAATTTAATATATTCTGGGTTTCTGATTTTCAGTAGTATATAGTATGCATCATTTCGGTAACCACATGTTTAGGTTTGATTTATGGAATAAAATGATTTAATTGTTATTACTCTTTTAATGAATATGACTTAGAGTTAATTGGTGATGTATTTGTGATTGAGTGTGGTTGCTGTAAAAACCAGTATATTATCATTGATGATGTTTGGAGATGTTCAAGTGTTATTATGAGAGATATTTGTTGAAAATTTATAAGTGATTTATTTTGAGGAATTATGAAGAACTGTTTTGATGAACTATGGGTATAAGGCCGGGTGGCATCCCTTTTTGACGAATATTTTAGATGAATGATACTTGGATTGTATGCATGATTGTTTTTGAGATAAGAATATCCGGTGGGATAGATGTAGTCCCCGGTTAAGAACATGCCAACCACCTGGTTTGCGAACTAGGGGTACACACCGGGTTAATTGTTGTCGTCCGAGAGGTCGGGGAGTTCTCGCGTGTTCTACCCTGCATCGGGAGTTTGGCCATTCTTAGACACGGGCGGTGGGGAACGTAAGCCCATAGCGACCCGGAGATTGCGATCTGACAAACCTTAGGAAGTGATTTGCGAATCACTGGCGTTCGGTTTCTGACTCAATAACTTGTTGTATTTTTGATTTATTATTAGTATTTATTTATATTTGAATTATGTCACTCACTATATTTACTTATTGTTGATGATCTCTTGATTTATCTATGAGCCTTAAGATTTCTATGTGCATGATATGATGTAATGATTGCATGTTATTCCTTTCTTAGTAATCTACCTCTGAATGGTGCTTTGATTGCTATTGTTCTGGGAGAACCGCTAGTTACTCCCCACTGACTGTGGAAATATGTATTATAATCTTGCAGATGGAAATGATTGCTAGGCTTGTGACTGCCTGGGCTAGCAGTGTGAGAGTTGGTTGTGAGAAGAAGCTTTTAGTTTTGTTTTTGGTAGATGAACTTTATATAGGTCATAGGGAGACTTATTTTTGGATTGCCTTCAAGGATATTAGTGTTATTTAAGTTTATTTTTGGGAGACTTGCATGTCTCATGGTATTTTGGATTTGTTAGTATGATACAATTTCGGATACTTCTTTTATGTTAGAACTATGATGTTTACTCGGAGATTTATTCTCTTTTTAAGCTATGAATTTTGAGTTATTATCTTTATTTATTGTTTTAGAGTAGCATAACCGTCCCGACGTTATTTCCGCTAACGTCATTTTTAGTATTTCTTAATTAGACTTTGTTAGTATCTTAGTAGTAGAAGGACGGGGTGTTACAGTTATAGCCAATATCATCCAGTAGTATTCTGAATGTGACTTCTTCCATTGTTCTAAGGTGATCAATAAATGCTCTTTTTGGATGACTAAAAGTAGTTGAGAAGAATAACCTTTCACGTATTCCTTCACCTTTCTTTCTGGCTGTTGTGAAATCTATTAAGAATGTTTCTTCAAGATTCACACTTGCAAGGTTATTTGGTGATAACCAACAAGGGTTTACATCGTAGGTCATGAGATCATACCAAATCTGACATGCACATTTGTATTGTACTAAGATTCTTGATGATGATCCATCCACCATTCTGTAGACTTTAACCTTCTTTTTAGTTCCTTTGACAAAGAGCCTTTTCAGATATCTCCAAGGAATGTTAGGTTTCCATATCTCTTCTGTGATGATTTTGCCCTATGATTTGCAAACTAGAAGAGACGTCACCTGATCTTTCCTTTTAGGTTTTGGAAATATCAATTCTTTTACGAGATCTAGATTAGACCCTAGTTGGAAGGCCTTAGATTCTCTTTTATTCTCTGAGTTCTGTTGCATAACAGGATTGTCTCCAAAGTATTTTTGAATAGAGGAGGTCCATTTTGTAGATTCATGCTTAGTAAACTCACTCTTATCTCCAGATATGATACTTACGGCCCGTTTGGTAGTTGGTTATAAATGGTGGTAATGTGAATGAATTTGTATGTAAATTTGTGAATAAAATCATTGTTCATTCCCATGGTAATGCTAATTTATCCTATAGTGTCTATTTTTATTCTTGAATTTTCATTCCCATCCAATACCACCTTGTTAGGTGGTAATGAGTGGTAATGAAAATTAGGGATGAGTTTGCTTCCCCATGGAGAAAAAACACAAACTTGAGGGTTGAAATTGCTTCCCCATGGAGATTTTAAGGGTGCTTCCCTTGTAACCTACACCTAAAATTCATTCCCATTACCGCAATTTATTAACGGCTACCAAACGGGCCGTTAATGCTTTGTGGTGATTCGATCATTTTGATAGGTATGGCATATCTTTTGGAGCAGTTTGACGAAACATGGGAAAATGTGTGTAATCCATTTTGGTTTAAATCTAAGATCTTTTGGAGATCACATATATAAAGACTTAGGCGCTTTAACTGTTTAATAATTATTTCCTAACCGCTTAATTTCGTAGGAAACTAAAAATAGTTTTTTAGGGAATACAGTTAAATAGGCGTATGATTGATTCAATTTGGTGAATCAAAAACTTGTGCTAGAGCGAATTAACCATTGAAAATATATTATTGACAATACTACTATTTGAGGTAACATTGTTACTTTTGTACCGTGACTTATCATCTTGGAGATAGAGTCACTATGAATATTTTAATTAAAATGGATTGTATTTAGAGACAACATTTTGAAATGCTCCCTACACAATATCTTTATCATCATCCTGTACTCACTAGCTTCTAGCTCGTACCCTGCATTGTTCTTGGTAACTCCGAAGTAATAGCCATCTTCAAGGGAGTACTTGAACTTTGCTTCAAAGAGATTTCTTTGGTGACTGCCATCCCAGGCATATCTCCTATCAATCAGCGCAGTGAACATCCAGGAAGGGAAGTGTCTTTCTTGGATAAGCAGCTTCCATAATTTACACAAACATTTAAAGTGAATTTTTCGCCCTTGATGTTTGTTTTGACCCTCTTCCATCCTAACCACTTTGAGGGAGGACTTGATACTGGAAAGAACTAGAGTTTTTGCATATCCAGTTCATTGTTTGAGGTCTTGGGAAGTTGAAGGTGGTGGAGATCTCCTTTCCCCACTTTTTGCAAATTGTTAGCGGTTTGTCTTGTGATTCTTCTTCCAACTTAGGCCAAATGTAGATGGATAAGAGATCCATATTAGAACCAACCTTTGTATCGCTTGATTCGACTAATTCAAGGTCTTCTGGCTCAACGACAAGTTCATCTCCAAAAACCTATGCCATCTTCTCTATCCATCTTGTTCTTTCATTTATAATAAAAGACCCCTTATCTTCTTCTATGCCATTAAAGGCGTAACGATGATTGAAGCAGTCATCATCGAATTCAGCCACCAAATTTGCATATGCTTCATTATCCATTTTGATGTTTTGAAATGAAAATGTTATGATAGCATGTTGTGGCTATGTTTCTTTAAATAACAAAGTAATCTGTCCAAACGTTATTTTTGTAATAACTTCTAGGATTGGTTACTGGTTAAGTACGTTTGACTTTTTTAAAGAAATTTTGATTTTTCTTTGATTGTCATTTGTTTTAAGATTATATAGAATAAATCAATTTGTTGATAAATCTAAAACTTTATATACCATCTTTTAGGCGTTTGTGCCTAAGATTAATCCCTTGAGTTCACTGTTCATTTTATGAACAATGTTAGTTAAGTCCGCAACTTTTATAAAGGGCCAACAAAATAAAAATTACTTCATAATGAAATAATCTTGTCTAATCATGAACATCTTTAAGAAGATATTCACTAACTAAGTTCTAAGTCAATAGATACATAGTTTCCTAGACATGTTCTAAACTATGCACTATCACCAGAATCACTAAGAAATTTAAAATATTGCTTGGTATGTCAAGGGAGATGGGCGAAACTGATGATGATTTGTGGCTCCTCGTTTTCATCAACGTCAGGATCATCATCATCCGAGTAGTCTTCGCCAGGGAATATAGGAATGCCTCCTTCCAACAAACGTTCATACCACAATAGGCAAGTACACTTGTACTGTATGAGTTTTTTGAAACTCTTATTTTCTCCCAGTTAGATTACCCTATAGTTTATGCTGAATACGCCCAAACTGCCTTCACAGATTATGGACTTGTGGTATTTCATCGTGAGTTCGGGGAGAAAGTACTTTTATGACAATGCATTCTCCCCATGCTTTACAGACGCTTATTATTTTCAATAGCTCATCTTTTTCCATTTTTCGCCAAAGATTCAATGCCAAGAAATCCACATTGCTTCCAATGATAGTAGCATTGGACCCTTGTTCCCTAGGATCTCCAGTTTGGATCTTTGGATCCCTTCCAAAAAGTTTCCTGACCTTAGATTGCCACTTCTTCATCTCCTTATTTTTGAATTCCTCCCAATCCTCTTGTATTATGTCAATGTTAAACCGATGTCTCCAATATTCCCCAGGAAAGGGTAAGGGAGATATTTGTTGGTTAGCCATGTTCAAGGAATTTTGGGTTTTGATGATAAAACAAAAACGTTAGGGGCAAAAAAAACCGCAGAGTTAGAATGACGTATTTATAATACAACCATTATAACTGTCCCTATTTTTTAGGATACGTGAGGAATAGGTCGTTAGATGTCCAGGCGACGTGTTACATAATTTGTAACTACCCTCAACCATTTTAAGTTAAGGCCCTAGTGGGTAAAATGGGTTTGCCTATTAACCCCTCAATGTGTCACTTTATTTTTAGGATTTGCCATTAATGGCGTGTGTAGTTTGGAAGGTAATTATTACTTTTGAAGTAACTTATTCTCCTTCATTAATAAATTTTAATAAATTTAGTATCCCAAGGGACACTCCATCTTTCTTCATTTTAATTTAGGCCGTTGAGTGTGCATTATTTGATTTGACAGTTTATTTTTTGAAATAAAATATTAATTTGAACAATTTTGATTGAACAAAATAAGTAATGCAAATATGGGATAAAATAATAGAAATTCGAACAAAAGATAGAAAAATAGATTTCATTAAATAAGAAATTTTTACAACCTAGGATTGAAATTTTTATATTAGAATAAAAATTTACAATTTATTGTTTAGAATTTGTTAGCATCCGAGTCCTCTTCGGAAGCTGGCGCCGGAGGAAGACCATCTTCATCATCATCATCATCCCCATAAGAGGCAGAACCGCTTTCTCCGCTGGAGGTCTCCTCAGGGTACTCTACATTGAAATTATAACACCAAATATTACTTGGTTTAGTGGTTAAGACATTAGTACTAAAGGTGATCATGGGCCAGGCCGGGCTGAGCAAAAAAAAATTTGCCCATTGACTGGGCCGGGCCGGACCGGGCCCAAATCCGGGCCAAAAATTATGCCCAAAGCCCATTATTTCGGGCCGGGCCGAGCGGCCTTTTTCGGGCCAAAACGGGCCGGGCCTAAAAATTAGACTAAAACGTCTTTTTTGGCTTGTCCAAAGCCCGCCCAAAAAAAAAAACAGCCCAAGCCTGCCCAAAAACCGGGTCGGGCCGGGCCAGGCCCGCGGGCTGGGCTGGAGTTGATCAGCTCTAATTTGTACACAAGCTTAAGGTCATGGGATCAAATCATATACCATGCATAATCTAATTTTTTTTATTATATGTGGAGTACATGAAGTCAAAACTCTAAGGGATAGCGCCACGTGACACAGTTACTTGTTGAGGAACACCTTTTAATATATTAGTATAGATATCACTTGAAATTTTTAATAGTGTTTCGCAACGCAGTGATTGTAGTAAAGATTAAAAGTGTGGGCTTATTATTTTATTAGATTGAGGTTGCAAAGCGTTAATAATATCAATGTTCCAGCATTTGGGGATAGCGGCGCAAATTTCCGTTGCACTAAAAGCTCTCTTCCCATAACTAATTGAAAGTGTTGCGATGAATCTTTGGTAGGTATAAAGATCTCCTTTTTCTATGATATTTTTATTAATATGTTTCATGTAAAAGATTAAAAGTGTGGGCTTATTATTTTATTATTATTACTATTATTATTATTATTATTATTATTATTATTATTATTATTATTATTATTATTATTATTATTATTATTATTATTATTATTATTCTTTTTATTAGGAGAGATAATTGGCCCAAGAACGAATCTTTAGCCTGCAAGGCACACTAGCTCAAAATTTGGGTACAATGCTTGACAACCCAAAAGACAACATACCTAAAGACCTATCGCTACTACAAAAAGAGAAATTCTTCAATTTATTATTATTATTATTATTGTTGGTGCAAAATCAGTTCGTTGACCTTGCAAACAAGTCAATGGATACCCAATAGTTTAGTATTGAATGCCTTGGGAGACTTAGTCCTTAAGGGTTACCGGTTCTAATTTGATAAAACCTTGCTAACGTACTCTGTTGCAATTTAATTAATGATCAAACTGGGTTTGCCATGGGAGACTTAGTCCTTAAGTTAAGGCCCTAGTCGGTAAAATGGGTTTGCCCATTAACCCCTCAATGTGTCACTTCATTTTAAGGATTTGCCATCAATGGCGTTTGTAGTTTGGAAGGTAGTTATTACTTTTGAAGTAACTTTTTCTCCTTCATTAATAAATTTTAATAACATTAGTATCCCAAGGGACACTCCATATTTCTTCATTTTAATTTAGGCCGTTGAGTGTGCATTATTTGATTTGACAGTTTATTTTTTGAAATAAAATATTAATTTGAACAATTTTGATTGAACAAAATAAGTAATGCAAATATGGGATAAAATAACATAAATTCGAACAAAAGATAGAAAAATAGATTTCATTAAATAAGAAATTTTTACAACCTAGGATTTAAATTTTTATATTAGAATAAAAATTTACAATTTATTGTTTAGAATTTCTAAATTCTAAACTCTAGGCCTAAATTTCTACTATATCCTTTGGAAATTGCGGTTTGTCAGCTTCTGAGTCCTCTTCGGAGGCTGGCGCCGGAGGAAGGCCATCTTCATCATCATCATCCCAGAAGGGGCAGAACCGCTTTCTCCGCTGGAGGTCTCCTCAGGGTACTTAGAGAGCCTCCTCCTCTTGGCGGAGGGTTCGTCATCCTCATCATCATCATCATCATCAGACTTAGGGTATGATGATGGAGAGGCATCCTCCTCATCTTCTTCCTCTTCTTCATCTTCTTCCTCTCCTTCTTCCTCTATTTCCTCCGGTATTTCTGGAGGAGGAAGGAAGGGCTGGTCAACCTCTTGTGGGTTGACCTCCTGGGGGTCCAGTGATGCTGGACTCCGCTGATGGTTGGGGAGCGTCCATTTTTAAAGAAGAGAGTTTTTTGAGAAGGTTTTGGGAGATGAAAAGTTTGGGGTGTTGATCAAGAGATGAGTAGTGTATCATTATTATTACACTTACCCCTTTCATAAAGAGATTTTTTACCGTCTCCTGAAAATGAAAAGTCACGCATCCTTTGGAATGGGCTTTTTTAACATAACCTCAGGACCTTGCGTTTTAATTTATTAAAACTTGGCTTTAACATGGCCCAATGAAATATGACCCAAAATGAAACATACCACGCGTTATGCACGTGTTTTTTTTTCTTCTTATTGTTTCATTTCAGTTGTCTTCCTCATTAATACCTTTTTCAAGGATTTTAGGAAAATTTAAGATCTTTCAGACAATTTTATTACATTTCTTTACGAATTCACAATCATTATCAAACTTCAATTCACCATGTCTAATGAAAGAGTTCGTGAAGATGAGATTCGTGAAGCACTTGCTAAAAAACGTGACGCCATGCAATCTGAAGCAGCTCGTCAATTATGCAACGCCATTAAAGTGAACCTTGGGACTTATAAATCTCAAGTATTCTGGTATGTGAATAAGAATACTGATCCTAACACTCCTTTAGAGGATAGAATTGCCACTATTGGTCCCTGTTTTCCTTTCAAGATTCAAAAACCAAAGTGCCAAATAGTCTTAGAGCACAAATGTTACCCGTTCTTGGACCATATTATCTTGGTAGATTATAAGCTTAGAACACTTTCCTTTGCCCCAAAAACCCTCCCAAATTTGAATTGGCCTTTAGCCAACAAACCCTTTAAGGGTTGGATTTCAGGGGTGGATGCAAGAGCATGGTTTCTGCGAATGAAACCTTTTCATGACAAGTGGTCCAAGAAAAAAATATTGCCCTTCTTGAGATTAGCTTCTTATGAAACCATTCCCTTTGATGGGGCTATGTCCACTGCATTACTGGCTTGTTGGGACCCTGCCATCAACTGCTTCTTGTTCCGGTGGGGGCCAATGACTGTAACATTAGCTGATATTGCCTTTATTACTGGGACTTCTCCAACAGGTAAATATGGAATTGATCTTCCTATCTTTCACCATGTTAAAGAACATAATTAGCTATATAGTCAATGTTTATCAACCTTTCGTTAAATTGCTAGTCCCACTGCTAGTGCTAGCAAATGTGGCTTTCAGAAATTTGTTGATTTCTTCATTAATAAGGATGCCAGTGAGGAAGTTACTTCTCAAGAGGAAGTACTTTTTCTTACCTTTGCCTTTTCCAAATTACTGATGTCTAGAGCTGGAGGAGTGGTAACATTATGGCTATCTCTAGCTGTTAACATCTCCTCTACTTCTGAAGAAGTAGCTTTGGCTCCTGTTCTATTGGGACAACTTTATAGATGTCTTTTTAGGAGTAAAGATTCCTTTAAAGGTTTTGGAATTCATACCTCTGGGTATCTCATATTGTCTACTGACAAGGGATTTGGACCCCTCTGGCATTTGACTTGCTGGGGCCATATGTATCTACCTTGTTTGATGGTTCTTATTCCCGCTTCTGCTTTTGAAGCTCCTAAGGGTTCAGAGGAGGAAGATCTTTCTTTTGATCCCCTTCTGTTTCTTTCTAGTCTTGATGATTGTAGCTGTTATGGTGAGGTTAGCTTCAATCTTGTTTCTCCAGATGACGTTTGGCATCCAAGCTTGATTTTCTTGTACTTCTTGGTTTTTAAGTCAAATCCTGGTATCTCGAATATTTTTCGAAGCAAAATGACTATTTCTGTTGAGGATGAAGCTTGGTGCCATCAGGCAGTGCCTGCTTGGCTACAATCCCTTGACATCCACTCTAGTTCCTTAGGGAGTGGAAACTTTTGGAGTAGTGTTCTTAGGTCTAGAGATTTATTAGCTGCTGAGCTTGAGTATTTTGGATTTGAAGCATACAATCCACAGCTGGTAGCTAGACAATTCGGATTGGTCCAAACACTAGCTATACCTTACTTCTTGACCCATAATGATCCTTGGACCTCAAGGGGTCGTTTTGAAGAAGGTAGAGCCCTTCAAAGTAATTAAAACTCTCAACCTTACTTCCATGTCCATTTCTCCTTGGAAATGGATCACCAAAGCTGTTTGAGGTTTTCATTTGTGGTGGGACCATGTAGTCCCAGATAATTCGACATTTTCTGAGGCTTTGGCGTGCTTTGAGAATCAACTTTTCTTGGGCTGTAAGTAATTTCTTTCCTCAGTTATTTTTATAACTTTTAGTAGGAATGAGCATTACTAAATTTTCCTTGTGCTTTCTATTGCCTCTTAGCTAAAGCTTGCACGAAGAAGCTAAGAGTGCCTGATGGCATGGAAACAAATTCTAGATATGACAAACTCTATTGGGCCACTATAGACCAAAGGGTTCAGCCTCCTGCTTCTTCCGAGGATGAAGATGATGCTTATGATCAGGGGGGCTTCCTATGGAGATGTCCATACTGTGGAGGACATCCAATCCATGGGGCCAATGGAGTAGATTAACCCTTTCAAGAGAGCTGCAAGAAAGAGAGATTACAATTGTCTCTCTGCTTCCAAGGACACTCAACCCATGGGGCCAATGAAGCAAATTGACCCTCTCAAGAGAGCTGCAAAAAAGAGAGATTACAATTGCTTCTCTGCTCCCATGCCTTCAAGACATTCCAACAGGAAACGTCCTAAGTTGAAAGCTTCTTCTGAGGCACAACAGTATGTAATCTCTTCTGATGAAGATGATGCCAAGCCAATATCTCAATTTTTTCCTAAAAGGAAACTCCTAGGAGTCAAAGCAAGTATGAACACCATCTTTACTCTTTTTATAAGAAGTTTCACTCTTTTGTTTGAAATATTGACTATTTAATCATAGGTCTTTCCGGTGTTGATGACGTTGAGCCTAAGACTCCCTGTGATCCTTCTTCTAAGAAGTCCTCATATCTTAGCTCTACTAGCCATCCTTCAGCCCGGGTAGTAGGTACTTCTAAGGTGGTTGACCAAGAATTGACTTCAAAGGGTGGTTTTGTTGATGAATCTGTTATCAACCATCCCCCTCTTTCTTCAAGCGACGATGCCCCTTAGTTGGAGAATGTGGCTACTTTCCCTTTGGAAGGAAGTGTTGCCCCCCAGTCAGAGGATGTTGATCATCGACACGTGGATTCTCCTAATGAGGACTCATTTCATCAATTTAATGAAGACCCCTTGGAGCCAAGTCCTTTAAATGTTGAAGTTCTGAGCCCAAATGCTGATTCAACAAATTTCGAAGCAATGTCTTCCATTACTGGGAGTGAACTCCCAAAAGATGTTATTCCTTTAGAGGTCACACCCTTTAAGGAGCAACACTGAGCTTTTGACTACCTTTGTGTTCAAAGGCTCTTCATCAACTTCACAATATACTTCTGGGACTGGTTTGCCTTTCTTTCCTCGTGAATTCAATTTAGACTTCCTCTATATGAGTCCATGTCCTCATGATACCAGACTTCACTCTCTTGCTAACTTGGCTTCTCTACTTTATGATGCAGAGGGAAGCACTCAAGAAGTAAGTGTGATGAAAGAGTCTGATGGAGGGAAAGAAGTTAATTTGCAAACAGCTATGATTGTGAGGGATCAGCCTGCCACTGCTAACAGTGACCACTCTTCTTAACATATGAGACAGGAAGACTCTGAACATATGAGACAGGAAGACAAAATATGGGAACTCTACTTGACCTTAACATATAACACTTAAATAGATCTTGGAATCCCTAATCTCTCAAGGTTTTGAGTATTGGATACCCTGTCTTGACTATGTCAAATAGACCCTTCTTCTTCAACAATGTAATGCTGAAACAAGAGTTCAATCTCCAAAGCTCTCAGCTCAAAAACTTCAGGAAGAGGAAGCTTCTTTGGAAACTCAAGCCAAATCTTTCAAAAACTTCAGTAAGCAGATCCAAGATTCTTTGAGTTCTTTTGATCATAAACTGAAGCTTCTTTCTGAGGAAAGACAATCTCTACAGAGTCGTTTGGCTGAAATCAATAGAGAGGAAATCAACATTATCAATGAGAAGTCTTCACTTCAGAACTCCATTGATACTGAAGAGAAAAAATTGCACCAAGGACGAACCAAACTTGCCAATTGAAGGCAAGAGATGTTCAAAGATATGGTTGTACAGCAGGGCTTGATTCTCTAGAAGGAAAAACTTTGTAATGCTTGGTCAGCCATTAAAAACCTTAGTTTAGCCGTTAGACAATGTTGGAATGTTTAGGACATAATATTTTTATTATGTTGTAATTTTAATAATCCTTTACTGTTTGGAACAATTCAACATGTTTTTGTTGAAACACAGGATCATGTTGTTCCCATATGGATAGGTGATATTTCTTTAGAAATTTGCCATTCAAGGCTCTATCATTTATGTTACCATCTATATCCTTTAACACGTATGCATTTCCAGACAATTTCTTGTGAATGTAAAGGGACCTTGCCACTTAGGTGACCATTTCCCTAACTGTGGATCTTTATAAGCTGCTTCTGGCATACACATTTTCCAAACTTTATCATCCTCTTGGAATTCTTTAGGCACTACCTTTTTGTTGTAGGCCCTAGCGACCCTTTCTTTTTGGATTCTTATTTTGGCTAGAGCTTCTTCCTTAGTCTCTAGAGCATCCATAATTTCAATGTTCATCGCCTGTGAATAGTCATCTCCTGATAATCCCATTTGTTGGACTACCCTTGATGATCTTACATTCACTTCAGCTGGGATAACTGGAGTGTGCCCCCATAAAATAAGTTAAAGGGGGTAACTCCTGTTGCTTCCCTTTTAGAGGTCTTGTAGGCCCATAGGGCATATGGCAACAACTCATCCCATTTTCTTGGATTGTTATCTATTAGTTTTGAGATCCCCTTTACTATAATCTTATTGGTGGCTTCAGCTTGACCATTTGCTTGAGCATAGTAAGGTGTTGAATGCAACTTGGTGATCCCAAACTAATTGAGGTAATCCAGCAGGTCAGGATTCCTAAATATTGTGGCCTGATCAAAGGTAATAGTTTTTGAAATTCCAAATCTTGTAAAGATTTTTTCTTTCAAGAAGTTTATTACAACATGGGTATCGATCTTGTTGAAAGCCTGAGCCTCTACCCATTTAGTGAAGTAATCAGTTACCACTAGAATATATGAAGGCTTCTTAGAAGATGCAAGGTTAATCTCCCCTATGGTATCTACTGCCCATCCTCTGCAGGGCCAAGGTTTAAGAATGTACTTAAGTTATGAGGCTGGTGCCCTACTAATAGGTCCAAATTTCTGACATCTTTTGCAACCTTTAGCATAGTCTATACAATATTTTTTTCTCATGGTGGGCCAATAGAAGCCGTGTTCATGTAACAACCATCTCATTTTTAGGCCGTTTTGATGAGCTCCACATAACCCTTGGTGAATCTCTGCCATAAGGGTTAGAGCTTCTCCAGCATCCACACATTTTAAAAGTAATCCTTCTGGATCCTTTCTGTGTAGTTCACCAAATTGTATATAAAACTTAGTTCTTTGCCATTTTGACTCTATTTGGCACTTTTTTTCCAAATTGGGTTCGGAGATACTGGATAATTTCATCTCTCCAGTCCTTTTCCTCTCTTAATATTGAAAATCTATAGACTTCCAATATATTTTCTGATCCTTATCAGTTTCTCTGAGAGGCTCTAGGACTTTCTCTTGGAGAATGATATCTTTATTTTTTGAAGGTATCTCCTCCCTAGCAGAAGCTATTTGAGACAACTGATCTGCTACTTTATTTTCTTCTCTGGGAATGTGTATGAGAGTGATTTCCTTAAATTGTTTAGACAACTTCTGTGCTTTCTTTCCATACTCCTATGATATTGATGATATACTCTTGAATTCTTCATTCATTTGGTAAATGACCAACTGGAAGTCCCTATATACCTTTGCTCTCTTGGCTCCTAATTATAGCAGCATTTCCAGTCCAATTAATAATGCTTCATATTCAGCTTTATTGTTGGTACATGGACCCTTGAGGGTTACTGCTAGCTTAGTTGGGATCCTACCAGGAGATAAAATATATATTCCAGCTCCTGTTGTTTCTCTAGTGTTGGACCCATCAAAGAATAAGGTCCATGGAAGGACATCTTCATCAATGATTCCTGAGTCACAACAAGGATGGGTTGCTAAGAAATCAGCTAGTGCCTGACCTTTTACTGTCTTTTGTGGCACATATATCAGGTCAAATTGTAGTAATTGTAGACTCCATTTGCTTAACCTTCCTTTTATAAAAGGTTGAGATATCATATATTTTATGACATCCGTTGGAGACACTACTTCTATTGTAAAGGCCATGAAATAATGTGTGAGTTTAACTGATGCATCATATAAACATAGACACCATTTCTCTGCCATGGTATACCTTTTTTCTGTATCATACAGAATTCTGCTTAGGTAGAATATGGCCTGCTCATGTCCCTTTTCATTTTCTTGAGTAAGGAGACTACCAATGGAATCTTCACAGGCAGACAGATACCTTAATGGTTTTTCATTTTGCCTTGGACGAATCAATACAAGAGGACTTGTCAAATCATGTTTGATTTGGTCAAAGGCCTTTTGATGCTCCTCTTCCCATTTGAATTTTGATTCATGTTTTAATCTTAGCAGAGGTTAAATTTTTTGAGTCTTTCCAGCTAAATTAGCCATGAATCTTCTGACATAATTGACTTTGTCCAAGGAATCTTTGTAACTCGTTTTTATTAGAAGGTGGCTTGGTCGTCAATACCGCTTTTGCCTTATTTTGGTCAATTTTCATTCCATTCTTGTGAATGAGGAATCCTAAAAAGTTACTAGCTTTAACTCCAAATGCACATTTTAGTGGATTCATTTTTAGGTGATATTATCTCATTCTGGTGAATGACTTAACCAAATGCTCTTTATGTCCTATAAAGTCATTTGACTTTACAAGTATGTCATCCACATAAGCTTTCATGATTTTACCAATCATGTCCTTAAAGATTGCGTCCATTGCTCGCTGGTATATGGCTCCAGTATTTTTTAATCCAAATGGCATGGCCACATATTCAAACAAGCCCAATGACTTTGGACATCTGAAGGCTGTTTTGTTACAGTCTTCATGTGCAATCCTTAATTGGTAATATCCTGCATAACCATCCATAGAAGATATGTATTCATATCTCGATGCTGCATCTATTAGGAGATCAGCTACTGGCATGGGGTATTGATCTTTAGGTGTAGCTTTATTTAGATCCCTAAAGTCAATGCAGATTCGTATTTTTCCATTTTTCTTAACCACTGGAACTATATTGGAGATCCAATCAGCATATTGGCAAGGCCTTAAGAACTTTGCCTTGAGGAGTTTGTCTATCTCCCCTTGTATAGGCTTTGTCAGTTCAGGCGCCAATCTCCTAGGACTTTGTGCCACGTGCTTAAATCTGTCTTTGATAGGTAGTTTATGTTCTACTATTTGCCTATCAATGCCAGGCATTTCATGATGTTCCCATGCAAAACAGTCTTTAAATTCTTTTAGAATTTCTATTATTTCCTGTTTTACTTGGTTAGTGAGGAGCTGGCTTATGTAAGTAACACGCGGATTTTCATTGTCCCCTAAATTTATTTCCTCTAGTGGATCATGAACCTCCTGTTTAATATCCTCACTTTTTGCCCATACCTTTTCATCCTCCTTTTCAAAGGATTCAGTTTCGTATAAAGTTGAGCAACATATATATTAGAATTGATAAGAAAATCCTCTTAGTATTTTCTAAAAACTAAATCTTTCATTACTTGATCAACAATAGGGGTAAACCCCTTACAACATTCTTCTTGGTTTATAAACATAATAAATTTATATAAGAAAAATACATCCCAACTCTATAAACTAATAAGAGTTAGGGGTTGATCATAGTCTGGCGCATGTTGAACATATTCATATTTTGATTGAATGTCTTAAACTTCTGGGACGTCATCGACTTCTTCAATGAGAATTGCACCTGAGTCTTCCATCTCTTGGTGAGTTTGTGACTCAAGTTGTAGAGCAACCTCAATTTTGATATACAGTAGGAACTGACTTTAGAGAGTCCCTAATAAAAACAGAATCAGGAGATGTAATTAGATAAACTTCCTCATCTAGTGTGAACCATTTCATAAGTGTCACCATTCCACAAAATCAAGACTTGGTGGAGTGATGACGGAATAGCATAGTTATGGTGTAACCAATCTCTTCCTAAAATTGCATTATAATTACGGTTTTTCACCAGATAGATCCGAGTTTTCAAAAAATTCACCTGGTACCCTCCATGTTTTCAAAATTCACCAAGTACCCCTCAGTTTCTTGGTAATACATCGACATGCTCCTAATGACTAACGACGATTAACGCCGTTACACTTAAACCTCATTAAACCCTAATTACACCTAATTAACCTAACTAAACCCAAACCCTTACCCCTAATCCTAACCCTAAACCATAAACCTAACCCTAACACCCCCGCTCACCCTCCCACCACCCCTGCACCCCTCCCCCACCCTCCCACCACCAATACAGCCCCTCCACCCCCCCCACTCCGCAGCCTCCCCCCACCCCCATCCCCGTAGCCCCCCCCCCCACCCCCGCGCCGCCCGCAGCCCCAATCCCGGATCCCCCACCCCTCCCCCACCATCGCGCCCCCCATTTCGGAACATCCCTCCTTCCCCCACTCTCTGCGCCCGTCACAAAGACCAAACCCCCTTCCATTTTTGCACCCCACCCCCCTCCCCCACCCCCCAACCCGAAATTTGTGTTGCTTCACCCCCATTCCATTTTCGAACAATGATCGGTTTATACGGTTCTATCGGTACCCAAATTTCGCAATCGAAACATTGTAGATTTCATAATTGACACAACAAAATTAAAACCCAACCCATTATTACTGACCACCTACAGTGGAAACCAACAAACTAAATTAAAAAGAAAACAAAGATTAAAGTTAAGCACAAGAATCAGAGATCCGACAGAATAATTTCAGCAAAAAGACAATCAATCAAATAAAGATACAGTGCTTAGGACGAGCAACAGAGGAGAGGAGAGGAGAGTGCAACGAGCAATAGAGATGAGGAAGAGGAGGAAGGGAGGTGGTGGCGAGGGGTTTGGGCGGCAGTGGTGGTTCACGCGGGATGGGCGCAGTAGAGGGGTGCTCGTAGTGGTGGTGTTGGGTGTGGGGGGGGGGAGGGGGCCGCGGGGGATGCTCGAGGTGGTGGGGTTCTTTGGGATGGTGGGAGGGTGGGGAGGGGGGTTAGGGTTAGGGTTAGGGTTAGGGTTAGAAGTTAGGGTTAGTTAGGAGTTAGGTTAATTAGTGTTAATTAGGGATTAGATAGGTTAATTAGAGGTTAATTATGGTTAAGACTAACGACGATTAACGCCGTTAGTCATTAAGGGTATTTGGGTGTATTACCAAGAAACTGAGGGGTACCTGGTTAATTTTGAAAACATGGAGGGTACCAGGTGAATTTTTTGAAAACTCGGGAGTATCTGGTGAAAAAACCGTTATAATTAGTGTCACTTTCGACTATGAAGAAACCAGTATAAATAGTTTTAGTTCCTACTCTAATTTTTAGGATAGACATTCCTTCCACTTTTTCTGACAAACCAGAAAAACCAGTTATGTTGATTTGTATGTTATGCAAATCCTTTCTAGTTTTTCCTAGATTTCTAAACACAGATAGTGGCATAATATTAACAGTAGCTCCGGTGTCCACCAATACTTTGCCTAAACGAACTCCCTCAAAATCAACATTTAGAAATAAAACTTTGGTGTGCTTATTGTTCCTCCTCTAGAGGTAACAATTTGTTGATGCCAGCTCGTAGTGCCTCTTCATCAATTCTTACATTTGCAATAAGGGAATCCTGCATATTTTGATTGCTAATTTGAGCCCTTGCTGCAGCAGCTTTTGCACTTAGTTGTCTCATCTTTGATGTCTTACTCTTAGGTAAATTTTGGACATCTTGTAGTGGCAATGGCTTAACTGTTGGTTTGATTTTTATCTCCCCTTGGTCGCTATGGGACTTCGCCCTTCTTTTAAGAAATTTGGGAACGGGAGTATGACTTGGCTCCCTTTCTTTTCCTTTTAAGGAAGGGCCTAAACTGGGGCTGTCATATTTTCTTGGTCCTTGACTTCTGGACCTTTTCTGGAATGGACGCTAATAAGCAGGCACATAAGTAGGATCATTTGGAATGATCTGAGTTGTAACCATTTCGAAAGTTAGCATGTCTGCACATTATGACCACATTCCGTTCCTCAAAGCCTTCAACCCTTCTATTGCCCTAGTCTGTAGTGGGAATTTTTGCGCTGCTTCCTTATAGGTTTTAGCTCTTTCCTCATGCATTACTGGGTTTGGAGTTGGATTGGACTTAGCAGGCACCTTAGCTTTGGCTAAGTTGGCCTTATACTCTTCCAGCTCCATGGCATGTTGTTCCATTTCTGAGAAAACCAATCTTTTGAAATTCAGTTGCCTAATCAAGAACCCTCTGAACACTTGGCACTGGTCTGTTGTATGTGACCCATTCATGTGCCATCTGCACATATCTTCCAGCCCTTCTTCATTGGTTATTTTTGGCATAACACTTGGCACATATCAAGCAATCTGTTGAAGAGCTGATTACCTATTTCAGTAGCTTGAGATGCCTGCAAGGTAACAGTAAACACACTATTAGCCTCTACCATTCCACAAAAACGTTCAAATGGTTCACCCATTGCAACTACATTCACATCTTCATCATTAGGAAACATGATATTTTTCTTATCAATTTCGTCCTGGATTTTATTTCTAAAAACGATACATTCAGAAGTATCATGAGTTACTGCATCATGCCATTTACAGTATTTTTTACCCTTAACTTCTTCAGCAGCTCTTACTCTGTCTCCCTACCAATTTTATCTTTTTGTTAGATAACAACCAGTCAAAGATAGCATTAGCTTTTTTGGCATCAAAAGTATATGTCCTCTTTTGTCCAGTTTTCATATCCTTTGGAGCCAAAAACTCTTTCTTCTCTAAAGCAGAACATTTGTAAGATACTCCATGAATGATTTCTGCTACGTCCACTTCTTGTGCAGTTTCAAAGTGGAAAGGCTCCGCATTCTGAGCAAAGAAACTGTGGTGCCTTGCTGCACTTTCAGCTTGTAGGTTTCTTTCATAACTTACGGCTAATTCTGCTAATTCAACAAAATCACCAAAGGCATGACCATCGAACCTCTTTCTAAATTGAATTAACAATCCTTCTTGAGCCATTTGTACAAATTCTCTTTCAGGAATGCTAACATGACACCTAATCTTAGCCATCTTAAATCTAGATAGGTAGTCTTCCACGGACTCTCCTAACTTCTGTTGGATTCTGGCCAGATCACTTAGGGTCACTCCTGGTTCAGTGCGTGCAAAATGATTTATAAATTGCACCAGCATGTCCTTGGGTGGTAAATTGGTGTACCACCAAAAAGCATTCTCAGTAAGAGACATGGAAAACATTCTAAGTTTTAAGAAATCATTGTCAGCGGCTTCTCTACACTGACAATTGAACCTAACTAAATGTTCTTCAGCGGAAACTCTATCATTTTCAGAGAACAAAGTAAAATCACCTATCTTAAAAGTTCTAGGAAATGGGTTTGCTCAATCAATCCATTCAGGGTAAGGTTTTTGACCTATTTACCTCTGATTTCTCCTAGAGGTATCACCCACTAATCTTTGAACTAGTGCCTCAACCTGCGCTGCCATTGGATCTTGTATTCCTGGATATCCCATATTCCCATATCCCATATTTCCTGCATGATCATATGCAGGGTTAGGATTAGGGTTGAAAGGTTGATTTTTATAACCTCCCATAGGAATTTCCTAATTGTACATGAAGGTATGATTGGCTGCTCCTTGTGCCATTTGTGGCGGAGGTATATTTCCATTTGTGGGCATCCCTTGATGATAAGCACCAGTTGCTTGAGCAAATGGAGCTTGGGGCTGACCGAACCCTGGAACATTCCCACAATAAGGAGTACTAGCCATAGTTGGTTGGTTAGGAGGTATATAGGCATATGGTGTACTATTGTTGTTTGCAATGAAAGTACCCTGCCTCTGTCCTCCTTGTGATGGTCCAGGTTGGTGTGTGTTGTCACCAACTTGTCCAACACCCATGGAAAGCGAAGGTTGATGATGTCCTGACGCCTGGTGCCAGCCTGGCTCCACGCCCGCTGCCATTCCATCACATCTCCTAAGATTTCCATGATTACCCTCTCCATGGCTCATGGGTATTGCCCTTGTTTGATGCACATGGGAGGAAGTTTGTGGATCGCTTGGGATAAGTGGACCCCTAGCTTCAGGATGGGAGAAATGTACCCTTGGTGGGTAACCTATTGGAGGAACGTCTGGCGCTGTGCCACATTTTCCCCTTGCTCTATCTAAAGGAACCTCTTCTAAGGCTTTAACTAGTTTCTTATTTAACTGATAATGTTTTTCGACTAGTGGTTCTAGGCGAGAAACTACTTCAGTGGCAAGAGATTTAGACATTGCCGTGAAAGTTGCACTCATAGTATCATTGATATCTACAAGGATCCTATCAATTTGTCTAGAGTTAACATCTCTGTTCTCCTCACTTATCCTTTGGAGGATATCCGTGAAGACTCTGGCAGACTCATGGGCTAGAGTTTTGTACACTAGTGGAAAAAACCTCATTAGATCCGGTCAAAATGAGGCTTACTGATCTGGTTTTTTGACCGGATCGGATGGGGTCGCAGCGGTTAGGGAAATTAAACTGATCCGGTTCAAAACTGGATCAGTTAGGAATTAACTGATCCGGTCATGGAACAAAACCGGATCAGTTAAGCAACTTAACTGATCCGGTTCTATGTAATGACCGAATCAGTTGAATTAATTTTGGGGTTAAAAAAAACACTTTATACAAAGCACGGTACTCTGCTCCTGTGCTTTGTGTAAAGTGTATTATTATTTTTGTTCAAAAATATTTACAAAGCGATGGACTAACAACTACAAAACACCAACCAACCAACCAAAACATCAACGAACGTATATTAAATTAAATGAACATCAACGAAAAAAACACCAACCAAAAACACCAACGAAAATAACACCAACCCGAAAACATCAACGAAAATTAAATGAAATTCGTAAACAAAAATACAATATAACAAAAATATACTACAAATTACACTGATTGAGAACAAGAAACGAAAATCAACAAAAAAAATAAATTAAGCGAAATTACAAGAAAACAAAATATGTACGAAAAAAAAATTACAAAAATATAAACGAAAATTAAAACAAAAATTACAAATAAATAAGGTAAACCCTAGAATTAAAAGAGAATTGAGGTGTTCGTTGTGGTGTTTGTCGGTGGTGACGAGATCTGAAGGCGACAAGATCTGACGGCCAAACAATAGCGGCGTTTGTTGTGTGTTTGTTGGCGACAAAGATTGATGGCGACGGAAGACAAACGACGGCTTAATTAGCAGACGACGATGCTTATGCTGCGTTTAGTGGTGCTGCTGTGGCTCGATCTCGGATCACCACCAAAAACATTATCACAAACGACGGCTTAATTGACGACGAAGACAACGAAAGGACATCAAGTAATTTCACTTCTTTGTTCAATCTGATTGAATTGAGGTGGAGAGAGTTGAGAGAAAGAGGCGTGAAAATTGAGAGAAAGAGAAGATAATTAAGGTTGACAGCTAGGGTTTCTTTGGTGAGAGAAGGTGGTAGGGTTAATGAGAGAGAGAGGAGGGAGTCTGCTGGGCGAATTTCTATTTAAGGGGAGGCGAGATTGGGCTGGGTGAATTTTTATTTAAGGGGTGGAGGCGAGATTTGGGCTGGGCGTTTACTGGGCTGCGTGTGCTTGTGAGGCGTGAAATTGGGTTGCATTTAAGTAACGCGTGAAATTGTGAAAAATTAACGGATCCGGTTATTTGAACCGGATCAGTTAACAGAAAACCGGATCAGTTTTCTGTTAACTGATCCGGTTCACTAAAGAACCGGATCAGTAAATTTACCGAGTTTTGCCTATCATAAATTGGACGATTTACGGATCTGGTTTTGTTAAAACCGGATATGTTGTGTTGTGACATATAAGGGCTTTTCCACTAGTGGTAGTTAGAGTCAAATTGTTGTCTCTGACACTCTCTGGCTTCTAATAGTAAATTATTTACTACTTTCGTGAACTTTCCATACATTTGATGTATATGTCCACGACCAGTACTACTTGGAGATGAGCCATCCCTTGGTGGGGTCTCTCCAATTTACTCTTCATGACCATGATGAATTGGTGCACTATTGTTACCATGTACCCTTGTCTCTGGAGGGACAGAAGAACTAGTTTCCATGTTATGAAAATTAGATTCACCCTGAGCAACTTCTTTATTCTTCTTAGAACGTGTTTCCGGCATTTTAGTATAAACAACAATAACCGTTTTCTTCAGTTAGTTTTCAAAAGTACGAAGAAGAAATTTCACAATTTGATTATGCATCTTCTTCTTCCACTGTGGTCGCCAAAAAACTTGTTGGTGCAAAATCAATTCGTTGACCTTGCAAACAAGTCAATGGACACCCAATAGTTTAGTATTGAATGCCTTGGGAGACTTAGTCCCTGGGGGTTACCGATTTTAATTAGATAAAACCTTCCTAACGTACTCTGTTCCAATTTAATTAATGATCAAACTACAACAAATTAATTTCAGACGAAAAGCAATAAATAGAGCAAATAATGATTAAACTTTTAATTAAAATGTAGAATTCCCATACATGCCACAAACTTAGAGATGGATTTTACAACACACAAGGGATAAGCGAGGCTGGACAACTAAAGGGGAAACACGAAGGCTGTTACCTCCATGGTTCCTTGCTTCAATCGGAGAATTAGAGATCTTGTCTAATAGCGCCAGAACATGCTCGGATGCCAAAGCTAAATTTAAAGAACTAGACTATAACCCCAGAAGGGGGTTGGGCTATCCTAACGCTAAGCTACGCTAAGGAATTAAGAAATGCAGTTTTGATGGATTGTTCATGTATTTTGCTTGATAATAGTTTCTCTATTTATAGAGAAACATAACATGTAACTTCCATGCATGCTAGGGAGGGAAAATGTTTGAATCATATTTGATTCAAACCTTAACCGTTTTCTGGCGCTGAATAACCGCTGCTCTCTAATGCACGTTTGTCTTCATGTTGAACCACCCTTTGATTATCTTTTTTTGATTGCTACTCTTTTACTGCCTTTGACTTTCATCTCCTGATAATCTTGATGATCTTCCTTTGGGTTTTTTTGACTTTGACCTCTGTTGACTTCGCTTAATGGGTTTTATACTTATGTTAAAGCATAAATTAAACCTTTTGAGGTTTGATTCAATGTACCACAATAAATGTTACTTGACATCCGAAAATGGTAGCAACAATTATGTATAGCTGATTTTGTGTGGAAAGGTGAAAGAAGCAACTAAATGCACAAGAACAGTGATTTTGTATTAAATTTTCCATACTGAGACGTTTTTTAGTTTTTTATAATGTACTCCCTCCGTGTCCCAAATTAGTTTGAAAACTTCAATTTTTGACATGGTTCCACTATTAATATATTATTTCTTTTACACATCTTTGGCCCACACTCTACCTTTTATCAATAAAAAGTTACCCAACTTCCTCTCTTCTCTAATAAAAAAATACCCCACCAACTCCTATCACATCTACTTTTTAAATAAAATAACATTTGATAACCACACTACAACTTATTACCTTAAACTATGTGTCCCATCAAGTGTTCAGATCAATCTGGGACGGAGGGAGTAGTATATTGGTATCATTTCTTCCACAGTTGTATACTCCTGTTTCATGTGTAACTTTTATTTAATACACATTAGTTTTAGTCACTAAACTATTATATTAAGGTGTTATAGTTAACTAGTTTTTAGGCCCGGACTACGCCCCGGGTAATAGTATCTTCCATTTATTTTAGTTTAAAATGAATGCACCAAGTATCACTTAGTTTAGTGGTTAAAACTTTAGTATATATATGCTTGTGATCACGGGGTCGAATCTTATACCACACTTTGAAAATCAACATTAGTCGGCCACCAATTACTTAATGTATTTTAAAAAAAAATAGATAATAACAAATCATTTGGGCTGCCCTCACACAAGACTCCCACCCAGAGGCCCATTACAAGTCGACACCCATCAACCCCCGAAACCCAAGCAAATGTTTGGAGAAAGAATAAAACATTTGACTTCGTCGGGAGAGATAAGAAAGCTCACCACTTGAGTCAACCTCAATTAGTTACTCCAATGCTTGCTTATTTCAAGAATAAATCCCGCAATAAAAAATACTACTTTTGAAGCCCGTGCGTTGCACGGGTTGTTGTTTATTTTATTTTTTTGCTAATTTTTATTAACATTGTTGATTTTTTGTTGTTGTAAAATGAGATTTTTCAACACCTTTGTATTTATATACTTCCTCCATTCTTTTTCTAATTGTAACAATTACCAATTTGGGTAGTTTCCGCTATTGGAACCATTCCACTTTTGGTAAAAAAAAACTATAGTTGACAACATCGCCTTTACTTTATGACTTTATATTAATAAAACAATCATTAATTACTCAAATTGCTTCATAAAGTTGCATTTACTTTATTAAGGATTTACCTATCCGCTACTCTAGTTAACCCCTCTATGCTAAACTACCCATTTTCTTGTATTTTCTTAAAAATCATGCCCAAACCCATTGTTGCAGTAGAAAAAGACAGAGAAGTATTTATCATTATACTTCAATTTCTAGATTTGTTATTGTGATATATAAATTTATATTTTTAATATTCAATTGAATATTGTAGCTAAGTCTATTATTAAATAGTATCCCAATAATTGGTATGACTAACAATAGCTAACACAGTTTTAACATGGAAAATACATGAACGATACTTTAAGAAAGTAGAGGGTAATAATTCAATAGATGCAAGTCAGAAAGAATAGAGAAAAAAATATGAGTGTCAGCCATAACTTCAACTTTTAATATAGCACATAAACACTAACGCATATAGAATAGAAGATGGGAAAGCAAAAAATAAGATTATAATGATGGTATCATGAATAAAAAAAATTAAATATAAAACTAACCTCTATTAATAATCGAAAATATTATTTCAGAGAAAGAAATTTCTTCATCAGTCATGACCATATCAAGACTTATCAAACTTACCCCTTTTTATGATCTGCGACCACAAATAGTCTAGAAACTCGAACCTTGATATTCCAATTAGTTTTAGTAGAATTAAGTTTATTGAGAAAAGAATAAGATCTGACATATAGATATATGAAATAGAAAAACATAAATAATTATGTATACAACAAATATTCTAGGAATCAAATAATTAGTCAATTGCATAATACCTCTGCAATGTCGTTGACAAACTTTCATTTGATTCTTCATGTAATGCCATCATGGTATGCTCAAAACTACAAATATGTATTTTTATCTTTATATAATTCAATTTTTAAAAGTTTGATTTTGAAAGACATAATTGCTATTGTCACATGTAATACGCTATTTTTATAGTTATTTTTATATGTATTTAAAATAAAGAATAAAGAATATGTTATTGTTCATCTAAATAAATAAATTTTCATAAGTTGTAAAACAATATTGTATATGGGAACATATTTCGAGCACTCTCCGATGGTAAGAAATTTATAATATTGCGAATTATGTAGCAAAAATTATATTCAATTTGCATAGTTGAATAATTTAGGTTGTTTATTTAAAATCAAAGTGTAATCTTCACTTATTAAAAACACCTATATCTATATCTATGTTAAACACTACTTTGAAAAAAAAAATTAAAAAGAATGACATGTCATGTTTAGGTGGAGTGGGCGGGCGCGGATGTGTCGTCGGGCACCGCACCCGGCCAAAGATAAAATTTCTCCTACTCTCTTCTACACTAAGGTAGTATAATGGAAGTAGGGGTCGTATCCACAGGGAAACAGGGACGAGTTTAGTACTCAGCGTGATTCGAAACCAAGATTAAGCTAAGGGCCGAGAAACCTAATTACAAAGGGGGGGTTTCGGGTTGATAATAAACAAACTAAAACTAACTAGCATATAAACAAAATGAGAAATCAATATGGAAAGATCTTGAATCCAATTAACATCCACTTCAATTCATTATCGATCATTGAACATCCACTCTAATTATTTCCATAATTATCTATTGTCGAGAATTAATCTCGTGTTCTCCTTATTCTTAGTTGAATAGCACGATCAGTGTGACTATAAAACCCTAACTAAAGGATAACCTAGTCCGATAGCGTCTAAGTTCAATCCAATAAGAAGCAATAAACACGAGAGAACCAACGGACACGCTAACGTCATACACGCGATAAACATTCAACAGTTGATTCAATTTCCCTAAGAAATAACCAAGATGATCAGCATCTAAATTACTCCCTAGTTTGCTACCAATTGATAAAAGAATAAAACAATCCGATTCTATTCTTAAATCTAGCATTAGATTAATCACACAATCAAACTAGTAACGTTCCTAGCATAATTATGCAATAATCATAAATCACAAGCATAGAAATTGAACCATAATCAAGGAAAAGAGAAAGAGAGGAAATATCTCACAATAACGGTTGAAGCTTCATTAAGCTACAATCCGATAGCAAAAACCAAATCCATAGTTGAAATCCCTAAAAACTAAACTAAGAAATGAAAACTAAAACTAGGAAATGAAGAACAAAGACTAAGAAATGAAGAACAAGGAGAAATGAAGAAGGAAAGATGAAAAGAGAATCATGAAGAAGGAAGGATGAGGAGAGGAGTATCCTCTCTCTCCCCTCAAGCTTGCCACTCCAAGGTCTACATTTCAGCTCTCCTCTTCGTCCTCCTCTTCGTCTCCCCTCAAAAGTTAGGTTTTAGGAGCTTTTAAACCCCGCACAAAATCGTGGCCCCAAACCGTCAAAAGCGTCGCGAGTCGCGACACTGATCGCGAGTCGCGACACTGATCGCGAGTCGCGAAGGGGACTCTGCCATCCCGCATGATTTGGCTGGGCAAGAGCATCGCGAGCCGCGACAGGCATCGTGAGTCGCGAGGGGCAGGGGGTCGCGAGGTGCGACAGTCCTCGCGAGTCGCGAGCCTGTGCTGGGCATGCGTGCTGGCTGTGCGAGCGCTGGGCTGTGCGAGCTGGACGCTGCTTTGACGAGCGAGGCTGCTGGGCGATGCTTGCGATGCGGCTGGATGGACGAGGCTGCTGGGCAGGCTTCGCGAGCTTGCGATGCTTGTGCTGGCTTGGCGATGATGCTTGGGCTTGGCGATGATGCTTGGGCTTGGCGATGATGCTTGGGCTTGCGGTGGAGTTTGATGCTTGCGGTGATGCTTGGGCTTGCGGTGATGCTTGGGCTTTGCTCGGCTCAAATGCACTTCACCTTGGAAGCTCGGAATACATGACATTAACACAACTTATCTCGCAACACTCCGAACTTCCGCTAAGAGTTAAATAAAACACGAATGTTAACAATTACAATCAAACCCTTAGCAAAGTGCACCCAAAGTAACGTAAATACTACGTATAACTTGAGCGTATCAAATACCCCCACACTTGAACTTTACTCGACCTCGAGTAAACTCAAAATGAGGATCACCAAATAAATCATCACCCAAGCTAACGACACCAACCTACACTCCCCATCAACTACATCATCATCATCACATCTTAACAACATCCGCTCAAAAACCTAAACGCAAGGGACGATGATTCCCCCACACTTAGATTCGAGCTCACCCGAAAAAATACAAAGACGCGACAACAATAATCACCAAACGACAACCAAAATGTGAGCTCAAATCCCGAAGGATCTCAAAGGAATTGAACTCACTCCAACGCCACAATCAAAATGACAACTCGCCTAAAACCTCAAAAAGATAAACTACTACTACTATTACAACCAACCTATATAAGCAAGCCATGGAACAAAGACAAAAAGGGATAAATTCCATGCTTACTCCCAAAAACAATCAACCAAAAGAAAGTGAAAGCCAAAACAAAACTTCACAAAATCAAGGGTGAAAGCCAAAACAAAACTTCACAAAATCAAGGATGAAATAACCAAACCAACCCGAAAACGCTTTCCACCTTATGACACCATCTCCAGGCAAATGAGTTTTCAAAGTACAAAATTCTCTCTTAATCTACGATTTTGCCTAGGAGCCCTTTCGGGTTTTCATCCTAGCTTCACACATTTCTTTTTGGTTGCATCTCACCATCTTACCCGCTCAATATAAGCCACTTTTTTTGCATAGGTTGCCCTTTTGGGTTTTCAACCTATCCGGGCCCCCATTTTTGCTCGAGTCGCCCGCCCTTGCGGGTTTTCAACTCAGCGGGTTTCATTTCATCACTTTTTTTATTTTTATTTTTCTTTTTTCGTTTTTTCTTTTTTTTTCATTTTCATTTTTTCAAATTGAAACTAATAAATACAACATAGATACATGAGAATGAGAATACCCTCCCCCTACTTAAACTACACATTGTCCTCAATGTGACGACAATGAGAAGAAAAAGGAAACCGAAAATGGGGGGAAATAGAAAATCGAGCAAATCGAAGATCAAATGCTCAAGACTCATGACCAAACAATCCGTCAAATTCAAATTTCTTAACAACACCATCTCAAATCTCCGAAATCAACTCACAACCCTCTCCCTCAAATCACTCAAACAAATGGCAAATTCAAAAGTTTTAAATTTTTGAGATTGACACCTAGCTCAAGAGATCGAAAAGATACAACAATCTCCTTGTTCCAATTTAGCCAACTCCTAGCGGTTGAACTCTTCCCAACGGGTTTTCTTTTTGTGGACTTGGGCTCAAAGTGGATTATGATTTGTTGTGGTTCTTTTGAGTGGGTGGTGAGTGGGTGGAAGAAAATTTGTTGTGGTGGTGGAAATTTGATAAGAAATAAAGGAAAAGAAAGAAAATAAGAAGGGTCTCGGGTTGCCTCCCGAGAAGCGTCGTTGTTTAAAGTCGTTAGCTCGACTTAGTACCTTAAGCTCAATCGGTGGGATTGTGCTCCATGTGTGACAATGGTGGTTCCATGTCAATCTCCACTTCAAATACCTGCAAAATTGATTGAGAAGGACTCTTGCAATGCATTGTTAGTGCCTAGCTTACTACATCATGGTTGAGCATATAACATCAGATTATATCCAAAACCTAGCATTAAGTCAACAACAAACATCAACTAGTAGTACTCCTAGCTAATCCAAGTCATGACCATTAATATCAATATTTAAAGCTAGACAATAACCAAGATATAGAGTATGAGTCAATCAACCATTCCCAAGAGAGTTTAAGCAACAAGTTCCATGCTTCTTGTCCAAAATACGAAAGTGAAATACATAGAGCTCAATGGAAGATGAAAACTAGAAGCTCAAACAAAAAGGGAATTCTTTATATGAGTGGCGAACTAAAAACAAAGAGCACAAGCAATACCATCCAAAAATCACGCTAAATACAAACAAGTAACACCGTTTCCACGGCAACGACGCCAAAATTTGGGGGGGCGCGGATGTGTCGTCGGGCACCGCACCCGGTCAAAGATAAAATTTCTCCTACTCTCTTCTACACTAAGGTAGTATAATGGAAGTAGGGGTCGTATCCACAGGGAAACAGGGACGAGTTTAGTACTCAGCGTGATTCGAAACCTAGATTAAGCTAAGGGTCGAGAAACCTAATTACAAAGGGGGGTTTCGGGTTGATAATAAACAAACTAAAACTAACTAGCATATAAACAAAATGAGAAATCAATATGGAAAGATCTTGAATCCGATTAACATCCACTTCAATTCATTATCGATCATTGAACATCCACTCTAATTATTTCCATAATTATCTATTGTCGAGAATTAATCTCGTGTTCTCCTTATTCTTAGTTGAATAGCACGATCAGCGTGACTATAAAACCCTAACTAAAGGATAACCTAGTCCGATAGCGTCTAAGTTCAATCTAATAGCAGCAATAAACACAGAGAACCAACAGACCTGCTAACGTCATACACGCGATAAACATTCAACAGTTGATTCAATTTCCCTAAGAAATAACCAAGATGATCAGCATCTAAATTACTCCCTAGTTTGCTACCAATTGATAAAAGAATAAAAACGATCCGATTCTATTCTTAAATCTAGCATTAGATTAATCACACAATCAAACTAGTAACGTTCCTAGCATAATTATGCAATAATCATAAATCACAAGCATAGAAATTGAACCATAATCAAGGAAAAGAGAAAGAGAGGAAAGATCTCACAATAACGGTTGAAGCTTCATGTTAATTGATCCAAGAACAGTTCAAGCTACAATCCGATAGCAAAAACCAAATCCATAGTTGAAATCCCTAAAAACTAAACTAAGAAATGAAAACTAAAACTAGGAAATGAAGAACAAAGACTAAGAAATGAAGAACAAAGAGAAATGAAGAAGGAAAGATGAAAAGAGAATCATGAAGAAGGAAGGATGAGGAGAGGAGTATCCTCTCTCTCCCCTCAAGCTTGCCACTCCAAGGTCTACATTTCAGCTCTCCTCTTCGTCCTCCTCTTCGTCTCCCCTCAAAAGTTAGGTTTTAGGAGCTTTTAAACCCCGCACAAAATCGTGGCCCCAAACCGTCAAAAGCGTCGAGAGTCGCGACACTGATCGCGAGTCGCGAAGGGGACTCGCCATCCCGCATGATTTGGCTGGGCAAGAGCATCGCGAGCCGCGACAGGCATCGCGAGTCGCGAGGGGCAGGGGGTCGCGAGGTGCGACAGTCCTCGCGAGTCGCGAGCCTGTGCTGGGCATGCGTGCTGGCTGTGCGAGCGCTGGGCCGTGCGAGCCGGGCGCCTTTGACGAGCGAGGTCGCTGGGCGATGCTTGCGATGCGGGCTGGATGGGCGAGGCTGTGGGCAAGCTTCGCGAGCTTGCGATGCTTGTGCTGGCTTGGCGATGATGCTTGGGCTTGGCGATGATGCTTGGGCTTGCGGTGGAGTTTGATGCTTGCGGTGATGCTTGGGCTTGCGGTGATGCTTGGGCTTTGCTCGGCTCAAATGCACTTCACCTTGGAAGCTCGGAATACATGACATTAACACAACTTATCTCGCAACACTCCGAACTTCCGCTAAGAGTTAAATAAAACACGAATGTTAACAATTACAATCAAACCCTTAGCAAAGTGCACCCAAAGTAACGTAAATACTACGTATAACTTGAGCGTATCATGGAGCTCTCTATAATATTCTAAGGTTGTTTTTTAAAATCATACACTAATTTTTTTCATCATCCAAAACTCTAATATATATGTAACAACAAAGTTTCCTTAATAAATTTGGTTGCAATACTAAATTGCTTTGGTTCAGTTGAGTAAGGCTGGTGTTTGGATCCTCTAAAGTTCTAAACGAACTCTACAATATAGAGTTTGAGTAATATCAACCATTGAATAAAAAATCAATGGCTCATGCATTATCTTTCCAAAAAACCCTCTGTTTTTTCTCATCAAAATTCACCCCTTATTTCTCCCCTTCCACCAATATGAGCCTTTGATTTTAAAATGTATGGTTCATATACAACTCTACCTTGTAAAATAATTTGATTAAAACTCTAGAGGATCCGTACTCGTAAGGCTGAGGTTGAAAGATTATATATATGTTTAATCCTGTAAATTGGACCTATGATAAAATGTTGTAGTCACATATAGTACACTATAGTTATAGCTATTATTATATTTATCTAAAAGAAAGACTAAATAATGTCTTCCCATTCATCTAGTTAAATATATTTTCATGAGTTGTAAATCTATATTGTAAATGGATCTTATTTTGAAGCATATTTCAAGCACTCTCAAATGGTAAAAAACTATAATGTTTTGAATTAGGTAGCAAAAGCTATATTCAATTTACGTAATACAATAATTTAGGTTGTTTATTCAAAACGAAACTCTAATTTCTCGTTATGCAAAACTCCTTTTATGTATTTAAATATGTATAGAACTCTATTTTTAAAAATATTTAAAATAAAAATTAATTACATGGCAATCTTACGTGGCGCTATCTATTTCATAAGTTGTAGAACCATATTGTAAATGGATCTTATTTCGGAACATATTTCGAGCACTATCCAATGGAACAAAAATTATAATATTTTGAATTACGTAGCAAAAGTTATACACAGTTTACATAATATAATAATTAACGTTGTTCATTCAAAACCAAACTCTAATTTTGGCTTATCTAGAACTCCTTATGTGTATGTAAATCTATGTAGAACTCTACTTTTTTAAAAGATAAAAATAAAATTTGATGACATGTCAATCCTACGTGGCGCGCTCTATGGCCTCGAAATCTTGAGGAGCTCCCTATGCTCCCGAAAAGTTCCTCCTTTATATATATATATTGATTTCGAGTTTGAGAGTTAATCAACAATTTAGCCTGGGGAAATAATAGACTTGAATAAAACTATTCTTTGAATAAAGACTTGAACGACGACCCACAGCCTGGGCCCCACCTGACTTTCAACTGAAAATTCCTTATATAAACCATGGCAACTTCTTCTATATTACATGTCCATTACACTCAAAAAGTAAACAAAATTACTCTCTTGCCTTCGATCTTTCTCGTTCAATTTCTTTCCCCCCTCCCGTATATATATAGCTAAGATATTAGACGCACTAAACTTACAAGTCTACAACAAAAGCAAAATTAAGAATGGACAAGTTAAACAAGTGTGATGCAAACTATGCAGCTCTTACACCAATAACCTTTTTGAAAAGAGCTGCAATGTGTTATGCAGATCGTGCGTCTATAATTTATGGTCAGGCTCGTTTCACTTGGAAAGAGACTTATGATCGTTGCCGTCGCCTTGCTTCTTCCCTTCACTCCCTTGGCGTTGCCAAGAACGATGTGGTGAGTGATTTACTCATTCTATTCTTTCTAAATTCTAATTCTATTGTCTATTACTTCTATTACCCTTGTGGTCTACCCGCCTACTGTCAATTGGATTTTTAATTTACCTAATTTCACCCGCTAAACTTGTTGGTCTATAACTGGTAAGCTATGTTACATGGACTCGTATACCCATGTCTGACACGGGTACGTGTCTAAGTGTCTGACTCGGCTATTTTATGAAAATTTTCAATGATTTTGGCCCAAAATAAAGTGTCAAAGTGTCCGTGTCTACGTCCGAGTATCAATGATCTGACACGGGTACTTGAGGTGAATTGAAGAGTCCATATAACTAAGCTTGTAAGCGTTAATTTTATATGTGCGTTCTCTTCAAACTTCACCCAAATTTTACTCGATTTATTACAAACTTGTTAAAATTCATTTATTTCTATTGTCTATTATTACCTTTGTGGGCCACCCACTTATTGTCAGTTGCTTGTTTTAGTTATCCGATTCACCCGCTATACTAGTTTGTTATAACTTGTAAGTGTCAATTTTAAATGTTCACTTAAATTTTGTTGAAGGTATATATCATAACTTATTAAGTGGTTGTTTGGTATAGTGGAAATTATGTAGGCAATAGAAATTCCCATGATTTTATTTTTTAGGTATTTGTTTGGTTGACAGGAAGTGGGGGAAATGGAGGCAATGAAAATTCATGGGAATTTGAAATTCTTACAAAAGGTAGGAATTAATTTACCTACCCTCCTGGCCACCACAATTCCTACATAAATTCCTATGAATTACAACTTCCTTATGACTACCAAACAACTTAGGTTAATTCCTAGGAATTTCAGGAATTAAATTCCCACAAATTATAAATTCTTATGGGAAAATAATTCCCATTGCAACCAAAAAAGCACCAAAATTCATTTTTATAAGTTACTAGAATGTAATTCACTTGAAACTTATCTTTGTAATCTAAGTGAAGCAACGCTCTTAAGTTATAACAATAAACGTTTAATAATATAAATTGTAAAATTTGTTGATACTAATACCATGCTGTAAAGTGATATAGACGTTAGTATAGTATCTTTTAAAATCTTTTTGTACAAAGCGTTTAATGAAATAAATATACTAATGCATTTGACAACATTTCGATTGGTGGAGGTGGTGGAGAAGCTCACTTTGTGACTTGGATGTCATAAGTTCGAACCCTACTACCTACTTGTGTTTAGCGAAGGGGATTCCCTTATATCCCCTTACTTCTCCAGCGTTGACCTATGTAGTTGGATTGGGTGGCCTGCGAGAGTGCGCTACCATAGGTGCCCTTCTTCTTACAAAGGGGTTCCGTGGTGGGGGGCCAAAATAAATACTAATGCATTTGACAACCTCCTTTACATCACTTTTTTAGTTGAACAAAGAAATCTAGATTATAGTTTTACTGATGGGTGCTAGAGAAGAACTGTTCATTCAACTTAGAACTTATATTGCTAAAAGTCATTCCCGTAAGATTTGTTTCAATAGCAAAACCATGTTCAGAAACACATTTTAGTGAACTTATACTTCTTCGGTTGTGTTTTTACTTGCAACTTTCAATTTTTGGAAGTTTATTCATCTATTTTCTGGTTGTAAATCTACAATTTGTACTTTGAATTATTCACATATTTTACTTTAATTATGGTTGCTGATATGTGTAATGAATAAAATAGTCATAAGAGTTGTTACTCGATTCCTCTAATTTTTAAAATAACATATTTTGTATTATTTTACTTCTTTTATAATTAAACTAGTATTTTTGGCCCGGGCGATGCCTCGGGTCAATTGTAACAAACAAATATATTTCATAATTCATTTTTTTTTTGTGTATTTTTTTGTCCATGAGAAATTGAAAATTTGACGTTGAATTTGAAAATAATAGCTTAAAAGAAATTGGGGTAAGATAATATATCATGAATAGTGTCTTGTTAGTATCGTAATAATAGTGTAAGAAATGTAATTACTTGTTTAAGTCTTTTTTTTTTAATAGACTTGTTTAAGTTTTTTTAGTTAAGTATAATTATTATAAGACTTTATCATATATTATATTTGAAATATTAGACAACAGAGTTATAGTGTATTGATGGTTAAACTCTCACTTTTCATTGCAAAGGTCATGTGTTCGATACCTTGTATTTACACAATATTTATATTTTTTAAATTGAGGAGTTCACATGGATATATAAAGCATTTGCAATATAATTCGAGGAGAGTGCCACGTGGCATGTAGGCATCCTTAAGAACGCTAAACATTAAACCTCAACTACATAATTTTTTTAAAAAATAGAGTTAATATTACCATAATACCATATATATTTGGCTTTTTGGACTCTCTGATCTATAAGTATTCATCACATGTCCACCTAGCTAATCTCTCTCTGTCTCCATCCTATCACATGAGCTTCCCAAAAAATTGTGCATTTCCTCATCATGTTACGAGTAAAAATTTACGAAGAACATGTTCTATTCTCCATTATGATGTCTTACAACAACATTATAACACTCCTTCCGTCTTTGTTTGATTTATAGAGTTTATACTTTTGTACTATTCACATATTTCAATTTGAAAATCATTTGTTATTTATACTTAAAAAAAAAAAGACGATTATAGGGTTTTGTTTAATTGGTCTTAATATGTATTTTCATAATATCGAACGTTTTAAAAATTTTACTTATTGATAATTAAAGATATTAACACTCAGGGAAATGTAGGTTTAGATAAAAAAAATTAAAAAAATTTGATTTTTAAGCAATGCATAATAGTTAGGACTATATGGGCATAACAAAGAGTAGCCTTGTAATATTATAAGAATCATAAGTTGCGGTGACAATAGGAGTTCAGTATCACAACAAATAACGTATCCTTTTTTTTTGAGGGGAAAATAGTAGGTGCATTATATTAATCAATGGACAGAGTGTGCATAAGAACATAAGGGGTCACCTCCGCAGGACAATGATGTTCCCAACGTTGTTCGACACCAAAAGGAATAAGTCTAGCTAGGTGATGGGCAACACAATTACCATCCCGTAGCACATGAGACCACTTAACAGAATCAAAATCCTTGCTAAAATAAAGAGCATCCTCAAGCACAGCATCTAAATCAGAAAAAAAGATATCACCTCTAGACAACCTGTTTGCAATAGTAAGACAATCTGTTTCAAAAATAACGTTATGTAACTCATGACTCCGAGCCAGCTTAATTGCAAGACAAAGGGCTTTCCCCTCCGCAACTTCAACGGGCCACCATGCCTTCACCCTACGAGTAGCTGCGAACAAAACTTCTCCTGCATCATTGCGAGCAACGACACCCATGCTAACCCACCCATCATCACTAATCGAGGCATCTGTGTTTAATTCGAGACACCCAGCGGGGCCGCCACACTTTCGAACTCCTCGAATTATGCCCGACCACGCTACCATATATATGCCGAGAGTACTCGTCGTAGTCTTTGCGGCACTCGCATAGCAAGGGTCGCCACTTGATCATTTGGCCTACACCAATCTTCGAAGACAACCTTGTTTCGCCTATGCCACACGTAGTAGGCCACATAACTCAATGCCACCAAAGTCTAACTCTCCACCTCTTGCCACTCGTCCCACAAATCCGACCGGCCCTCCCCTTCCCCTTGCGGCGGTTTGCTCGTGAGCCCGACCACCTCCCAAACATCTCGCACCTTCGAACAATGAAGCAAGGCATGTGATATAGTTTTGGGGCCCTCTAAGCACAAAGGACAAGTATCATCCGAGATGATATGTCTATGCTTTAAAGTGGCTCGAACCGGCAAAGAGTTTGAGCAAATTTTCTACAAAAAATGTCTCACCTTCGGAGATACTTGCAAACCCCAAATTGTGACCCAAGCTCGATGAAAAGATCAAGATTACCCGACTTACCCACCATGTAGGCCGTTTTGACTGAATATTGACCATCTTTTGTGAAAGCCCAAGCTACACGATCATAAGGGAGGCGTTCACTCAAAGGTACCGCCAATATAGCTTGGATGTCTTGCTCATTAAAATGCTCGTTCACAATATTAGCGTCCCACTCCATCGACCCAAATAACGTATCCTAGCTGTTCATATTTTAGCACTATGTTTAGAAACCAGTAAGTTATACTTCTTATATTTCAAAATATTTGACATGGATTACTTCTCGACACGTTCGATGATACGCACATTTTTTATTGTTACTATATCTAATTTTCTATAAGTTAAAACTATAAAAAAAATCAATTTTAAAAGTATATGTTAACACAAATCTAACAAGATTTAAATTATTATATTTCTCTTAATATAAAACATCATATGAGATGTTAAAAAATCATACGTTGCATGAGTAAACATTCACTTTCAAAGAAAAATAAGGGACAGAGACGAAGGAAATTGGAGGGGCCTTTCATTTAAGTATAAACGGCAATGTAAAATGGTATAGAAGCACAAGGAGCCCCACAACAAAATATTGTTGTAAATCTTGTAATATGGCCAAGAATTCATGGGCCCGTATTAAATTGTGATCTGGTATTTCTCTTAAAGAATAATAACTAGAGCTATCAACTCTTTATAGAAATATCTAAGTTATCACTAAAGTTTCTGTGGCATGGACGCATGGTCCTAAACTGTTTACGGACAGCTCCTGTGCCGCCAAAGTCGTACATCCCAATAAAAGTGATCCACCAACTTCTTGCAAAAAAATCCTCCTCGCATTCCAAAGTTGTAGATCCATTTAACCTGCTCACCAATTTATCAATTAATGGTGAAAGGGAAATGCTATATTTAGCGTAAAGGGTTATATATTAGAGAAGATACAAGAACGGTCTAAGAAAAGATACAAGTAGATAAAAATTCTGTTATAATTTTAGTATTGAATATTATTTCAATTTATATATTTAAAACTTACCCATACCTTTTAAGGTAAAATTTAGCAAAACACATGCTTGTTTGTTTCCGAATAATATTGTTCGTATTCCTATAGACATTGCTTGTATTCCTATAGACTATGTTTTGAAATCGAGAAATAAGGGAATAATGGAAGTCTTGTGTTTGTTTAGATAAAGTCTTCCATGCAAATATATATAGTAACGTGCATGTGTGCTTAAAGTTCTTAACTATAAAGCACAAAAAAACTATTGAACCTAATATATAAATCCCATTTCCAATATATGTTTCCGCTCCCTCACCCTAACAGCCAATTTCATGCTAATGAAGATGGAAAATGTTGAGGAATCGAGGTTTCCTAATTTGAAAAGCGTTTCCATTTGTAAAACGTGAGGTTTCCATGTTACATAAGTCCTCCAAGGAAATAAATGGTAGTAGTGAATATAATTGGCAAAAACTAATATCCTCGCCTGCTTATAATGATCACTTACCAGACTATATGCCTGTTATTGATTTCAGGTATCAGTCTTGGCCCCAAACATACCGGCAGTATATGAGATGCATTTTGCAGTGCCAATGGCAGGAGGTGTGCTAAACACCATAAACAGCATGTTGGATGCTAAAACTATCAAAACTATCCTCTGCCATTCAGAAGCTAAGATTCTGTTTGTAGACTATGAGTACATTTCTTTGGCTTGTCAAGCGTTGCGCCTTCTGAAGACTGAAGAGAAACCATCATTCTTACCATCCATAATTCTTATCAATGAAATTGGTTTTCCCATGGAAAACAATGGTGGAGATATCAGACAAGGTGAGCTCAAATACGAGCAACTATTAATGACAAGCAACGGCGATTTGGTGACTGAGTCCTCTCTTCCTTTGGTGGATGTTGATTTGCCCTTAAGCTTCAATCTTAAGCGTCATCATAATGTTTTGGAATATGAACAATTGATTGCAATTGGGAATCCCAATTTTATGCCTGTTAAGTTGGACGATGAGTGGGATCCAATAGCTCTGAATTACACCTCTGGTACAACATCTGCACCAAAAGGAGTGGTTTACAGTCATCGCGGAGCCTATCTTAGCACTCTAAGCATGGTGTTAGGGTGGGAGATGGGAACTGAACCTGTTTATTTGTGGTCCTTACCCATGTTTCATTGCAATGGGTGGACCTTTACATGGGGGGTTGCTGCTCGAGGTGGGACTAATGTTTGTATCAGGAAGACAACTGCTTCCGAGATCTATCGTAGCATTGCATTACATGGGGTTACACACATGTGTTGCGCACCTGTTGTGTTCAACATTATTCGCGAGGCAAAACCGCACGAGCGTGTTCAGATTAAGTCTCATGTTCAAATTCTTACCGGTGGGGCTCCTCCGCCTGCTGCATTGCTGCTGGAGATGAAAGAGTTGGGGTTCCATGTGATGCATGCTTATGGGCTGACAGAGGCAACAGGGCCTGCTTTAGTGTGTGAGTGGCAAAATCAGTGGGAAGCTTTACCAAATGACGATCAAGCACGGCTAAAGGCGCGTCAAGGAGTTGGTGTCCTCAGCATGGCAGATGTTGATGTAATGGACATACAAACAAAGCAAAGCGTGCCTCGCAATGGCAAATCAAAAGGGGAAATTGTAATCCGTGGTAGTGGTATAATGAAGGGATATCTAAAGAACGAGGAAGAAACATCTAAGGCTTTTAAGGATGGATGGTTTCATACAGGTGATGTGGGTGTCATTCACCCGAATGGGTATGTAGAGATAAAAGACAGATTGAAAGATGTGATTATATCCGGTGGGGAGAATATTAGCAGTGTGGAGGTGGAAACAGTGATTTTCCGCCATCCGAAGGTGTTGGATGCAGCGGTTGTGGCAATGCCTCACCCACGCTGGGGGAAAGTCCCTGTGCTTTTTGTAGTAAAGAAGGTGAAAAATGAGAATTTGACGGAGCAAGAGATCTTGGGGCATTGTAGGAGTAACCTTCCACACTATATGGTACCTAAGAAAGTAGTGTTTCTAGAAGTGATACCTAAAACCGCCACTGGGAAACCAAAAAAGGATATATTGAGGGATGAGGCCAAGAAATCTAACGCATTAACCTTGAAAAAAGATCATCAAATAGACCAAACCATCACCTTGTCACGCCTATAGTCCTGTTTTGCTAAACTTTTGTGTTTTATTTTCTTGTAACAGTCTTAGAGAAACTTCCTTTGTAAATCAAATTTCCTTTTTGTTCTTTCAGTCGTTGAAGTTTCTTTGAATGCTTGCAGTCACAAATCTGAGTCCGGATCCTTTAGAGTTTTAATAAAATTCTACAAGGTAGAGTTGTATCTGAACCATACATTTTTAAATCAAGGGCTCATATTGGTGGGAAGGGGAAATTTTAGGGGTGGATTTTGATGAGAAAAAATAGGGGGGATTTTAGAAAGATAATATATGAGCCATTGATTTTTTATTCAATGGTTGATATTTACTCAAACTCTACCTTGTAGAGTTACTTTAGAACTCTAGAGGATCCAAACACCACAAATCTATATGCAACTTGGAGACCTGCCTGCGTAGCTTGACATTTGTCAAAAGAAAGTGATTCGTTTTGAGCATGCTTTGCTTGGTCCTTTGAGACATATTCCTTGATATATATTCTAATGGATAAGTATTACCATGCTTCAAAATATTATTGATTATCATTACCATAATTTATCATCGTCTACTAAACAAATCATTAGTACCTAGTATAGGTATTTATTTATGGTGTTTTTATGGGTTGACATGTACGACCTTTTTCGTATATAATTATTTTAGCCTTCTATCTTTTCAAAGTCAAATTTCATTTACTTTAACAATTTTTGTCACTTATGTACGATACTAAACATAATCATTTCTCAATGTGTAGATTTATGATATCAACATTTTAAAATCTATATTAATACATAAGTAAAACAGTTTTATTCAAATACTTCCTTCGCCTCCAAAATAATCTTAACATTATGAGGTTGACACGCTTTCGAGGGAGTTATGTGAAGAAGAGAAAGATATAGATAAATAACGAGATAGATCAATATGATGGGAGAGATATAGAATAAACATATTACCAAAGCATGACAATGTTGTAATTAATGTAAAAGCTTTCAAATGAGGGAGATGTTGCAATTAACATGGAATAAAGATAAGTAGTACATGTCTTGAAAACTGTGATAAAATAGAGGCACAAACTAATAAAGACAGATGAAGTATTTAGAAATTTGTAGACCTCTCTCCCAACCTCGTGTTGTGTCTGCCTCTTCAGTCTTCCCTGTATGGCTGTACATACCCGTAGAATAATATTTAACGGTTATGGGACAATTTTGTGCAACCCAAGTAACAACAATTATGTGGCTATACTTGTCCAGATGATGGGAGCCAACTAGAAAGACACTATAAAGTAAAAACAGTTGACATTAGATAATAGAACATTTCCCTAGATAATAATGCTAGAAGGAAAAAAATTGGGTGGATATGGGGAGGGGTGATAAAAGCTTATCGTTGTGGCGGTTATCACTGCCCACTCACGGGAGTAAAGGGAAAAGGGAATGGAAGGGGAAAAGGGATACACAAAACGGGGTTGTGTTAACACAAACACGTGTGTTTGAAACACACAAAACGTGGGTTGATTTTACAATAACTAGGGTTTTAAATACACAAACGTGGGTTCGTATCAATAATCAAATGTACTTTTTGGGGGGAAAAGTTGAATGGGACACGCAAATCAATGCAACTTTTGCTTTATGTCGAGATATCACATGTTTACTTTTGCACAAGCATGGGTTGAGTTAACAAACATGGGTTTCAAACACATTAACGGGGGTTGGTTTAACAATAACCGGGGTTTCAAATACGCAAACATGGGTTCATAATTGTACTTTTTTTGGGGAAAAGTTGTCGGTATCACTTTTTGGCTTAATATTATTTTAATGCGTTCCATAATTTTTTATTAATATAAATCTGTTTTTTTCTGACACAGGTGTCACACCAATTAATGATTGGCTGTGAGGGGGTAGATAAGCCGCTCACCATGCACGCTTTATCACCCCTCGGATATGGGAAGAGGCGGAGATATGATGGAACGGGGCTAGTAAGTGGTGGGGAAAGGTGATAACGGTTTGTATGATGGGTGATGGGGATAATGCTTTTAGCATTGAACGTAGATAGAGAAAATCTATTTATCACTAGTTTTTGTTTTAATTTCAACTACTTGCAAGGGTCTTTGTTTTGGGGATGATTCTAGGATGGTCTTTAAAAAACATGATCATGGATTTAAATGAATGTGGCCACACATTCTTGTTAGTGGAGTCCCATTTCTTTTCTTTTCTTTTCTTTTAATTGCCAAAACTAATTTCTTTTAATTTTGTTTATTTACCAAAATTTATGAAATTTATTTTTGAAAATCGAAAAAATAATTAAATTTTTTTTTTGAAAAAATCCGAAATTTTTTTTTTCTGCTTCCAAACAGTAATTGACGTTTGGAAAAAAATTTTGGAGCCAAGTTTTTTTTTCCATTTTCTCTCTCCTCCTTGTTCTTGGTGTTCTTCACCAAAAATTCAAGAACACTTCATCTTCCACCATTCTCAACCGATTTTCTCCCAAATTCGACCCATTCTTCCACCTTCTCCCTCAATTTTGACCCTATCTTCCATCTTCTTCCTCCATTTCGACCCATTTTTCACCTCCATTTCGCCCCAAACCTTCACCTCCATTGTTGAACTTCACCTCCATGGATTTCGATCTAAACTCTTCACCCGTAGATGAAATGGATGTAGGTTTACTTGAATATTTTGCATATAGTAACGAATTAATGATTTTCTATCTTCATTTGTGTGTTTGAGTAAGATTAAACTTGCAATTTATGAAAAATTTCCACACAAAAAATCTAGGGTTTAGGGAAAATAAAATGACGGTATTGGTGATTAAATTGCTCTAAATCAATGCACTTCACACTTTTATGCGACAATTTGTGGTTACATTTGAGTAATTCATACTTTACTTTAGCTATGATGCAAAAAAAAATTCAGATTTTTCGCGACCTCCATGGGAGGTTGAAAGGTTTTTGTCTGCAAGGTTCTTTGTGTGATTTGGTAATTACTAAAGATATTTTGGACATAACCAAACATAAAGATATATTGGTAATTACTAAATATATTTTGGACATGACCAAAAATAAAATTAAGGTGTGTGAGATAATTGCAATAAATCAATGCACTTCACACTTTTATTGGGTTACATTTGATGCGTAGATCATACTTTAGTTTAGCAATTAGATGAACACAAATTTGCGGCATTTTCGGGACCTCCATTGCGGTGGAATGTCATTCGGTTTTTTGTGCAAGTTAGTGCGGGGTTTAGGTAATTACTAAAGATATTTTGGTCATGACCTAACATAACCACTATATATGTTAGGTAATCACCTAATTAGATTAGGATATTACCAAAACTTTTAGGTCATTTCCTAAACAATTTTAGGGCATTACCTAAAATAATAATTGTTTTGGGCAATGGCCTCAAATCATGTGACTATAACATATATGATGAGGAAATTGTATGGTTAAGATGTGGGTTATTCATAACCTAATCCATGAGATTTTATGTGGTTTAAATGATAATATTGCATCGGGCTAAAACGTTGTTTTTTTCCTTTTTCTTTTGCTTTCAAATGATTGAATTGAATGACTTTCGTGATATGAAAGGTTCATCGATCGAATGTTTATGTGAACAACGGATTAAAATGGTTGAACAATCTCTAAAAGAATCCTCTCCATTGTAGTGAAATGTCAATTGTTTTTGTGCAAGTTAATGCGGGGGTTTGATTAGGTAATTACTAAAGATATTTTGGTCATGACCTAACATAACCACTATATATGTTAGGTAATCACCTAATTAGATTAGGATATTACCAAACATTTTAGGTCATTACCTAAACCATTTTGGGGCATTACCTAAGATAATAATTTTCTTGGGTAATAGCCTCGAATCATGTGACTATAACATATATGATAAGGGAATTGTATGGTTAAGATGTGGGTTATTGATAACTTAATCCATGAGGTTTTAAGTGGTTTATATGATAAGATTGCATCGGGCTAAAACATTACATTTTTTCCTTTTTCTTTTGTTTTCAAATAATAGAATTGAATGACTTTGGTGATATAAAAGGTTCATCGATAGAATGTTTATGTTAACAACGGATTCAAATGGTTGAACAATCTCTAAAAAGAATCCTCTCCATTGTAGTGGAATGTCACTTGTTTTTTGTGCAAGTTAATGCGGGGTTTAGGTAATTACTAAAGATATTTTGGTCATGACCTAATACAACCACTACATATGTTAGGTAATCACCTAATTAGATTAGGATATTACCAAAACTTTTAGGTCATTACCTAAACCATTTTAAGGCATTACCTAAAATAATAATTGTCTTGGGCAATGGTCTCAAATCATGTGACTATAACATATATGATATGGGGAAATTATATGGTTAAGATGTGGGTTATTGATAACTTAATCCATGAGGTTTTAAGTGGTTTATATGATAAGATTGCATCGGGGTAAAACATGCTTTGGGCATTACCAAACCTATCTAATCCGCAATCCATTCCCATTACTCATCAAAGCAATCCTATGGGGATTGGACAATCATGCCACTTTGGGTCCATTAGGCCCGATACCTCCCACCGAAACCCCATTGACTTGAGTTTTGGGCCCCCATTGTCCCTCCCTTGTACTAAAAAGCCCAAATTAACCCCGGATCGTATGATTTTAGGTAATTACCAAACATGCTTGGGCGTACCAAACCTATCCAATCACAATCCATTAACATAACTCATCAAAGCAATCCTATGGGGATTGGACAATCATGCCAGGTGGATTAGGCCCGATACCCTCAGGAAACCCCATTGACTTGTGTTTTGGGCCCCAATTGTCTCTCCTTGTACTAAAATACCCAAATTAACCACAAACATATGATTTTAGTTAATTACAAAACATGTTTTAAGCATTACGAAACTTATCCAATCACAATCCATTCACATTACTCATCAAAGCAATCCTATGGGGATTAGACAATCATGCCCATTGGGTTCATTAGGCCCGATACCTCACCCCAAACCCCATTGACTTGAGTTTTGGGCCACCATTGTCCTCATTGTACTAAAAAGCCCAAATTAACCCCCGGATCATATGCTTTTAGGTAATTACCAAACATGTTTTGGGCATAACGAAACCTATCCAATCATAATCCATTTCCATTACTCATCAAAGCAATCCTATGGGGATTGGACAATCATGCCATTGGGTCCATTAGGCCCAATAGATCACCAAACCCCATTGACTTGAGTTTTGGGCCCCCATTGTCCCTCCTTGTACAAAAAAAGCCCAAATAAACCTCGGGATCATATGATTTTAGGTAATTACCGAACATGCTTTGGGCATTACCAAACCCAATCGATCCCAATACATTCCCATTACTCATCAAAAGCAATCGTCCAGGGGATTGGACAATCATGCCATCTTAGGTGCATTAGGCCCGATACCTCACGAAACCCCATTGACTTGAGTTTCGGGTCCCCATTGTCCCTCCTTGAACAAAAAAAGTCCAAATTAACCCCAATCATATGCTTTAAGGTAATTACCAAACATGTTCTCGGGATTACCTAAGTAATAAGTGGAGGATGTTCTCCCAAATCACAATCCTTTATCATTACTCATCAAAGCAATCCTATGGGGATTGGACAAGCATGCCTTTAGGTCCATTAGGCCCGATATCTCACCAAACCCTATTGACTTGAGTTTTGGGCCCCCATTGTCCCTCCTTGTACTAAAAAACCCAAATTAACCCCGGATCATAGGCTTTTAGGTAATTACCAAACATGCTTTGGGCATTACGAAACCTATCCAATCATAATCCATTCCCATTACTCATCAAAACAATCAATGGGGATTGGACAATTACCCTGCTTTGGGTCCATTAGGCCCCAATACCTCACCAAACCCCATTGACTTGAGTTTTGGGCCCCCGATTATCCCTTTGCTTGTACTAAAAAGCCCAAATTAAACCAGATCATATGCCTTTAGTTAATTACCAAACATGCTTTGGGCATTACCAAACCTATCCAATCTGATCCATTCTCATTACTCATGAAAGCAATCCTATGGGGATTGTACAATCATTCCACTAGGTCCATTAGACCCGATACCTCCACCAAACCCCATTGACTTGAGTTCTTGAAAATAGCAAACCCTTACAAAGCCATTGACAAGTTTAGTACAAGGAGCGACAATGGCGGCCAAAAACTTAAGTCACTTGGGGTTTCATGAGTTATCGCCTAATGGACAAGTGGCATGATTGTTTAATCCCCATAGGATTGCTTTGATGAGTAATGGGAATGGATTATGATTGGATAGGTTTGGCAATGCCCAAAGCATGTTTTAATTACCTAAAAGCATTTGATCCGGGGTTAATTTGGGCTTTGTACAAGGAAGGACAATGGGGACCAAAATTTAAGTCAATGGGGGACTGGTAATTATTGGGCCTGGGTGGATTCCGGTTGTATATTGTCCATCCCCCATAAGATTGTTTTGAGTAAATGTGAATGGATTGTGATTGGATAGGTTTGGTAATGCCTGGCATGTTTGGTAATTACCAAAAAGCATATGATCGGGGGTTAATTTGGGCTTTTAGTGCACTGAGGGCAATGGGGGACCAAAACTCAAGTCAAAGGGGTTCGTGAGGTATGGCCTAATGAGCCCAATGGCATGATTGTCCAATCCCCATAGGATTGCTTTGATGAGTAATGGGAATGGATTGTTATTGGATAGGTTTTAATGTAAAGCCCCAAAGCATGTTTGGTAATTACCTAAAAGCATATGATCCAGGGTTAATTTGGTATTTTTTGGTACAAGGATGGACAATGGGGGCCCTAAACTCAAGTCAATGAGGATTGTAAGCGATTAGGCCTAATGGACTCCGGTATGTTGTCAATCCCCATAGAGTTTCTTTAATGAGTAATGGGAATGAACATGATTGGATAGGTTTCAACTTTTTGTACAAGGAGGGACAATGGGGGACCAAAACTTAACTCAATGGGGTTTGGTGAGGTAATGGGCCTAATGAACCCAAGTGGCATGATTGTCCAATCCCCATGGGGGTTGCTTTGATGAGTAATGGAAATGGATTGTGATTGGATAGGATTGGTAATGCCCAAATCATGTTTGGTAATTACCTAAAAGCATATGATCTTGGGTTAATTTTGGCTATTTTCTACAAGGAGGGACAATGAGGCCCAAAACTCCAAGTCAATGGGGTTTGGTGAGGTATTGGGCCTAATGGACCCCGATGGCATGATTGTCAATCCCCATAGGGTTGCTTTGATGAGTAATGGGAATGGATTTTGATTGGATAGGTTTGGTAATGCCCAAAGCTTGTTTGGTAATTTCCCAAAAGAATATTATACGGGGCTAATTTGGACTTTTTAGTACAAGGAGGGACAATAGGGGCCCCAAAACTCAAGTGAATGGGATTTGGTGACGTATTGGACCTATGGACCCGATGGAATGATTGTCCAATCCCCATAGGATTGCTTTGATGAGTAATGTGAATTGATTGTGATTGGATAGGTTTGGTAATTTCCAAAGCATGTTTGGTAATTACCTAAAATCATATAACTCGGGGTTTATTTGGTCTTTTTAGTACAAGGCGGGACAATGGGCCCTAAACTCAAGTCGATAGGGTTTGGTGAGGTATTGGGCCGAATGGATCCGTTGGCATGATTGTCTAATCCACATAGGATTGATTTGATGAGTAATGATAAAGGATTGTGATTGGGGAGAACATCCTCCACTTAGTAGTCTGGTAATCCTTAGAACATGTTTGGTAATTACCTTAAAGCATATGATTGGGGTTAATTTGGGCTTTTTAGTACAAGGAGGGACAATGGGGCCAAAAACTCAGAGTCGATGGGGTTTGGCGAGTTATTGGCCTAATGCACCCTGAGTGGCATTATTGTTTAATCTCCATAGGATTGCTTTGATGAGTAATGGGAATGGATTGTGATTGGATAGGTTTGGTGATGCCCAAAGCATGTTTGGTAATTACCTAAAAGCATATGATCCGGGATTAATTTGGGCTTTTTATACAAGGAGGGACAATGGGGACCAAAACTTAAGTCGATGGGGTTTGGTGAGGCATTGGGCCTAATGGACCCGGTTGCATGATTGTCCAATCCCCATAGGATTATTTTGATGAGTAATGTGAATGGATTGTGATTGGATAGGTTTGGTAATGCCCGAAGCATGTTTGGTAATTACCAAAAAGCATATTATCGAGGTTAATTTGGGCTTTTTTAGTACAAGGACGGACCAATGGGGGACTAAAACTCAAGTCAAAAGGGTTTGGTGAGGTATTGGGCCTAATGGACCCAATGGCATGATTGTCGAATCCCCATAGGATTGTTTTGATGAGTAATGAGAATGGATTATAATTGGATAGCTTTCGTAATGCCCAAAGCATGTTTGGTAATTACCTAAAAGCATATGATATGGGGTTAATTTGGTATTTTTAGTACAAGGATGGACAATGGGGGCCCAAAACTCAAGTCAATGGGGTTTGGTAAGGTATTGGGCCTAATGGACCTAGTGGCATGATTGTCCAATCCCCATGGAGGTTTGTTTGATGAGTAATGGGATTGGATTGTGATTGGATATGTTTGAGTAATCCCGGATCATGTTTAGTAATTACCGAAAAGCATATGATCTCGGGTTATATTGGGTTTATAGTACAAGGAGGGACAATGGGGCCCAAAACTCAAGTCAATGGGGTTTGGTGAGGTATTGGGCCTAATGGACTCAGTGGCATGATTTTCCAATCCCTATCGGGATGCTTTGATGAGTAATGGGAATGGATTGTGATTGGATAGGTTAGGTAATGCTCAAAGCATGTTTGGCAATTGTCTAAAAAAGAATATTATCGGGGGTTAATTTGGGCTTTTAGTTCAGGAAGGGCAAATGGGGGCCCAAAACTCAAGTCGATGGGGTTTGGTGAGGTATTGGGCCTAATGGACCCGTGGACATGATTGTCAATCCCCATAGGATTGCTTTGATGAGTAATGTGAATGGATTATGATTGGATAGGTTTGGTAATGCCCAAGCATGTTTGGTAATTACCTAAAATCATATGATTGGGGTTAATTTGGGCTTTTAGTAGAAGGAGGGACCAATGGGGGCCTCAAAACTCAGAGTCGATGGGGTTTGGTGAGGTATTAGGCCTAATGGACCCGGTGACATGATTGTCCAATCCCCATAGGATAGCTTTAATGAGTAATGTGAATGGATTATGATTGGATAGGTTTGGTAATGCCCAAGCATGTTTGGTAATTACCTAAAAGCATATGATCTGGGGTTAAATTGGGATTTGTAGTATAAGGAGGGGACAACTAGGGCTCCAAACTCAAGTCAATGGGGTTTAATGAGGTATTGGGCCTGATCGACCCCGAGTTAGCATGATTGTCCAATCCCCATAGGGTTGCTTTGATGAGTAATGTGAATTGATTGTGATTGGATGGGTTTGGTAATTCCCAACGCATGTTTGGTAATTACCTAAAATCTATGATCCGGGGTTAATTTGGTTTTTTAGTACAAAGCGGGACAATGGGGCCTTAAACTCAAGTCAATTGGGTTTGGTGAGGTATTGAGCCTAATGGACCCATTGGCATGATTGTCTAATCCACATTGGATTGCTTTGATGAGTAATGATAAAGGATTGTGATTGGAGAACATCCTCCACTTAGTAGTTTCGTAATCCTCAAAACATGTTTGGTTATTACCTTAAAGCATATGATTGGGGGTTAATTTGGGCTTTTTAGTACATAGGAGGGACAATGGGGGCCTCTCCAAAAGTCAAGGGGTTTGGTGAGTTATTGGCCTAATGGACCCGGTGGCATGATTGATTAATCCACATAGGATTGCTTTGATGAGTAATGGAAATGGATTGTGATTAGATAGGTTTGCTAATGCCCAATGCAAATTTGGTAATTACCTAAAATCATATGATTCGGGGTTAATTTGGTCTTTTTGTACAAGGAGGGACAATGGGGGCCCAAAACTCATGTGATTGGGGTTTAGTAAGGTATCGGGCCTAATGGACCCGATGGCATGATTGTCCAATCCCCATAGGATTGCATCAATGGTAATTAATGGGAATGGATTGTTATTGGAGTAGGTTTCGATAATGCCCAAAGCATGTTTGGTAATACCAAAAAGCATATGATACGGGGTAAATTTGGTATTTTTAGTATAAGGATGGATAATGGGGGCCCGAGAGCTCAAGTCAATGGGGTTTGGTAAGGTATTGGGCCTAATGGACCTAATGGCACGATTGTCAATCCCCATATGGTTTCTTTGATGAGTAATAGAAATCGCATTGCTGATTGGATAGGTTTGCGGTAATGCCCAAAACTTGTTTAGTCATTACCTAAAAGCATATGATATGGGTTAATTTGGGATTTATAGTACAAAAAAGGAGGAGGGACAAAGGGCCCAAAACTCAAGTCCGATGGGGTTTGGTGAGGTATTGGGCCTAATGGACTTAGTGGCATGATTGTCCAATCTCGATCGGGTTGCTTTGATGACTAATGGGAATGGATTATGATCGAGTAAGTTAGGTAATGCCCAAAGCATGTTGGTAATTATCTAAAAGAATATTATCTAGGGTTAATTTGGGCTTTTGTAGTACAAGGAGGGACAATGGGGCCCAAAACTCAAGTCGATGGGGTTTGGTGAGGTATTGGGCCTAATGGACCCAGTGACACTGATTGTCAATCCCCATAGGGTTGCTTTTGATTAGTAATGGAATTGATTGTGATTGGATAGATTTGGTAATTACCAAACATGGTAATTCCCAAAGCATGTTTGGTATTACCTAAAATCATATAATCTGGGGTTAATTTGGTCTTTTAGTACAAGGCGGGACAATGGGGCCCTAAACTCCAAGTCGTGGGGTTTGGTGAGGTATTGGGCCTAATGGACCCCGGTGGCATGATGTGTCAATCCCCATAGGATTGCTTTGATGAGTAATGATAAAGGATTGTGATCGGGAGAACATCCTCCGCCTCTTAATAGGTTTGGTAATCCTCGAACATGTTTTGTAATTACCTTAAAGCATATGATGAGTACAGGGATGGACAATCGGGCCAAAACCTCAAGTCAATGGGGTTAGAGTTATTGTGCCTAATGGACCCAAAGGGCTGTGATTGTTTACATGGCGATTGCTTTGATGAGTATTGGGGAATGGATTGTGATGTTGGATAAGGTTTTGTCAATGCCCAGACCATGTTTGGTACTTATGAAAAGCATATGATCCGGGGTTAATTTGGGAATTATAGTACAAGGAGGGACAATGGGGCCCAAACTCAAGTCATTGGGGTTTGGAGGTATTGGGCCTAATGGACTCGGTGGCATGATTGTCCAATCCCTATCGAAGTTGCTTTAATGAGTAATGGGAATGGATTATGATTGGAGCAGGTTTGGTAATGCCCAAAGCATGTTTCGTAATTGTCTCAAAAGAATATTAGCGGGGTTAATTTGGGCATTTTAGTACAAGGAGGAACAATGGGGGCCAAAGCTCAAGTCGATGGGGTTTGGTGAGGTATTGGGCCTAATGGACCCCAGTGACATGATTGTCAATCCCCATAGGATTCCTTTGATGAGTAATGTGAATGGATTTTGATTGGATAGGTTTGGTAATGCCCCAAGCATGTTTGGTTATTACCCCCAAATCATATGATCCGGGGTTAGTTTGGGCCATTTAGTACAAGGATGGACAATGGGGGCCCAAAACTCAAGTCAATGAGGGTTGGTGAGGTATTTGGCCTAATGGACCCGATGGCATGATTGTCCAATCCCCATATGATAGCTTTAATGAGTAATGTGAATGGATTGTGATTGGATAGGTTTGGTAATGCCCAAAGCATGTTTGGTAATTACCTAAAAACATATGATCTAGGGTTAATTTAGGCTTTTAGTAGGAGGAGGGACAATGGGGGCCCAAAACTCAAGTCAATGGGGTTTGGTGAGGGTATTGGGCCTAATGGACCTGGTGGCATGATTGTCCTCAAACCCCATGGGGTTTGCTTTGGTGAGTAATGGGAATGGATTGTGATTGGATAGGTTTGGTAATGCTTGAAGCATGTTTGTAATTGCCTAAAAGAATATTATCTTGGGTTAATTTGGGCTTTTAGTACAAGGAGGGATATGGGGCCCCAAAACTCGTCAATAGGGTTTGGTGAAGTATTGCACTTAATGGACCAGTGGCATGATTGTCCAGTCCCCATAGGGTTGCTTTGATGAGTAATGAGAATGGATTGTGATTGGATAGGTTTGGTAATGCCCAAAGCATGTTTGGTAATTGCCAAAAGAATATTATCTTGGGTTAATTTGGGCTTTTAGTACAAGGAGGGATAATGGGGCCCAAAACTCCAGTTACTAGGGTTTGGTGAGGTATTGGGCTTAATGGACCCGGTGGCGTGATTGTCCAATCCCCATAGGATTGTTTTGATGAGTAATGTGAATGGATTGTGGTTGGATAGGTTTGGTAATGCCCAAGCATGTTTGGTAATTACCTAAAGCATATGTTGGACTTTTTAGTACAATGATGGAAAATGGGGGCCCGAAAACTCATGTAAATGGGGTTTAGTGAGGTATTGGGACCTAATGGACCCTGATGGCATGATTGTCCAATCCCTATAGGATTGCTTTAATGAGTAATGGGAATGGTTGTTATTGGATAGTTTTCGTAATGCCCCAAGCATGATTTTGTAATTACCTAAGCATATGATCTTGGGTTAATTTGGTATTTTTAGTACAAGGATGGACAATGGGGCCCCAAAAACTCAAGTCAATGAGGTTTCGTAAGGTATTTGGCCTAATGGACCCCAATGGCATGATTGTCCAATCCCCATAGGGTTTTTCTTTGATGGGTAATGGGAATGGATTACCGTGATTGGATAGGTTTTGGTAATGCCCATATCATGTTTAGTAATTACTAGAAAAGCATACTGATCCGGGTTAATTTAGGCTTTATAGTACAAGGAGGGACGATGGGGGCCCAAACTGCAAGTCAATGGGGTTGGGTGGAGGTATTGGGCCTAATGGACTAAGTAGCATGATTTGTCCACCTCCCTATCCGGGTTGCTTTGATGAGTATTGGGAATGGATTGTGATTGGATAGGTTAGGTAATGCCCGAAAGCATGTTTGGTAATTATCTAAAAGAATATTATCGGGTTTTAATTAAGGCTTTTTAGTACAAGGATGGACTGATCGGGGACCAAAACTCATGTCAATGAGGTTTGGTGAGGTATTCGGCCTAATGGACCCCGGCTGACATGATTGTCCAATGCCCATAGGGATTGCTTTGATGGAGTAATGTGAATGGATTGTGATTGGATAGGTTGGTAATGCCCAAAGCATGTTTAGTAATTACCTAAAAGAAGTATTATCTTGGGTTAATTTGGGCTTTTAGTACAAGGAGGGAGACAATGGGGCCCAAAACTCAAGTCGGATAGGGTTGTGCGTGAGGTATTGCGCTTAATGGACCTTTGTGGCATGATTGTCCAATCCCCATAGGATTGCTTTGATGAGTAATGTGAATTGATTATGATTGGATAGGTTTCGTAATTCCCCAAGCGTGTTTCGTAATTACCTAAAATCATATAATTTGAGGTTAATTTGATCTTTTTAGTATAAGGCGGGATAATGGGGCCCTAAACTCATGTCAATGGGGTTTGGTGAGGTATTGGGCGAATGACACCAAGTGGCATGATCGTCTAATCCACATGGGGATTGCTTTCGATGAGTAATGATAAAGGATTGTGATTTGGAGAACATCCTCCACTTAAGAGTTTGGTAATCCTCGGAACATGTTTGTAATTACCTTAAAGCATATGTTATCGAGGTTAATTTGGGCTTTTAGTACAAGGAGGGACAATGGGAGGCCAAAACTTCAAGTCATGGGGTTTAGTGGTATTGGGCCCAGTGGACCCGAAGTAGCATGATTGTCCAATCCCCATGACGTTGCTTTGATGAGTAATGGGATTGAATTGTGATTGGATAGGTTTTGGTAAGGCCCGATCATGTTTGGTAATTACCTAAAAGCATATGATACGGGGTTAATTTGGGCTTTTTTTACAAGGGACATCGGGACCAAAACTTAAGTCAATGGGGTTTTGGGTGGTATTGGGCCTACGGACCCAATTGCATGATCATTCAATCCCTATGATTGTTTTAATGAGTAATTGAATGGATTGTGATTGGATAGGTTTGGTAATGCCCAACGCATGTTTCGTAATTACCTAAAAGCATATGATATGTGGTTAATTTGGACTTTTTAGTACAAGGAGGGACAATGGGGGCCCAAAACTCTGTCAATGGGGTTTTGAATGAGGTATTGGGCCTAACTGGACTCAATGCCTTGATTGTCCAATCCCCATGGGATTTTTTGATGAGTAATGGGAATGGATTGTGATTGGATAGTTGTTTGGTAAAGCCCACAGCATGCTTTCGTAATTACCTAAAAGCCTACTGATCCGGGGTTAATTTGGGCTTTTTGTACAAGGAGGGGACAATGGGGACCAAAACTTAAGTCAATGGGGTTTTGTTGAGGTATTGGGCCACAATGCACCCATTCATGATTGTCGATCCCCATGTGATCGTTTTGATGAGAATGTTAACATGCATTGTGATTGGATAGAGTTTGGTTGCCAATGCCCAAGCATGTTTCGTAATTACCTAAAGCATAGTGATATGTGGTTAATTTGGACTTTTTAGTACAAGGAGGGGCCAATGGGGGCCCTAACTTTACGTCAGCGGAGTTTGATGAATGTTGGGCCTAATTGGATCCAATCGTGATATGTCAATCCTGCTGAGGATTGCTTTGATCAAGAATGGGAATGGATTGTTATTGGATAGGTTTGAGAATGCACAAAGCATGTTTGGTAATTACCTAAAAGCATTCTCGATCTTGGGTTAATTTGGTATTTTTAGTACACTAGGATGGAACTGACTGGGGCCGAAAACTGAAGTCAATGGGGTTTGGTAAGGTATTGGGCCTAATTGGACCTTTATGGCATGATTGGTCAATCCCATAGGGTTTCTTTGATGAGTAATGGGAATGGATTGTGATTGGATAGGTTTGGTAAAGCCCATAGCATGTTTAGTAATTACCTAAAAGCATATGATCCGGGTTAATTTGGGCTTTTTGACAGGAGGGACAAACGGGACCAAAACTTAAGTCAATGGGGTTTGGTGGAGGTATTGGGCCTAATTGACCCGGTGCCATGATAGTCCAATCCCCATACGATTGTTTTGATGTGTAATGTGAATGGATTATGGATGGATAGGTTTGGTAATGCCCAACGCATGTTTGGTAATTACCTAAAAGCATATGATATGTGGATAATTTGGACTTTTTAGTACAAGGAGGGACAATGGGGGCCCGAAAACTCATGTCAATGGGGTTTAGTGAGGTATTGGGCCTAATGCACCCTAAGGCCATGATTGTCCAATCCCCATAGGATAGCTTTAATGAGTAATGTGAATGGATTGAGATTCGATAGGTTTGGTAATGCCCAAATCATGTTTTGGAATTGCCTAAAAGAATATTATCTTGGGTTAATTTCAGCTTTTTAGTACAAGGAGGGACAATTGGGCCCAAAACTCAAGTCAATAGGGTTTGGTGAGGTATTGGGCTTAACTGACTCGGCTGAGATCATTGTCCAATCCCGTAGGGTTGCTTTGATGAGTAATGGGAAATTGATTGTGATTGGATAGGTTTGGTAATGCCCAGCATGTTTCGCAATTGTACTGAAAGAATAATATCCTGGGGTTGATTTCGGCTTTTAGTACAAGGAGGAACAATGGGGCCCCAGAAAACTAAAGTCAATGAGGCTTTGGAGAGTGTATTGGGCCTAATTGGATCCTTACACCTGATTGTCCAATCCCCATAGGATTATTTTGATGAGTAATGGGAATGGATTGTGATTGGAAATGTTTGTGTACGCCCAACGCAAGTTTGGTAATTACCTAAAAAGCATATGATATGTGGTTAATTTTTGACTTTTTAGTACAGGGAGGTACCCGATGGGGGCCCCGAAACTCATGTCGATGGGGTTTTATGAGGTATCGGGCCTAATGGACCCAATGCCATGATTGTCCCAATCCCCATAGATTGCTTTGATGAGTAATGGGAATGGATTGTTATTATATAGTAGTTTCGTTATGCCCCAAGCATGTTCGGTGAATTACCAAAAGCATATTTATCCGGGGTTAATTTGGTATTTTTAGTACGGATGGACCAATGGGGCCCCCAAATTCCCAAGTCAATGGGGTTTGAGATGGTATTGGGCCTAATGGACCCGGTTGGCATGATTTCCGTTGAATCCCCATGGGGTTTCTTTTGATGAGTAATGGGAATGGATTGGATTTGGATATGTTTGGTAATGCCCCGAATCATGTTTTGTAATTACCAAAAAGCATATGATCGGAGGGTTAATTTGGGCTTTTTAGTACAAGGAGGGACAAACGGGGACCAAAACTCAAGTCAAGGGGTTTGGGGAGGTATTGGGCCCAATAGACCTAATGGCATGATTGTCTGACCCCCATAGGAATGCGTTGATGAGTAATATGAATGGATTCTGATTAGATAGGTTTGGTAATGCCCAAAGCATGTTCTGTAATTACTTAAAAGCATATGATTTGGGTTAATTTGGGTTTTTTAGTACAAGGGCGGGACAATGGGGCCCCGAAACCCAGAGTGATGGGGGTTTTAGGAGGTATTCGGCCTTATGGACCCTGTGGCATGATCGTCCAATCCTTATTGGATTGCTTTGATGAGTAATGTGAATGGATTGTTATTGGATAGGTTTGGTAATGCCCCAAGCATGTTTGGTAATTACCTAAAATCATATGATCTACGGTTAATTTGGGCTTTTTATGCACAAGGAGGGACAATGGGGGCGCAAACTCGAGTCGATGGGGTTTCGTGAGGTATTGGGCCTAATGGACCCAATGGCATGATTGTCCAATCCCTATAGGATGCTTTAATGGTAATGTGAATGATGTGATTGGATAAATTTTGGTAATGCCCAAAGTATGTTCGGTAATCACCACAAAGCATATGATCCGAGGTTAATTTGGGCTTTTTAGTACAAGGAGGGACTAATGGGGCCCAACTGAAGTCAATGGGGTTTAAAGGAGGTATCGGGCCTTATATCGGGACCCTTGATGGCATGATCGGCCCATCCCTACAGTTTGCTTTGAATGAGTAATGGGAATGGATTATGAGTGGATAGGTTTCGTAATGCCCAAATCATGTTTAGAATTACAGTAAAAGCTACTGATCTTGGGTTAATTTGGGCTTTTGAGTACGGAGGAGGGACAATGGGGGCCCCAGAAAACTCAAAGTCAGTGGGATTGGGTGAGGTATTGCGCCTAATGGACCCACCCTAGCATGATTGTCCAATCCCCATGGGATAGCTTTAATGAGTAATGTGAATGAATTGTGGATCGATAGGTTTCGTAATGCCCGAAGTATGTTTGGTAATCACCAACAAGCATATGATCCCGAGGTTAATTTGGGCTTTTAGTACAAGGAGTGGACAATGGGGCCCCAAACTCAAGTCAATGGGGTTTAGTGAGGTATTGGGCCCAATTTGCACCAAGTGGCATGATCATGTCAATCCCCATAGGTTTGCTTTCATGAGTAATGGGAATGGATTGTGAGTCGATAGGTTTGGTAATGCCCAAATCATGTTGGTAATTCTGTAAAAGACACGATCTTGGGTTACTTTGGGCTTTTTCCTAAGGGGCTGGTGGGATGATGGGGCCCCGAAAACTCAAGTCAATGGGGGTTTGGTGAGGGCTTCGGCTTAATGGATCGAGTGTCATGATTTGTCCAATCCCATAGGGTTGCTTTGATGAGTAATGTTAATGGATTGTGATTGGATAGGTTTTCGTATTGCCCAAATCATGTTTGGTAATTACCGAAAAGCATATGATCTCTTGGGTTTTATTTAGGCTTTTTTAGTACAAAGAGGGACAATGGGGGCCCAAAACTCCGAGTCAATGGGGTTCGTGAGGTATGGGCCCCTAATGGACCCAATGGCATGATTGCTCAATCCATAGGAGTAGCTTTGATGAGTACTATGAATGGATTGTGATTCGATAGGTTTTGGTAATGCCCCTAGCATGTTTGGTACTTACCTAAAAGCATATGATCTAGGGTTAATTTGGGCTTTTAGTACAAGGAGGACAATGGGGTTCTGGAGGTATTGGGCCTAATTCCGACCTAATGGAATGATTGTCAATCGCCTATAGGATAGCTTTGATGAGTAATGTGAATGGATTGTCATTGAATAGGTTTCGTAATGCCTAATGCATGTTTCGTAATAACCCAAAATCATATGATCCGGGGTTAATTTGGGCTTTTAGTA